>OX393561.1:40899007-40969007 GCA_947652115.1 Blastomussa wellsi
TATTCGTCAAACACGCTATTATTTAAATAAAAAAAAACAGTTACTAGCAGAGCGAGGTTTTGATCCTCGGACCTCTGGGTTATGGGCCCAGCACGCTTCCACTGCGCCACTCTGCTGGTTTCTTATGAATCAACATAGAATGCTAATAAACTCCATTGCAATGAGTCTGCAATTGCGTTGAAAAATGCTCTTTGTGAACCCATGTTTTTAGGTTAGTTTAAAGCGGCTGATGTGATTAGACTCCCTTTGCTAGATTCTAGCCAATAAAATCATGTATCCCCAGAGCCACTTGTTCCTCGCGTACAGACCCAGCCGGCTAACAGGGACAAGCGGCTCTGGGAACGAGAATGGGTCTCCCAGCGCAGGTTATCAGCCTGCGGATTACGTTGAAGAGGAAATTTTTAGTCATAACTCGCATAGTTTAACACCCGTAAAAAAATTCATGATTGCAAAAAGTACGAATTTGTTTGTGTTTTCTTTTAATGTTGCTTTCGAGTTTGGCGTTTGTGTATTTTCAACCAGTTAGGATCACATCGTTTTGCTATGATTTATGAGAAACTTAGCCCCTTCCTGGCTTCCTGGTTCATGTTACTTTTTGCTTGTGGTGAATAAATGGTCCAAAAAATTCGTCAGGCACGCTATTAAAAGAGTTGCTAGCAGAGTGAGGTTTTGATCCTTGGACCTCTTTGGTTATGGGCCCAGCGCTCTTCCACTGCGCCACTCTGCTGGTCTTCTATAGTGGTAATCAACATACACTGCTAGTAAACTTCATTGGATTAACCTTTGTGAACCTTTTTCACCCGAAACAAAATGCACGATTCCAGTATGAATTTGTTTGTGTTTTCCTTTTCATGGTTCTTTTGACTTTGGCGTTTGTGTATTTTCAACCAGTAAAGAGCACGCGGTTTTGCTATGATTGATGTGAAACTTAACCCCTTCCTTGTTCAGAGTATTTTTAGCTTCCCGTATTGTTTAAATCAAAAATAAATGAGTTGCTAGCAGAGCGAGGTTTTGATCCCGGGACATCTGGGTTATAGGCCCAGCACGCTTCCACTGCTCCACTCTGCTGGTTTCTTAGAGTAAAGCAACATACACTGCTAATAAACTTCATTGGAATTGAGTTGAAAAAACGAACTTAGTGATCGTACAGCTTTGGCAAAGCTTAGTGATCGAAACAAAATGCATGATTGCAGAAAGGGTGAATTTGTTTGTGTTTTCCTTTTCGTGTTGCTTTTGACTGTGGCGTTTGTGTATTTTAAACCAGTAAGGAGCAGGTGGTGTTGCTAAAAGAAAAAAGGATCGTCAAAAACGCTATTATTTAAGTACAAAAGGAGTTGCTAGCAGAGCGAGGTTTTGATCCTCGGACCTCTGAGTTATGGGCCCAGCACGCTTCAACGGCGCCACTCTGCTGGCTTCTTGGCGTAAATCAACATACACTGCTGTTAAACTTCATTAAAATTGCGCAGAAAAATTGCC
Organism: Blastomussa wellsi; assembly: GCA_947652115.1. NCBI lineage: Eukaryota > Metazoa > Cnidaria > Anthozoa > Scleractinia > Plerogyridae > Blastomussa > Blastomussa wellsi. Next base: position 40,900,484 of record OX393561.1, read on the forward strand.
CTTTGTGTGTTTGGTGCATTTTTGCTCACTTATTTTTTTCAAGGTAGTCGTGGCCGAGTGGTAAGGCGATGGACTTGAAATCCATTAGGGTATCCCCGCGCAGGTTCGAATTCTGCCGACTACGTTCAAGAGGGAATTTTTAGTCATAACTCGGATATTTTGATAGTCGCGACCGAGTGGTTAAGGTGGTGGGCTAGAAGTCCATTGGGATCTCCCCGCGCAGGTTTGAACCTGTCGACTACGTTGAAGAGGCAGTTTTCCTTTTCAATCATTTTGATCTTAAAGTACGTACCAAATGGCTTTCAAAATTGTTCAATTTTGAGAAGGATAAACATATACTGCCGTAAAAAAGACATTTCAGCTGTTTTCAGACTTTTGTTTTCGTACTGCAAGAATCTGGCCACGGTGAACTTATAGTCCACTGAAGTTTATGTTTTTGTCTGTTTGTGTGGAGAGGAAAACTAATTAAATTTTCCTCGAAAACAATTTTAAACAAACACGAGGAATTCTTGATAAGGAAAGTCGTTACCATGCAAATTATCTGTATGGTTTCCTCTCAAACCTCGAATAATAAAAAATGGCGGGTGGTACACTTATTTTTGGTAATGGTCCAGGTTTTTGGTGCCGCACATGACTCCCCACCTAAAGTTTTCTACTCCCCAAGCTCAATGTCTGGATGCAGTACTGTTAAGTGTCACTTTCTTTAACTACTACTACTATGCTACGAAGCCTAGTCAACAGATGCAATATATACAACTGATTAACAAAAAGCTCGAACCAACGCTTGTAAATTGTAGTAGCGATGCTCTTTATCTGGTTTGTCCCCAGCTGGCTAGCTTCAGCTCGATGCGCTAGTTGTAACTATATACGTAGAAAAAAATATATTAACGTAAAATCACGAGTGAACATCGGTTTTGTTGACTACGTATGCGATAATTATGAGCGAGGGTTGGTTATATGAATTCAAAGCGGGTGATCAAAACTTTAATTTCAAGCTATTTCAGGCTGAACTGGGAGCGGGAAATAACACGCACATGTGCAATTGGTTATATATGAATAGTTAGCCGAACCCGAATCCAAAAAGTATAAAAGATCTATTATATACCTAACGTCAATTGCCAGTTTTTAACCTCTGAGTAAAATTTCCTTTCGAAATATACGGTGACAAGCGTCAAGCACCTGTAAAGCAAATAAGTCACTGGAGTCACTTACGTACCGCATGATCAAAGCGGCGACACGGTAGCTGGAAAAACAACTGAAGTGATCCGGGTCACTCAGCGATGATACCCTTGATCGCTGTTTCACTTATCTCTGAAAAACGGGCTAATGGCGATGATATTTTTTTTGCTTTACTGCTAAGCCTAAGATTATCTGCAGCTGCCTGGCGAAGGAGTTAATTTAATGATTATTTGGTCAGCCCAAGAGTCTGTTTATCTACGTTAAAAGCCACAATGTTATGTGGACTTTTGAAGGGTTTAATTAAAGATCGCATTTCCTTACGTTTTTCTTGGTCTTTAGAATTTTAATGATATCTCATCGTCAGTTTCTCGTAAGACACTAGAAAACCGTCAAGGATTTAATTGGCATGGGTTGAGCATGATACTTTTTCTCAAAAAATTATATACCAAATGCCAGTGTAATTTTCCATTTGTAAACATAAGCTGTAGTTTGATTTTCATTCCACGATAACAAGGTACGACTAAAATTATATATTGCAAATGAAATTTTGCTCAAGTAACCCAAGATGTGAATTTGTAGAAATAATTTTGTGCAGAATACGCCTCTGATGGCATGTCGAGAAGTTGTCATTTATTATACGAAGTAACCTGAAATCCGCTCCGGGATGAGTGTTCAGTTCTTGTTTTAACTGAGTACTGTTTATCAGAAACTGTGCATAGGTTGGGCAGTATATATAGCTCTTATCGCAGAGATACCCTGCCGTTTTGGCCGGAAACGTCCCGTTCTTAGCGATCGTTTTCGGTAAAAGGATTGAAATCTCAGCTACAGATTCGTTTCCGTCGGTTTCGCTTCGCTTCGTTTCGTTTCGTTTCTTTTCGGGTTTTAGTACATGCCAAAACAAGCTGTACACTAGAAACACACAGAGGTAAGGAATATTTTTAGCTATAATTTGAAGGCCAAATACTAGAACTTTGCTCTTTTTAATTGAAATTAGCAGGAATGGTAGTTTAGTTTCTTTGCAGAAGTCACCAAAGAAGAGATAAACTAAACCTCCATTTTACAATCAAGACAGGATGAACCCTCTCTTAAACAAAAAAATCGATTTGTTTTTACATTAAATCCTCTAATCGCCATCATTCAATATATCAAGAGCTGACGTTTCGAGCGTTAGCCCTTCGTCGGAGCGAATCAAGGAATTGTGCGTCGTGTGTTTTATTATACAGAAAGATGGAGCTTCGCTATTGGCTGGTGCCTGGTAACGTGAAAACTTCGGAATAAATTAGTTGAATGAAAAGCGTTGAAAAACCGAACCAAATTATATTGTTATACTTCCCACCGACGCAGCACCACAGTTTCTTTAGAAACTTACCCCCTCTATTCAATATATCACTTTATCACTAGTCCCTCTGGAAGCTCCGCCTCGGGAAACATTGAGATTCATTGAGAAACAAAATTAACTGTTTCCCTTAGATCCAGTCATCAAGTCTTAAATATGTAATCGTCAATGATCAAGATCATGGCTTTTTAATCAATGACCATGGTTCTATCATTAATGACCATTGCTTGAAAATTACTGTTTTAGGGCATAACTAAACTAGTGCTGCCCTTATGTGGTCAGTTTTAAGCTACACTGTTCCAGGCGTTCGGTTAGTGGGCAACAGCGCGAAAGAAATCGGGTGGACACTAAAAAAAATATTCACGGGGAGGGTGAGGGGCTCCCTCTCCCCATTCCCCTCGTCCCCTTTTTTTCGCTCGCCGTCAATTTTTTCCTTCACGCCCATTATCCGAATGCCCGGAAAAGGCTATAGTTTTAAGCATAGAATATGTTAACACAATTTTATAAACTACGATAAGTTGGGATATTTCAGTATCGTGAAACAATTAATGTTTTTAAAAGGAAATCGTGCGAAAGCACCACTGAAGAAGAAGAATTAATCTTGCATCCATGGCAACCACTTCACCACTCAGCTTGACAAAAGGCACTGGGAGAATAGCTGTAGCAAGTCATGGCAAGTGGAGGCTTGAGGCGGGTGGAAGGTTTCAATGGATTGGAGCGTTTTTTTTTTCGGTGTACAAAACTGGCCGGAACATAATCTAAGCTTCATCCTGTATCAATTGTGACGCACTGTCTGTTTTATTTGCCAGTGACTGATGTACACTAAACACACTCAACTTTTGAATTCAACAAGCCATTTCCACAGGAAAGAATGGCATATTGAACGGGTTGATTCAGCTTGTAACTTGTTAGAGACCTGCTGAAGACACAATATTAACCAATAGTTTTAACAACAGGTTTAAGTATTGTTTTAGCTGAATCAAAATCATTTTCTTAAGCCGGAAAAGTCTGGTGACGCTAGCGAATCTTTCGGAACAGCAAGTCAATAAGTCTGAATTGTACGGTCTCATGGAGATCTCTAGTTTGGTGGAGACTTTATTCGTTTTTGTTACTGCCTGCTGTGCTCGTCATAATGTTTTGTCCTTTGGACGCAACTACCCGCCAAAGATGGTTACAAATGAAAGCGCTTGCTTCGTGGATTGGATGCCAAGCAAAGCTGTTTGTGAGAGCAAGGCCCAGTCGACTTCCAAGCACAGACTATTCCGCTATGATGGCAAAGAGGTATTCTCAGTAAATTTTATCATTTTAATTCTTATTAAAATAAAATTCAGCTTGCGCAACCAATTACGTCTCGGATACTAAGTGTTCATGATCCTAATGCAGTTTGTCAAATTGCAACTCTTGCTCTGAAAGCTTTTTTTTTTTTAATTAATATAAGATACCAGCATTTAAAAGATAAAAGAATATAGATGTTATTGTATTCAAAATTATTTTCTTTCATGGAAACCGCCTACCTGTAACTTTTATACTGGAACAATATTCAATTCAGCTGGTAATGTCGCCCCGACACTGTACAAGCTGAGTTATCTTGCCTTAATCTCCAAAGATATTTAAACACATTTTCGAGAATATTCTTGGTTTTCAAACTGCTGTGCTAACAAAAATAAACCGGTACATTTTAGACGCCGCTAGCATGATCTTACCAAACGAAGCTTCGGATTTGCTTTGACGCTAAATTCGGTTATCAGGATTGCTAAAAAGACACTTACAAAACAGCTTAGAGAGCCAATCTAAGCTTGAGAATCAGGCGAGAAAGTAAACACTAGCTATGAGAGTTTCTTTGGAGCTAACCCTCTCAACAACTTGATGCAAACATGTAATTTACCACCAACAAAGGATAACTGTTTTTATTGTGCGCGCCACTTTCTGATCTTTAACTGCTACTTTGGATTTTGTTTGCGATTTTGTTTGGCTCTGTCTCTTCTTTTCGATATTATCAGTTAAATTTCCCTCTAACTCTGCGGGGACTATTTGCTAAGTTCATTTAGTAAAATCCAACTAGTGGTCTATTATCAATGCTGCGTTCTGATTGGTTGAGCTACTACCAGGCTATACGTTACAGCCCACTAGTAGCGAAAGCGCCGGAAAGCGCAGGCTTTGAAAACCAAAACAATGGGTGCTGAATTGCGTTTTGCTGAAGTTTCGGAAGAGTATTTGAGCTCATTATTAGATACATATATACTTACTAGTTGGATTTTACTAAAGCAATTATTCCTCTCGCCCTCATGGCCTCTGAGTCAATAGCCCATTCGGCCTTCGGCCTCATGGGCTATTGACTCAGAGCCCAATCGGGCTCGAGGAATAATTGTTAATTTCCCCATGTGCGTATATGTGCCTCCATCTGAAAATGCACCTGTACAACCTCGTTTCCATGGATCACATGAACGAGGCTAAGGGCATTAGAATTTTTCTGCAAATCAAACTTGGCCAAGTGGTTTGGCCTTCGTGTAATATGTTATAATCACTAAAGAAAAAATAAATCTTAATCAAAAGTCTTAAGTAATGATAATATTCCCTATTTGCTTTGCTTGTAGGTTGGCTACGAAAGATATGTTAACTTAGTTACAGGAAAAACCCATAAAATGATTACTCGAGCGCTTAAGCCACCTGTTTTCGGTATGTTTGTTTTCTTATGTTTCTTGATATAAATGTACAGTACTGTCGGAGATAACAGTAGACCATAATAGATCAAATTTCTGTAACATGTATACGTTTTTATAGGTAGCAGTTTGCAGCAGTTTTGTTCAACTTTATTTATTGTAAGTCCCTTACTGTCGGTGCAGTAGAAACGATTTTAAAGAATACAGAACGACTGGACGAGTGCCTAATAAGTGTATTTAGTATGATGGAGAGGAATGCATGAATGATTTGGGCGTGTCAATGAATGCGAAGTGGTTGCCATGGTTACTTGGCTGCGCAAATCCCACCAGCTAGTGGCTCCAGAGACAAAAATAACTTTTATATACAAAAACTGCCATACGTTCATAAATCCTCGACATAAAACGGTTTTTAATTGCCAATATGCGCCTGATAAACGGCCAATAACTTGCACCAGCTATTTTTCCCTCTATAGAAATACCAAACTTTTTGACAAAGGAGGAATGCGAGCATCTTATCAAAAAAGCAGAGGAAACAGGACTTACATTGAGTGAGGTCGCATTACCAGAGGAGCAGACCAAAACAGACAAGTTTGCTAGTGAGTAATACCTTACCCTTAAAGAAAGCTAGAAAGTTTTATAACTCATAAAAACGTCTAAAAACTCTTAAATTAATGCTGCCAATTGATACAAGTGGACTTTAAGCTTAGCGCAATTTAATTTCGTTCAACTGGGGAATGTTTTTTATCCGACGTAATTGGTTTTTTTACTTTGTGGTAAAATCTAGATGAGGCAACTGCCTCGTCTTGCCTCTTGCTAGCCACGGTCCTGAGACTACTGACGGGGAGACTCCGTCTGATAATTTATAAGGACACTTTTTAAGGTTGTAGATAAATGAAAGGGTACGTATAGAGATTTGGACCTCACGGTACTGAACATCTCGGTATATGAAGCAACAACAGCAATCGTTATTCTAATTTCTACGTTTTCAGTTCATTAAAATAGACCGAAGGACCGGAGCTCTCGGCAAACCCTGATGGGCTTTCCGAGGAGAATCCCTGTTAGTTTTATAATTTTCTATAAAACGAATTTAAATCATCAAGTATCTTGCACGATATGCCATTCCGCCGAGCAAAAATGATTAAAAGGCTTGTTTATACCCTTGCCTGCCCGCGCATATATTATTAAAACAACGTTATTATCTTTAATTTTAGGTGATTGTTATGACGATGATTATAGGTGCATGAAATGGGCAAAAACTGGGGAATGCCAAAAAAATCCCCGTTACATGTTAGAGAAATGTCGACAAAGCTGTGACGTGTGTAAAGGTAAGTAGATCAAGCCCTTGCTCATCCCATCGTCGTGTCAGCTCCTAGAGCTGCTTTCATTTCCGTGTTGAAGATAATTCTGCGCTTGCTTTAGTTTTGGACTACTGCGCGTGACTGGCTTAAAAATCTCGCGCCACTTTGCCAACCAATCAGGAGTAAAACCAAAACCAATCGTGACTCGCGCGCCCGCGTTTTCCCGCCCTTTTTATCATCTACGTGTACGTGTTCTTTGTGATTGGCTAATGTAATTACTTAGGTTTTGCATGGTTTTACGACACTCAATTGCAACTTGTTATATTATATTTGCATTTTATTCATTGGTAAAACTCCAGTCCAATATAGTAAGTGGATAGCTAAAACGTAGGGCATTTCAATTTTATCAGAGAGATTTGAAAGTCAATCAAATCCTGCAACGGTGTAACCGTGTTGTGACAGTGCCTGGTCATCTTTAATTTGGTGGACACCTTGAAAGTTAAATACAATTCACCGGGACATTATTAATATTATCGTGGTTCAAAAACTTTGCTTGACGCCTATATGATTCATCGATCCATGTTATTGATCGTGATACTTTGCTCTAAGCCGTGATCTTATAAAAAGCTCGCTGAACGGGAGATCTTTTGACTTGTTATTCTCTGACAGGCTAAAACACTATCTAGTATCAAATAAATAACAAAACATATTAAGACTGATCATGAATTGTGTTTTATAATTAATGTCCAATATTTTGCTAAGATGAAAGGTCGTATGACTTCGACAACTGGGACCTTGATAAAGATGGTGTTCTCACTGGATATGAGGTAAACCGGAAAATTTAAGATCTAGCAATGCAAGGTGAATAACATCACATTCCTCAGTGTTACAATTGAAGCGCTAGGGTCAGCTCTCGTAAGCTTGTAATTCTACTGGCAGCAGTTGCTATTGTTTTAGGGGCTAGGGGCATTGTTCCTGTTGTTTGTTCTATTGTTCTACTGGTCCTCTATTGTAGCAGTTGCTATTGTTTTAGGGGCTAGGGGCATTGTTCCTGTCTTATGTTCTATTGTTATACTGGTCCTCTATTGTAGCAGTTGCTATTGTTTTAGGGGCTAGGGGCATTGTTCCTGTTGTTTGTTCTATTGTTCTACTGGTCCTCTATTGTAGCAGTTGCTATTGTTTTATGGGCTAGGGGCATTGTTCCTGTCTTATGTTCTATTGTTCTACTGGTCCTCTATTGTAGCAGTTGCTATTGTTTTAGGGGCTAGGGGCATTGTTCCTGTTGTTTGTTCTATTGTTCTACTGGTCCTCTATTGTAGCAGTTGCTATTGTTTTATGGGCTAGGGGCATTGTTCCTGTCTTATGTTCTATTGTTCTACTGGTCCTCTATTGTAGCAGTTGCTATTGTTTTAGGGGCTAGGGGCATTGTTCCTGTTGTTTGTTCTATTGTCCTCTCAAAGCGTCGCAAGCCATTCATTTGAGACCTTACGAGAGCTGCTACCTCGCCCATTTGAAGTAGTGTGCCCGAGGATTAAGACTGACGTAATAAGGTCAATATTCCCCTGTTGTCTTAATATAGTTCTTTTAGCTTCTTTTAAAATTCTAAATAGTCTCTTACTGATATTTTGCTCTCCAAAAGGTATTGAAATGAAAGTTCTGATGTTAATTTACATTTTAGGCTTAGATCGAGAAAAGCATGCGCAATGTCTCTTTGTCATTTTCAATTGAGAGGTTGGCTGGGCCTTTTTCTTCTTTTAAATTTGCAGTTCATAAAAGCAGCCGAAATGCTGTTTTACATGTATTTGGATGAATTCGACGTCCATGAGATGTAAGTATTTTAAACATGCAGTACCAAAAGGAAAAACAGTTTCTCAGAGAAACTAAACTGTGGGAAATCCAGATCTGATCAGATTTGGTTTTCGTGTTTAAAAGGTTTTACGGACATTTTTCGCCCTCAGTAAAATATAACCAGGTCCACTACGGCAAATTAACTGATTCAAGTCTGACTATCAAAACAATGTAAAGCAGGCTGAGCTTGTCAGGCTAGCGATTAATTCTACGTGTGTCACTTGGGATGTTTTACCATGGCAACTTAAACTGCTGCATGAAATTCATGCCGCTGTTGTCCTGGCAACTCACCAGTACCCACTTAAAATCAGGTATAATGAATGAATGGAGACAAGCATTATAAGCCCATTATATGTGGGTAGTTTTTGATCACTGGTTTCATGCATTCATGTACCATTGAGTGAGGTTTCCCATTATTTAACTATTCCAGAAGCTGTAGGTTGTTGAACAGATCATGTGCTCAAACGCTCGTTTTATCGCTTATGTTTCATAACTACAGGTTTACAGTGTTGAACGTAACACAATTTGGTTCAGGTATGGATATACCAACGTACAGTTTTTTTACCATGTCATTTTAAATTGTAGGTGGAATAACACTTATAAATTGAATAACAACTATAAAGCGTGTACGATACACAAAGGCGAACCAGTGAAACTGATTGGAGTCTGGCACACATGCTCACAGGGCAGTCAATGATTAACAAATGAAGCTCCGTGTTAACAATTGGGGGCGTAGCCAGGATTTTGCAGGGGGAGCGGGGGCCACCCCTGCTGTACGTCACTATGTTGATTATTCGGATTTGCGCGTTTTCGCCACGTGAATATTGTATGATGTCTACTTAAACGTTTTCCACTTTTTTTATGCCAATCAACACTTCGGGTACTGAAAAAGGTTTAACTGTGGTTTCGTTCTTATCATTCAACATTTAGAAGTTAACAACAGACTGTTTTTTTGGGAATCCGCAGGTGACTTTTGTGATGATAACGGCATTTGGTGCTCACAACTCGCAAAGAAAGGAGCTTGCGACATATATCCAACGTGGATGTTATTAACCTGCAGGAAATCTTGTGGAAATTGCGGCTGTGAAGATCTAGCAACGAACTGCTCATCACTTGCTAAGGAGGAAAAATGCCTTTACGAAGACCATGTCAACTGGATGCTGAAAAACTGTCATCGAAGTTGTAAAGTTTGTCTAGGTAAGGTACTACAGCGTGCGCAAGTTTGATCTTGTAAAAAAATACCTTGTACTGAGGTCAAAAGAGAAAGCATGGTAGCTATATATTGAAAGCAACTAAGACAGCAACGATAACAGCAACCAAAAAAGGCTTTGCTGTTATGCTTAAGTTAAAAGTTATAAAAAAACACGTTTCTGACTAAATGCGAAATCACAGATCAATTTGCACAATAGCCTGTTTTATTTTTCGTCTTCTTTCCTAGTACTTAATTATAGTTATAGCAGACAGTAGGCGTTAAAAATTCCCCGAATATATTTCTTTACAGTTCTTTCTAGCTTTTTTTCTAAAAATAAAACTTATGTTTTTGGCTAAATTTTAAAGTAAGCACATGCTTTTCTTTATGACGAATCTATTCAACAAGGCACGTGGCTTGCTCGCGATCTTTATTTGGGAGCTAGCCGATGGGTGTTGTTTTAATCTTCGGCATAGAATTATTGCAAGTGCAATGTCTTTCTGGATTCTTTCTTTTTCACGCTCAAGGGGCTATAAGTAACGATACATACGAAAGAATGGATACGAATGATATTTTCAAATACTTGAAGACAATGGAAAGAAAGCACCCGAGGCATAGAGCGCGGTACAGTTATACGGCCTGGCTACACAGCACAATTCCAGACCCAATACAAAACAGGATGGTTGACAGGTACTTGCACGATACATGTAGAATTTAAATAAGGATTTCAAATCTCGATCATTTCGGTGAGAAACATTACAATATGTGCCTACATTTCGTCATATGGGATGGCCATATGCATTGCGCTTAGTCAGTTAAAGATAAGCGCGACTTATGTATAAGAAAACATGTTTTATAACGTCGTAGCTTACATTAAAGAACTGAAGGGGCTTGAACCGTGATAACTAAATCTAGCGCCAAGATTAAGATTCATTAATTACATAACAACAATACGATTTTAAATCTGGGCATAATTCGTAGTCTGTATTCTGTTACTATTTCGTCTATTTTTCCAAACCATTAGAGTTGAGAAGTTAACCAAGCTTCCCCGTGAGATAGTGGAAGGCGCCGAGTCTCTTCAGGTAAGCGAACAAATTCCGATGAGGCGAAGAGCAAAGAATAAAAAGTCCGCGTATCCCGAGCAACAATAACAATATTCTTTATTTGTACTCACTTGCCATTGACAAAATAAAAATAGAGTACTGGTTGCCTAAGGAGTATTTCTAACCCTTCCTGGATGGGATGCTAGTCCATCGCAGGGTTTCTCCCAGCATGAGCCATGAGCATTAAATTCGCCGTTACCAATTTATACACCTGCACAGGGCGCGCCCTCCTGACCCGGACGAAGAGAGGTACAGTGAAAGTTAAGAGTCTTGTCCAATTGAAGAAAACGAAGCGGTGTCCGGGCCAGGGCACCAAGTCCTGAGCCCACCGCAACAACCGTTAGGCTACAACGCTTCTCAAAAGATAACTGAATTAACAAAGAATACTAAGCCTCCCGAAGTTTACTTTTATAAGGTTTTAAATCATTTATTTTGTGATAAGCTCTTTTCCGTCAGTTTGATTACAACAAAGTACAGTGTTACGGCAAAAGGGCATTTTTTTTGCCAAATATTTCAACGAGTAGAGCCAGTCTTCTTCAGGGCCAGTTCAATAACTTGCAATGATTCCCCTTTTATCATATGGCACTGGCCTTTAAAAAGACTAGCTCGAGCTCTATTTAAAATATTTTACAATTATTCCACGAGCGCGCGTTGGATATTGTACAAACATGGCGAAAAATGCATTCTTTTACGCGTACACCCACCATATTTGTAGGTCAATGGTATATGAGCTCATATACCATTGCCTCTAAACCAAGCAAAGCTCAGGAAATGCAATATACCATAGCTAGTTTTTAATAATGGCCAATATATAATTTTTCCCCTATGGCCTTAGCACCAGCCAGTCAATCAATATATATTTTATATATAACACCCGGTAAAAGCATTTCTTAAGCAATAAATCCAAGCATTTTTATTGCACAATTTCCTAGGTTGTGAAATATGACAAGTATGGCCACTATCATGCCCATTATGACTCGTCAGCCAGCGGTGACGTCAGAATGATCTGTTGTCATCAGACGAGGAACAAGACACAGCCATGTCGGCTCTGCAGGTAAATATCACCTCCCACCAGTTGCTCCCTACGTAACACGAATATTAGCTGTAGACAACAGAGCAGTAAGAACTAAAATCATGAAACACAGACGGAGAACCTGCTCTTTTGGCTTTTACTAAGTATAAAAATTTAGAATGAAACAGAAATGTTACATCATGCGCAACTATAACCGGTGGACAAGGAACTTTTGTTTTACGTAACTTTATTGCATGCAAACGCTGTTATCAAGATTCACGAACTTCATGCCTAGAGGAAAACAACAATACACACGACCAAAGTTCTAAAGTAAAATTATGCTTCCCACCATTTCCAGAAACGGGAAGCAAGCCCGGGCCACGGCGGTGAGGACGCCGAATCCTACAATCACTAGGCCTCGTCAAGGCCGTTAAAAAACTCCATTACGCTGCTGATGTTTTTCTGGAATTTTACTTTAAAAAGACTAAAAGTATATATCATAAAATATTTGCTTAAACTACCAAGCTTTCTTAAACTCGAGAAAATGAATCTGCAAATGAAGTGAAACTATCGCTATTATCAAGTTCACGAAGTTGAAGCGTAGAGCAAAACAAGAATAATTGTAAAACTAAAACACTGTAAAGTAAAATGATTCAGTCTTGCCAAAAAGAAGTACTCAAAATACAATTTCTCACGCCGGGAATCGAACCCGGGCCGCGGCGGTGAGAGCGCCGAATCCTAACCACTAGACCACGTGGGAGCTGTTAGCAATCTCCGCTATGCTGCTCATGTTTTACTGGTATTTTACTTTGAAAAGCCTAAACGTTTATATCATAAAATAGAAAGGGTAAGTTTCTAAAGAAACTGTGGTGCTGCGTCGGTGGGAAGTATAACGATTCGCTCCGACGAAGGGCTAACGCTCGAAACGTCAGCACTTGAATCTCTTTACGGTGGCAAATTGACATTATCAACCCAGTTCAAAACAAGAATAATTGTAAAACTAAAACACTGTAAAGTAAAATGATTCAGTCTTGCCAAAAAGAAGTACTCAAAATACAATTTCCCACGCCGGAAATCGAACCCGGGCCGCGGCGGTGAGAGCGCCGAATCCTAACCACTAGACCACGTGGGAGCTGTTAGTAATCTCCGTTACGCTGCTCATGTTTTACTGGTATTTTACTTTGAAAAGCCTAAAAGTATATGTCATAAAATATTCGGTTAAACTACGAAGCTCTCTTCAGCTCGAGCAAATGACGCTGCAACTGCAGTGAAACTAACGTTGTTTTCAGGTTTTCGAAGTTGAAGCGTACAGCAAAAATAATAATTATGGTAAAACTAAAACCCTGTGAAGTAAAATGGCATTGCCACAAAAACTTATTCAAAATACAATTTCCCACGCCGGGAATCGAACCCGGGCCGCGGCGGTGAGAGCGCCGAATCCTAACCACTAGACCACGTGGGAGCGGTTAGTAATCTCCGTTACGCTGCTCATGTTTTACTGGTATCTTACTTTGAAAAGCCTAAAAGTATATATCATAAAGTATTTGCTTAAACTACCAAGCTTTCTCAGACTCGAGGAAATGAAACTGCAAATGCAATTAAACTAACGCTATTATCAAGTTAATGAAGTTAAAGCGTAGAGCAAAACAAGAATATTTGTAAAACTAAAACCCTGTGAAGTAAAATGATTCAGTCATGCCAAAAAGAAGTACTCAAAATACAATTTCCCACGCCGGGAATCGAACCCGGGCCGCGGCGGTGAGAGCGCCGAATCCTAACCACTAGACCACGTGGAAGCTGTTAGAAAACTTCCTTTCGCTGCTGATTTTTACTGGTGTTTTACTTTGAAAAGCCTAAAAGTTTTTGTCATAAAATATTCGGTTATACTACGAAGCTCTCTTCAGCTCGAGCAAATGACCCTGCAACTGCAGTGAAACTAACGTTGTTTTCAGGTTCACGAAGTTGAAGCGTACAGCAAAGATAATAATTATGGTAAAACTAAAACCCTGTAAAGTAAAATGGCATTGCCACAAAAACTTATTCAAAATACAATTTCCCACGCCGGGAATCGAAACCCGGGCCGCGGAGGTGAGCGCCGAATCCTAACCACTAGACCACGTGGGAGCTGTTAGTAATCTCAGTTACGCTGCTCATGTTTTAGTGGTGTTTTACTTTGAAAAGCCTAACAGTACATATCACAAAGTATTTGCTTAAACTACCAAGCCTTCTCAAACTCGAGGAAATGAAAATGCAAATGCAATTAAACTAACGCTATTATACACTTCACGAAGTTGAAGCGTAGAGAAAAACAAGAATAATTGTAAAACTTAAACCCTGTAAAATAAAATGATTCAGTCTTGCCAAAAAGAAGTACTCAAAATATCATTTCCCACGCCGGGAATCGAACCCGGGCCGCGGCGGTGAGAGCGCCGAATCCTAACCACTAGACCACGTGGAAGCTGTTAGAAAACTTCCTTTCGCTGCTGATTTTTGCTGGTATTTTACTTTGAAAAGCCTAAAAGTATATGTCATAAAGTATTCGGTTAAACTACGAAGCTCTCTTCAGCTCGAGCAAATGACGCTGCAACTGCAGTGAAACTAACGTTGTTTTCAGGTTTTCGAAGTTGAAGCGTACAGCAAAAATAATAATTATGGTAAATCTAAAACCCTGTAAAGTAGAATGATTCAGTCTTGCCAAAAAGAAGTACTCGAAATACAATTTCCCACGCCGGGAATCGAACCCGGGCCGCGGCGGTGAGAGCGCCGAATCCTAACCACTAGACCACGTGGGAGCTGTTAGTAATATATCTCCGTTACGCTGCTCATGTTTTACTGTTATTTTACTTTGAAAAGCCTAAAAGTATATATCATAAAGTATTTGCTTAAACTACCAAGCTTTCTCAAACTCGAGGAAATGAAACTGCAAATGCAATTAAACTAACGCTATTATTAAGTTCATGAAGTTGAAGCGTAGAACAAAACAAAAATAATTGTAAAATTAAAACCCTGTAAAGTAAAATGATTCAGTCATGCCAAAAAGAAGTACTCAAAATACAATTTCCCACGCCGGGAATCGAACCCGGGCCGCGGCGGTGAGAGCGCCGAATCCTAACCACTAGACCACGTGGGAGCTGTTAGAAAACTTCCTTTCGCTGCTGATTTTTACTGGTATTTTACTTTGAAAAGCCTAAAAGTATATATCATAAAGTATTTGCTTAAACTACCAAGCTTTCTCAAACTCGAGGAAATGAAAATGCAAATGCAATTAAACTAAAGCTATTATACACTTCACGAAGTTGAAGCGTAGAGAAAAACAAGAATAATTGTAAAACTAAAACCCTGTAAAATCAAATGATTCAGTCTCTCCAAAAAGAAGTACTCAAAAGACAATTTCCCACGCCGGGAATCGAACCCGGGCCGCGGCGGTGAGAGCGCCGAATCCTAACCACTAGACCACGTGGGAGCTGTTAGTAATCTCAGTTACGCTGCTCATGTTTTACTGGTGTTTTACTTTGAAAAGCCTAAAAGTATATATCATAAAGTATTTGCTTAAACTACCAAGCCTTCTCAAACTCGAGGAAATGAAAATGCAAATGCAATTAAACTAACGCTATTATACACTTCACGAAGTTGAAGCGTAGAGAAAAACAAGAATAATTGTAAAACTAAAACCCTGTAAAATAAAATGATTCAGTCTTGCCAAAAAGAAGTACTCAAAATATCATTTCCCACGCCGGGAATCGAACCCGGGCCGCGGCGGTGAGAGCGCCGAATCCTAACCACTAGACCACGTGGGAGCTGTTAGAAAACTTCCTTTCGCTGCTGATTTTTGCTGGTATTTTACTTTGAAAAGCCTAAAAGTATATGTCATAAAGTATTCGGTTAAACTACGAAGCTCTCTTCAGCTCGAGCAAATGACGCTGCAACTGCAGTGAAACTAAAGTTGTTTTCAGGTTTTCGAAGTTGAAGCGTACAGCAAAAATAATAATTATGGTAAAACTAAAACCCTGCAAAGTAGAATGATTCAGTCTTGCCAAAAAGAAGTACTCAAAATACAATTTCCCACGCCGGGAATCGAACCCGGGCCGCGGCGGTGAGAGCGCCGAATCCTAACCACTAGACCACGTGGGAGCTGTTAGTAATATATCTCCGTTACGCTGCTCATGTTTTACTGGTATTTTACTTTGAAAAGCCTAAAAGTATATATCATAAAGTATTTGCTTAAACTACCAAGCTTTCTCAAACTCGAGGAAATGAAACTGCAAATGCATTTAAACTAACGCTATTATCAAGTTCACGAAGTTGAAGCGTAGAACAAAACAAAAATAATTGTAAAATTAAAACCCTGTAAAGTAAAATGATTCAGTCATGCCAAAAAGAAGTACTCAAAATACAATTTCCCACGCCGGGAATCGAACCCGGGCCGCGGCGGTGAGAGCGCCGAATCCTAACCACTAGACCACGTGGGAGCTGTTAGTAATCTCAGTTACGCTGCTCATGATTTACTGGTGTTTTACTTTGAAAAGCCTTAAAGTATATATCATAAAGTATTTGCTTAAACTACCAAGCCTTCTCAAACTCGAGGAAATGAAAATGCAAATGCAATTAAACTAACGCTATTATACACTTCACGAAGTTGAAGCGTAGAGAAAAACAAGAATAATTGTAAAACTAAAACCCTGTAAAATAAAATGATTCAGTCTTGCCAAAAAGAAGTACGCAAAATATCATTTCCCACGCCGGGAATCGAACCCGGGCCGCGGCGGTGAGAGCGCCGAATCCTAACCACTAGACCACGTGGGAGCTGTTAGAAAACTTCCTTTCGCTGCTGATTTTTACTGGTATTTTACTTTGAAAAGCCTAAAAGTATATGACATAAAATATTCGGTTATACTACGAAGCTCTCTTCAGCTCGAGCAAATGACACTGCAACTGCAGTGAAACCAACGTGCTTTCATGTTCACGAAGCTGAAGCGTACAGCCAAAAAAACAATTATGGTAAAACTAAAACCCTGTAAAGTAGAATGATTCAGTCTTGCCAAAATGTAGTACTCAAAATACAATTTCCCACGCCGGGAATCGAACCCGGGCCGCGGCGGTGAGAGCGCCGAATCCTAACCACTAGACCACGTGGGAGCTGTTAGTAATCTCCGTTACGCTGCTCATGTTTTACTGGTATTTTACTTTGAAAAGCCTAAAAGTATATATCATAAAGTATTTGCTTAAACTACCAAGCTTTCTCAGACTCGAGGAAATGAAACTGCAAATGCAATTAAACTAACGCTATTATTAAGTTCATGAAGTTGAAGCGTAGAGCAAAACAAGAATATTTGTAAAACTAAAACCCTGTAAAGTAAAATGATTCAGTCATGCCAAAAAGAAGTACTTAAAATACAATTTCCCACGCCGGGAATCGAACCCGGGCCGCGGCGGTGAGAGCGCCGAATCCTAACCACTAGACCACGTGGGAGCTGTTAGTAATCTCCGTTACGCTGCTCATGTTTTACTGGTGTTTTACTTTGAAAAGCCTAAAAGTATATATCATAAAGTATTTGCTTAAACTACCAAGCTTTCTCAAACTCGAGGAAATGAAAATGCAAATGCAATTAAACTAACGCTATTATACACTTCACGAAGTGGAAGCGTAGAGAAAAACAAGAATAATTGTAAAACTAAAACCCTGTAAAATAAAATGATTCAGTCTCTCCAAAAAGAAGTACTCAAAATATCATTTCCCACGCCGGGAATCGAACCCGGGCCGCGGCGGTGAGAGCGCCGAATCCTAACCACTAGACCACGTGGGAGCTGTTAGTAATCTCAGTTACGCGGCTCATGTTTTACTGGTGTTTTACTTTGAAAAGCCTTAAAGTATATATCATAAAGTATTTGCTTAAACTACCAAGCTTTCTCAAACTCGAGGAAAAGAAACTTCAAATGCAATTAAACTAACGCTATTATCAAGTTCACGAAGTTGAAGCGTAGAACAAAACAAAAATAATTGTAAAATTAAAACCCTGTAAAGTAAAATGATTCAGTCATGCCAAAAAGAAGTACTCAAAATACAATTTCCCACGCCGGGAATTGAACCCGGGCCGCGTCGGTGAGAGCGCCGAATCCTAACCACTAGACCACGTGGGAGCTGTTAGAAAACTTCCTTTCGCTGCTGATTTTTACTGGTATTTTACTTTGAAAAGCCTAAAAGTATATGTCATAAAATATTCGGTTAAACTACGAAGCTCTCTTCAGCTCGAGCAAATGACACTGCAACTGCAGTGAAACTAACGTTGTTTTCAGGTTCACGAAGTTGAAGCATACAGCAAAGATAATAATTATGGTAAAACTAAAACCCTGTAAAGTAAAATGGCATTGCCACAAAAACTTATTCAAAGTACAATTTCTCACGCCGGGAATCGAACCCGGGCCGCGGCGGTGAGAGCGCCGAATCCTAACCACTAGACCACGTGGGAGCTGTTAGTAATCTCAGTTACGCGGCTCATGTTTTACTGGTGTTTTACTTTGAAAAGCCTTAAAGTATATATCATAAAGTATTTGCTTAAACTACCAAGCTTTCTCAGACTCGAGGAAAAGAAACTGCAAATGCAATTAAACTAACGCTATTATCAAGTTCACGAAGTTAAAGCGTAGAGCAAAACAAGAATATTTGTAAAACTAAAACACTGTAAAGTAAAATGATTCAGTCATGCCAAAAAGAAGTACGCAAAATAAAATTTCCCACGCCGGGAATCGAACCCGGGCCGCGGCGGTGAGAGCGCCGAATCCTAACCACTAGACCACGTGGAAGCTGTTAGAAAACTTCCTTTCGCTACTGATTTTTACTGGTATTTTACTTTGAAAAGCCTAAAAGTATATGTCATAAAATATTCGGTTATACTACGAAGCTCTCTTCAGCTCGAGCAAATGACACTGCAACTGTAGTGAAACTAACGTTTTTTTCAGGTTCACGAAGCTGAAGCGTACAACAAAAAAACAATTATGGTAAAACTAAAACCCTGTAAAGTAGAATGATTCAGTCTTGCCAAAAAGAAGTACTCAAAAGACAATTTCCCACGCCGGGAATCGAACCCGGGCCGCGGCGGTGAGAGCGCCGAATCCTAACCACTAGACCACGTGGGAGCTGTTAGTAATCTCAGTTACGCTGCTCATGTTATACTGGTGTTTTACTTTGAAAAGCCTAAAAGTATATATCATAAAGTATTTGCTTAAACTACCAAGCTTTCTCAAACTCGAGGAAATGAAAATGCAAATGCAATTAAACTAACGCTATTATACACTTCACGAAGTTGAAGCGTAGAGAAAAACAAGAATAATTGTAAAACTAAAACCCTGTAAAATAAAATGATTCAGTCTCTCCAAAAAGAAGTACTCAAAATATCATTTCCCACGCCGGGAATCGAACCCGGGCCGCGGCGGTGAGAGCGCCGAATCCTAACCACTAGACCACGTGGGAGCTGTTAGAAAACTTCCTTTCGCTGCTGATTTTTGCTGGTATTTTACTTTGAAAAGCCTAAAAGTATATGTCATAAAGTATTCGGTTAAACTACGAAGCTCTCTTCAGCTCGAGCAAATGACGCTGCAACTGCAGTGAAACTAACGTTGTTTTCAGGTTTTCGAAGTTGAAGCGTACAGCAAAAGTAATAATTATGGTAAAACTAAAACCCTGTAAAATAAAATGATTCAGTCTTGCCAAAAAGAAGTACTCAAAATACAATTTCCCACGCCGGGAATCGAACCCGGGCTGCGGCGGTGAGAGCGCCGAATCCTAACCACTAGACCACGTGGGAGCTGTTTGTAAAAGATCTCCGTTACGCTGCTCATGTTTTACTGGTATTTTACTTTGAAAAGCCTAAAAGTATATATCATAAAGTATTTGCTTAAACTACCAAGCTTTCTCAAACTCGAGGAAATGAAACTGCAAATGCAATTAAACTAACGCTATTATCAAGTTCACGAAGTTGAAGCGTAGAACAAAACAAAAATAATTGTAAAATTAAAACCCTGTAAAGTAAAATGATTCAGTCATGCCAAAAAGAAGTACTCAAAATACAATTTCCCACGCCGGGAATCGAACCCGGGCCGCGGCGGTGAGAGCGCCGAATCCTAACCACTAGACCACGTGGGAGCTGTTAGAAAACTTCCTTTCGCTGCTGATTTTTACTGGTATTTTACTTTGAAAAGCCTAAAAGTATATGTCATAAAATATTCGGTTAAACTACGAAGCTCTCTTCAGCTCGAGCAAATGACACTGCAACTGCAGTGAAACTTACGTTGTTTTCAGGTTCACGAAGTTGAAGCGTACAGCAAAGATAATAATTATGGTAAAACTAAAACCCTGTAAAGTAAAATGGCATTGCCACAAAAACTTATTCAAAATACAATTTCCCACGCCGGGAATCGAACCCGGGCCGCGGCGGTGAGAGCGCCGAATCCTAACCACTAGACCACGTGGGAGCTGTTAGTAATCTCCGTTACGTTGCTCATGTTTTACTGGTATTTTACTTTGAAAAGCCTAAAAGTATATATCATAAAGTATTTGCTTAAACTACCAAGCTTTCTCAGACTCGAGGAAATGAAACTGCAAATGCAATTAAACTAACGCTATTATCAAGTTCATGAAGTTGAAGCGTAGAGCAAAACAAGAATATTTGTAAAACTAAAACACTGTAAAGTAAAATGATTCAGTCATGCCAAAAAGAAGTACTCAAAATACAATTTCCCACGCAGGGAATCGAACCCGGGCCGCGGCGGTGAGAGCGCCTAATCCTAACCACCAGACCACGTGGGAGCTGTTAAAAAACTTCCTTTCGCTGCTGATTTTTACTGGTATTTTACTTTGAAAAGCCTAAAAGTATATGTCATAAAATATTCGGTTATACTACGAAGCGACGCATTCATGATCCGCGTGACCCGAATTAGACTCCAGGTCGGTGCTTTGAGCATTAACTTTTTCTTTTTTTCCGTTCCAAAATCCTAAAGTGTCCTGAGCCATTCCTGCATTTAGCCGCTCGTATTAGTACGCGAAGTCGCCATTTTGATATGAACCATTTTGAGCGCTTTGATACCAGTCCTCTCCCGTGTTTTTACTCAATAAATTTCCCAATGTAGTCTGTCTACATTCTCTGGCGGGAGACTGGGTTGCAAGACTACACACATACTTATTTTTACATGAAAGTCATTTTACACTTAGTTTAATTTTTTTTTCATCTATTTCATAAAAAAAGAAAATATTTTATTCCAGACATTGTGAATCGAACCTGGGAAATTCAGACTCAGGATACACTCACTTACCGTTATACCAACTGATCGGTATGTTTACTTTTCATTTTTCGCCCCAAAGAGGGAATTTTCTGAGTTCAGAATGAAAAACAAGGCCTTGGAATTTTGTAAACAAGTGCCGCGACTCGCCAAGACGCGCCATGATTTTCTTATACATGTTGCACGCGCGGATTAAGGAAAAAATTTCTTTGTAGGACCGAGTTCACTAAAAGTATGGACAGAAAACAGATTCTGATTGGTTTATCGGCCCTAATTTACTGGAGAACAATAGGAAAACTAAAATTTCTCCAGGGAGGAAGGGAAAGTGCAGCACGTGCTTTGCCCGACCAGTTTTGGCCGGAATTGGAATTCCAGAGGTGGTTTTCGCGCGGCCGTAAAAGGCCGGCACGGGAGCCGATGGATTAAGTGCATCTAGGCCCGCACTTTCTATGCTTTATTAATGTCGAATGACACTGTAAATGCAGTAAACCAGTTCACGAACTTCAGGCGTAGAGCAAAACTGGGAATCGAAACCTGGCCGCGGCGTTGAGAGCGGCGAAGCACGTGTCCGCGCGTTTCGTAAACGGCCGATGCCATTTTTTCGACACAGAATTTTTTGGCTATCATCGAATTTGTTTCCCACAAAAAAGAAAAAAATGCCAACATCCTTATCTCACCACTACACACTGCCACAACACTACCAGGCTGATCCGCGAAATCGGGTTATTTAAGAGTTTAATTAAAGAAGTACGTTGAGGCACGGCATTCTTGGAAATTAAAAGCAGCTTTAGTTAGGTTCAGGTCTTTAAGTATAGTTTTTATAATAGTATTCTATCCATTTAATGCATGTTGATACTGATATGTTTTAAATGTATTGTTGCTGATGAATTGTCCGTGGATAAATAAAGATCATCCATCCATCCATCCATCCATCAATAAATTGACTTTGCTCCCAATGTGTGGCTTCATAGCTCAGTTGGTAGAGCATCGCACCGGTATCGCGGAGGTCATAGGTTCAAATCTCGTTGAAGCCCTGACTTTTTCACTTGTTTAAAATTGGAAATTCACTGCGATGATCATTCATCACTTTCAGTATCAATTTTGAAAGTAATTATCCCTTTTTGTACATTTACAATATAAAATTTGATTTGTTATTTTTTTAGGGCGGTAACAATTCTTTACTATCTAAACAATGTAGAAGAAGGTGGAGAGACGGCCTTTATTGTCGCTGACAACTCTACTCTAAACGAATCGGTGAGACCTTAGTGATTCGAGATTCTTGCATTCTGACGAATTATTCATGGTGGTGCTAACAAGACTCTCAGTCCCACCTCGCTCTCGAGATTCAAACTTATGAATAATTTCCCAAAGCCTCATTTATTATATAGAAAGTACGAAAAATTACCCACTAATTAATTCGCGTAAATAATGATGCTTGATTTTGAGCATATGACGTTATAACGGCATAAGGCCTATTTACAGTGATGCTAGAATCTGTTGAATCAGCCCACCGTCTAACTTATTTGATTCACCAGATGCTGATATCAAAGCGAGGCAAAGAAGGTGACCCTTTCAATCTGAGTAACTACTGTCAGCGCGCCAAGCTAGTGATTGCACCAAAACGAGGCACAGCCATCATGTGGTATAATCATTTGCTCGACTCCAATAGCGAGTGGCTAGGGGAGAGAGATCCGTACTCGCTGCATGGAGGCTGTGACGTCAGGCGAGGAAATAAGTGGATAGCTAATCATTGGATACCAGCTCCGTACAAGACTCATCAGAACCTTCCAAGTATATATCGAAGAGGAAAACGCTAGCGTTTGGTACAAGCAGTGTGCACGTGACCGTTTTTATGTTCAAATATATAGAGTATTTTCACACACGTGCACGTGACAAGAGGCCATATTGGATTGCTAAAACAAATTATGTTATTTTCATAACAATAGAATTCAATTCCCGGAGGATTGTTTTGGGACACCAATATGGCCGCCGTGACATCATGTGAAAAAACTCTATATAAAGAAACGATTGTACCAGCTTGTCGGAAGTGTCTTTAATCAGGGGCACCCAACGAGTCTGTTCCTCGCTTTATCTGTGTCCCAGCGCAAATTTTGCTGGCTGGCAAAATGGTTCAGTAAATGTTTTCTCATAGGAGTTGCGATTGAAAAAAATTATGCTACTTTTGCGCTGGCTGATAAACTCGGTAGAGCGACTGAAGAAACTGCTCGCCGAAGGCTTGAATTTCATTGAGAAGAGTGGATTTCGACGGTTTTCAGTGCCATTTCTGCGAGTTGGTCGCTTGTTCTAATTCCTTGCTGAGAAAAAACTATGGATCATGTGCTGGCAAAAAGGAACAGTTAAATTTTTCCCAGCAACACTCAAGAACACCTGTTATATAAATGTTTTAATATAATATATTTTCATTGATTTGCATAAAAGAAAGCATTTTACCACAGTTTTGAGTAATGTCTGTATTAATTAAAGTGCTCCTAACCCCAAAATATATTTTTTCGCTACAATAACCCTTTGCAGCAGTTCGAAACGCGTTACACCTTTCGTTTCTCCAGTTTACTAAACGCGGACTATTTATAGCATTTAAAAGTTACGAAGAACTGTACGTTACGTTACGGTCGTTCACGACCGAGTCAGAACGGGCGTGGGTCTATTCCTGGGTTAAAGTCACAAACTGATTTGCATGCATGTATGCAAATCAGTTTGTGATCTGACGTCGGTTTAGGATAATCATTTTTTACCTGTTTCAATTGAATAGGAACTTTTTCTTTCACAACTTTTTAATAATATACGACCTGCTAATTGCAGAAGTGTGAAAAATAATCCTAAGCTGCATAAAATTTTTTGTTAGATTCCGGCAGTACTTTTTCAATCGAAAGTGGTGGAGGGGGGGGGGGGATCCACTGCTCCGCAGCCCCTGACCGTACCTAGCAAGACTTCTTTGTCTTGGGTGCGAGGAATCGCGAACCGCGAACCCGATATATTACTCAAAAATGCACTGCACAAAATTCATCCCATCCCCTTCCCCATAATTATAATTATTTGGAGATGCACTAAGATTTGAACGTCATTTTATTCATAGCGAAATCTATCTTGATGTGTACAGTATAACCCGAAACCTGGAAGCCTGCGAGCAAAGTCACGCCTACATTAAGGGCTGCATTGTTTTCACTAGCGCATAAGCATAACGACATAAGCATAAGCAAAGAAAAGAACCCACACTGTCCGTTCTTCTTGTATTGATGCTTATGCTTAAGTCGCCTTATGTCGCGGTGCTTCCTAGTGAAAACAACATGAGAAAAACAAGTGTTTCTTCTTCTTATGCTCGTACTTATGTCGTTATGCGTATGCTTGTGCGCTAGTGAAAACCAGCCTTACATAGGCCCCACAGCTTACGAGAGACCGCTAGCAAGCCCTAGCCGTTTCAGTATAAGATTCAAAGAAGTGAAGCCGAACAAGCTTTAAGATTCTCAGCAGTGACAAAGTAACCACAAGTAACCTACAAGATAACAACCAACGATGTGATCTCGTACCAGCAGGCAGAGCAACGGTATCAGGATAGATAACTGACAACAAAATATACAAGGAATTTCATCGGCTCTGGGATTTACAAGCTTTCTTATCGAGTGCACTGTAACTTAATATGAATCTCAAGGGAATTTCAATCGCGTCCTTTTTATTGAACTGGATTCAGCTTTCCTGCTTAGAAAGCAACGTTGATAAGAACAAAAGAACGTTTATAACCCCGTGTTTCGAGGCAGATGCGAATACTTCCCAATGTTCCAATCTAGACGACTCGTGTGAGAACACGGGGCGGGAAGACAATTTTAAACTTGTTCGCTTGCAGGGCATACAGGTGAGTGAGAGATTGGAATTAAGTTCATTTAAAGAACCTCTGGCACGTACGAAACATCTTGAAAAGTTTCGCCTAAATTTGTCAAGTTTGTAAATTACATGTACAATCCTTCTCAATTTTCCTGATTCAAATTTAGTTAGCCATCTTTGTTTCTTGTCATATTATTTGTACATCTTTAGGCACGTGTTACAATTCTACCTTGTAAGGTTTCCTTTGACTTGAAGACAAATTTATACCTCTAGGTAAAATGACTTAATTCGTTCTTTAACCGTCTAGGAAATAGCTAGCTCGATCATTATAATAATTTAGATATCAGATTGAATAAGATTTTAAGTAGTCGAAGTGCACATAAATATAATCACCATCACTTCAAGAATTTCTTTTAAAATCAGCTCTCATTTAAAAGAAAGCTAGCATTTCTTTGTTAATTAATACCGCCTAAATGCTCACATAATATAAAGCCCGCCTTGTTATTCTTTTACTACGCGACTACCATCTAAATAACCAAACTGTAACAATATGAAGTAAAAACAACATTTAGGCTGGCAAACAATACAGTGTGCTCAACAGGTTGTATTGTGCAGTCTAAGACCTGTTGGATTTGAGAAACACAACTTCTACAATAGAGACATTTTCAAATTACCACTAAGGAGTGAAAATGTTCCTTTAATATTCGTATGACAAGTTAGCCGATCATAATTTAGTGATCGATATCTAACTACTGCAAGCGATTACAAGCTATTAGTGATCGACGATGCAATAAAAATCCTCATGCAATCTTGCAATATATAGCTCAGTTTCTTGTTTCTAAAATTCAGCTTATTCCGATGCGCTGTCAGTTAGTCTAATTTCATAAATCACAGACAGGTCATGTGAGATGGTTGGAGCTAGAAGAAGGGAGAAGTTACAAATTAATCACAAGAGCCATGAAACCGTTACTATTTGGTGAGTGTGAGACAATATTTCTAGCTCTGAACGCCACTAAAATAATCTGTCAAATTTCGGTTGCAATTGTGTTTGTTAGAGAGGAGCCCACGTCCAACTCTAGCTTAGACAATTGGCAAATGTTGCGATAAAAATGTACTATTTTGATTATTCCCCTTCAATGTCCAGAGATTCCTGAATTTCTATCAGATACAGAGTGTGAACACGTAATTTCACTTGCGGAGGAAACAGGCCTCAGTACGAGTAAAGTAGGACGTCAGTTATATGAGAAGGACTTGGACGAAGTCTTGAACGAAGCTGGTGAGTAATAATAATAATTAATATAATATAATTAAAGATTTATAACGCGCCCTTTCCATGCAAATATGATCAAAAGCGCGTAAAAACTGATACTTAAATATTTAAAGTAATTAAAAATAAAAAGAGCATTATAATAGCGAAGCGCACGAGTGACGTCATAAGAATTTAGACCCCCCGCGAGACTCAGACAAACAAACCCGGGAATGGCGGAAAATTTGAAGGTTTCTTCAAGGACTTCAAGCGCGCAAGCCACAATTCTGACAGAAAATGACGGTGTTCCGGGCTGTACTTTTGAGAGTGAACCTGAAAACTATACTGTAGAGCAATTAAGGCGTTGGTTAAAGTGTAGGGGCCTTAAACAGGCAGGGAAAAGGGAAGAATTGCTTACACGTGTGAAGGACTGTGTAAATGGCGGGAACCATTACATCCTCGATTCAAGTATAGACAATGGGAAATGGCTTGAAGCTAAAATTTTGCGAGAAAGGAGTGCTGAAAGTCTTACATCTAGTACAAAGACTGCGACTGATGTTCCACTAATTCCGATGTCTGGTTGGAAGGCATTCCCATCGCAGGATTTACCATCGTTATTCAACTATGGCCATGTTTACCATTATGCTCTTGAATCTTTGCCGACTTTGCCAGGGGAGCAAAATTATCATGGGGAGGACACAGACGAACAAATTACTAGCGGTATTGGACACATGACAGACAAACCATTTTCTAATGGACGTAAATACGTAGACTCTGGATTCGTCCATGATTTGACAGATACTAAGACGGACGATTATTACTTCGTTAAAGCACATGTGTGGCCCTCTATGAGTACTGATTTTCCTCACAATGTTTTGGTTGTCCTATCAGTAAAAAGCGGAGCAGTAATACATGCTTCATGCGATCCCTGCAAAGCCTCAGAACTTGGACGCTGCAGCCACGTTGTAGCAGTTTTACTTTCACTAGTCGATCATGTCAATAAGAACGGAACAGTAACAACAACACCTTGTACTAGCCAGGAATGCACGTGGAATAAAGGTAAAAAAAGAAAGAAAACCCCACAAAGGCTGTCAGCGGCGAAGTATCCATCAAAGTTAAAAAAAAGAAAGACTGAAGTGATCGATTTCGATCCAAGGCCTACCAAATATCGAAAAGTCTCGATTAGCCATATCAACAACTTTGTTCGTAACCTGCAGGCAGTTTCTGCAGACCAGAAGAAAACTTCAATGTGGGAGACACAATTAACTATTACTTATAACGATTTCAATCTTGAAGACACATCTGTGTTAGAACAACAAGTTTCCAATTTGATGGCTAATCTTACTCCAGATTGTTTAAGCCAAATGGAAGGTACCACGCCCCAAAATAAAAGTGAACAGTGGTATTCTGAACGATGGCCTAGAATCACAGCATCTACTTGCTTTGATGCATATAAAGCTGGAAAGAAAGTCAAGGAAGGATCAAACGATGCATCAGCTTCATCAAAGAAATACATTTCATCCAATATTTGGAACACTAACGGTGACAAACCGCAAAGTTATTGGATGAAATATGGTTTAGAGAGTGAGGCAGATGCCATATCCAAATATGAAACCCAAACAAAACAACATGTGAGTCCTTCTGGATTGTGGGTCAACCCCAAATTTCCCTTTCTTGCTTGTTCACCTGATGGTCTCTTGGGACAGGATGGACTTCTAGAGATCAAATCTTTGAAGCTATTCAAGGAACATAGCATAGCTGCTGTTTGTACTGATAAGGGAAGTCTGATTTCTAAAGATGTTATCAACAGACAGTGTTTTTCTATCAAAGATAACAAGTGCACCCTTAAAAAAAGCCATGCTTACTTTTATCAAATTCAAATGCAGTTACTAGTAACAGAAAGAGCCTTCTGTGATTTTGTGCTGTATGCTAAGAATGGACCAGTGTCAATAGAAAGGATATACAGGGATGAAAAATTTATCGCAGACATGTTAAGTGTCCTAACACCTTTTTGGAAAAGAGTTGTAGCACCTGAAATTTTTCAGATGAAGGTCCCCAGAGATCTCTTACCATTTGTGTTGCCAAGTGACTTTTTTAATGAATTGACACAACCAGCATTTGACATTCTGTCACCATTTGTCACCAATGTCTGCAAACCAGAATCCACATCAAACAGTGACCAACCCCCACCTACAACTAAGCCCACTGTATCACCCCCTATACCAACAGCTGCAACAAAGGCCAGTGTACCACTGATCACACCCAGCAGAGATCTGCCGTCAGATGTAACACAGCCCACCGCGTATTTGACTACACTTAACACAGGGATACCAGCAGCTTCAACAGGCCCTACTTTACCACCCAATGCCCCTGACAGCCAAGAACTACCAGCTGCAGCAAGCCCCACTAATCCACCAGGTACCCCCAACAGTGACCTGCCAAAAGGTGCAACTTGTACATTACAACACTCAAAAGATGAACTTGACATTGCAAATTTCCTTGCCACATGTACTTCTGAATCAAGTATTCCTGCTTTCATTGGAATTCTACCTACTGATCTTGCAGTCATACCTTGGGGTGGTACAACAAGACATGGCATAGTATTGGCTAACACCTGCCCAGTTGATAACTGGTTGATGATATTTCAGGCACTAGTAAAATCTGGCAGAATAAATCTTGATGATCTTGGTGGTGCAGGCAATGTGATCAAAACAGCACTCTCTTTGGTAGATCACCATGAATATGGAGATGCAAAACTTGAATGTGTGCCTACAGTACCAGCAGTAAAGAAGGGAGTTATAGATCTTTATGGAAATGAAGCTGATTATTTGCTTAAAATCATTCAACCATTTTTGGCTACTGCTGTCACCAGTTGCTGTAGTTTACCTTCATGTCTCACAGTGCTTACCACTTATACATCATATGGTATCTCCCTTGGCACTTCTACGAAAGAAAACACTTTTAATACTTCCCTTCAAGATTGGCTCAATCCAAGGGTAAGTCAGTGCCAGAGAAGGTTTCCCAACAAGCCTTCAAATGGTATACCATGTCATTCAGATACAACTCTCCGTGATGATGGTACACAGTCTGTGTCTTGGCATTGTTCTGGGGTGAGGACAAGTTTTCCACGCTCATGTTTGTCTTTCAAAAACTTCTTTGTTTTTTCTGTTGACCTACTAAGTAGAAAGAGAAACCTAGACATTAAGGATTTACCACAAACCATCACTTTTCAGGGAAAGGTACTGTACCTCCACAGTGCAACACTCTGGAATGGGCATCATTATATTTGTGTTTTTAGCCATGGAAACACCTGGCTCATTTATGATGGCCTGCAAGAATCCAGACAGAGAAAAACTGGACTTGCACTATTTCACACTCATCCAAGAGGATTTTCATTAAGTCATGTTCTCTACATAGTATAGTACTCAGTGAGATACAGTTTCCAATATTACTGATCTTTATACCAATATAACAGGTTCGCATTTTGTTAGGGCCACAGGACCCCTTGAGGGGGGGGGGGGGGTACTCTGGATATTTTTGGGTAGGAATGTGCCACTGGGACTCTGATACCACTTACCCTATACTAGACCATGTTCAGCTGCATTTTGCCACCCTTTTCTAGACTGGATGCCAGAGCTTCCTGCCCTATTCCAGAATTGCCATTCTCCGAGATCCTTTATTTCTCTTGTAGTCACTCATATAGTCTAGAAAAAAATTCTCTGATATCTATACCCTACCTTATCCTAGACGAAACTGATCAAAAACCCTACACTTCACAGAGGCACATTCCTATCAACTTTGGGAGTTACCCCCCCCCCCCCCCCGGCCACAGTTTCCAACACACATGTACTTGGACAATTCTGGGCCAAAATTTTTTCAAGGGTGGGGGAGGGGCGGTGACGGTGTGGTGCGCTTGCCAACCCGGCTCCAAACTTTGTCGCCGGGTTGGCAAGCGCACCACACCGTAATCCTCCTCCCCCACCCTTGAAAAAATTTTGGCCCAGAGATTCCCCATGATCATGTGTGTGGGGAAGCAAGGAGAGAGCAGCGGGGAAACACAAGGAGAGACCCTGCACCAAAGAGGAAACATGGAAAACAGCGCGGCCACAAAATCAATGGGGCAACTGGAGAGGAAACTCAAATTTCACAATGTTTTTTCGTCCGCTTCACGCATCGCCTCAACAACTTGTTGAGCTATCTGTCTGACATCATTCAGCCAAACTGGAGAAGAAAGTTCCGCAAAAATAACGAAAAGCATGTGAAATATCGTGATCATTTTGAGTTATGCAGTCAACCTTTAATTATACTTAAAGATATTTTTTTTGTTTTTCCCTCAAACTTCAGTTCAAATTTGCAGTGCTTGGCGCCGCGAGTTTTCTCAAAAGCTGTTCTTGAAGCTCTTTTTTTATCTTTTCAACATCAGGCAGTTTACTTAAAGATGGTTTTTTTGTGAGCTTTGCTCGTACCTTTTCTTTTAACTCATTGTACTGTTCCAATTCAGAAAGAATAATCCGAAACTCAGAATCACTAATTCGATTATCAATTAAAGCCTTGGAAACCAGCTTGTCAACACTCGCACGTTTTGCAAGGCCAAGAGTAACAATCTCCTGGTGTTTAGACATTTTTTTGTCAAGTTTTTTACCGGCAAGAATCAAACCGGAGGAAGCAACAGAGAATAAACCACCAACAACACCAAGAGGGATGGCAACGGGTATTCCGACCCCTGTTAGAGCAGAAGTAAGGCCGGCACCCGAAAAAACAGCGCTGAGGCCACCAAGACCTCCAGAAAGCCAGTTGACGGCTGTTTTTGCGCGTTTAAATTTTTTTCGAACAAGTCTATATTTGTCAACCTCTTCAGTCAACTTTTTTTTGATTTCGTTTATCTCTCCAAGGCGAAAGGCCTCAGGCGTTTGTAAAACAGGATATAATCCGCTTTGTGGTGTCTCCGGAGGAGCACTGGGCAATACGTTTGATGAAGACATTGTATATAAAATACAGCTTTTTTTTTTTAATTGTCTGAAATTCAAGAGGTAATCAATTTATCTCCAAAACGAAAGTGAGTGGCATCTCATTGAAATCGAAAAGTTCACCATTCTCATCTTTGACTGAAATAGTCAAACTGTTTACCTCTCGACTTTTCAAAGTGGCACGAACATGCAGTGGCTCTGACTGATAAAAAACTTTTTCCCAAGGTTCACCTTTTATATCAAAGTTGGCAAGAATGGTGGATGGTTTTCCATTGAACTGATTTTCTTGTTTGTCAATCAAGTCACAATGGATTAAGTACGTTGAAGTGAAGTTCAGTTTTTTAGAAAACAATAACGAAAAGTGTTTTGGTAAATTTCCTACAACGCCAAAGCCAAGAAGAGAGCTCAAATTTTTATCAATTTCAAATAGTTCCAAATTTGTGTTTAAGACAACCATTTGACCATAGGGTGTGTTGATTTCTGCTTTTAAGGAGTCACTGTCCGGCAAAAGATCATTTTCAATTTTATTTTTTAAAGATTTCAAGGTGTAATTGCCCGGTAAAAAGGTGATGGTTTTGTTATGTGTTATCGATTTAAGTCTGCCCACTTTTTTAATGTTAAACCAAGAATTGTAAAGAGAACAGCTTAAAAGTCTGATATAGTTTGGTTGAAGGGGCTGGTGAAAATAAACTGTGTAGTCGTTTGAAGGAGCGATGATTGTGAGCACAACCATTTTGTATTGAACACAAAAATAATGGAAAACTATTTTATTTTTGTTCCGTGCAATTTTTCAATTGAAAAATAACAGGGAAAAAGAAAATGAACATATGGAAAACCGCAAACAAACAAGATTCTGTTGCGTATGACTATCTCGAAAAACGAGCGCAGGCTGGCAGCTCCACAAATGCAAAGCTTGCGCAAGCCAAGGCGTGGGCGACTTTTTCTGCAAGTTTCCCGAGGGCTGACAAAAGCAAATTTGAAGCCCAGGTATTTTTTGCACCGGACAACACAGCAACAGCCGAAATATTTTTCAAAGAGGGGCCCGACAGTTTGGAAAGCGTATTCGGATCAGATCGCAAATATTGGAGCGCAGAAATGAAAAGAGCTCTGGGTTTGGTTGAAGTTGGCGGTTTTCCTTTCCAACTGACGCCACGCCCAGAAAAAAGTTCACTGGCGGTTCCAGCAGTTCCATTCGAAGAAGCTGCACCGAGTTTGAAAAAAATATTCAACAAAGTAATCAAAATTTATGTCACCCCTGACCAGTATTTTACAACAAAGTTTAGAGAGATATTTACCAAGGAACAACCGAAATTCGAAACGTCAAAGCCCGCGAAAAAATGGCTGGCGAAGCCAGATATGTCTTTCTGGGAACAGCAGCTGAACTTTGCAGTGTGGTGCGCGACAACAGGCTGCGGAATATCTCGAGAAGTATTTGACAAAGACAGCACGCTGAAGCTGCCGCCACAGGTACGAGCGTTTTACATCTTTCACGTGTACTTTACGGTTCGACGCATCCTATTTCAGCTCGGAGGTATCCAAAGCTTTAGCGCATTGCCGGGTGATCCAACATGGAGTCAGTTTAACAACAAATATGACGAAGCTTCTTATAAAAGATTATGTGCTGAGTTCAAAGTTCCTTCATCAACCGATTTTCGGTTTACAATTGGCCCGAACCACGGGCTAGGAAGCGTTTATATTTATTGCCGCGATCCTTTCATCCTGAACGTTCCCTATCCATCAGCAAAAGCAAAATTCGATGACGAGGATCCAAGGGCGACAGAAGAGGGAATATCAGTTTGTTTCATAAGAAATGATGCAGCTGAAGAGCAATTCAACTGGTTCGCACCAAAAACCACAACAGGTTTGACCCAGGCAGGTTTGTCGAGAATAAACCAGTCGATTGAAGCATTTGTGTATTGCATCTTAGGTGCGCAAGTAAACGTCCGCAGCAGCATTCTGGGGGCGGGAGGCAGAGCAAAGGAGGCCCAGACCGAGTTTCTTGTCCTGGTTGAAGACGCAGTGAGGCAGCCCGACCTGGCAAAGAGCGTACAGCGTTACCAGCTGGCGGTGGACAAGGCAAAAGTGCGGTTGAACCTTGCTGTGTGCCCGGGCGCTTGGTTGATGCCAGGCCGCATGGTTATCAACACAGAAAGCACGGTTGGTTACAACAACCAGCTCAAACAAGCGATTCCGGGTATGAAGCTGGGGGTCAACGACGGGGCAAACAAAAACACAAAAAAAGCTGCCCTTCGCCACATGGATGGTGGTAAATCAAAAATAAACCGGCCAAACAGCCATCCTTCTAACCCAATTCACAAAGCGGCCACAGCTGAAAGCAAAAAAGATTTGAAACCTGTTGCACCAACAACACAAGAGTCCGCACAAACACAAGTGCACGCAGAAGAACGAATGCCAACGGCTGGCTCGGGCAGTGATTCTCATGACACGAACAAAGTTGCAATGATGGTTGGCGCGGTTGCAATTGCAGGTTTGTTGTTTTTGACATTCCGCTAATTTTTGAGTTTTCCCAAAGAAAATTAACGCTGCTTTTTGACATAGCTCTCAACCAAAAAGGCTACAACAGCCAAAATTAAAAGCCATATGTGTTCTGCCAGAAAACCGAGGACCTTACCAGCAGTTGTGAAAAGAAAAGAAACAATCGAGCCAATAAGTCCTGGGAGAATGGAGGCTATTTTTTTCCCGAGCTCTTTTAGCCCGTTTCCTAATTTTTGGGCCGTTGATTTCAAAGCGTTGGTAATGGCGCTAATGACAGCACCAATCGTGGCACCAGCAGCAAGAACTATCCCTGTCACCGTCAAACCGTGTTTTTTGAAGATCTCTTTTATGCGCTCACGCAATGGCTTGGCTCTTTCTCTTTCGTCAATCTGCGTTTCAAGCCTGCCAAGTTCGTCTTGTCTTTCTGCAATTCTTTCTCTGGCTGATTCTTTTTCAGAATTTGAAGCGTTCTCATTATCGATGATTCTCTGGTCTTCTTCAATTTTGCTTTTGAGTTCAGCAGCACGTTCATTTAATTCATCCTCGCTTTTTGTGGTGTTGAGTCTTTCTTCAAGATAGTTTCTTTCTTTTTCTTTAGCGGCGATTCTTGCTCTGCCTTTGTCAACTTTTTCCTGCACTTTTCCTTTGTTTTTTAATTGTTTATTAAGAACTTCCAACTCTTTTTTTTTCGTTTTTAAATCAGCTTCATAATTTTTTTTCAGTTGCTGCAGTCTCCTCGTTTCTGAGTCAATATCAAGACTCGAACCATGTTCATCTTGAATTGCATCAAGATTTGCTTGATTTTGATCAATTTTGATTCTTAGATCTTTAACTTCTTGTTCAGCTTTTTCTTTTTTTGCAACAAGTCTTTGTTCCTGTTCGAGTTGTTTTTCAGATTCTCTTAGTCTTCGTCTTTCTTCTCTGATATTTTCTCTATCTTGATCGATAATTGATTCAGCTGTGGGACCGAGTTTGTCTTGGAAGGTATCAACAAAGCTTTTAATAAAATCAGAATCATCATCTTTTAAAATCTTATACGTTCCTCCTCTTTTCCCAGTTGCAACAATTTTTCCTTTATTTTCCCCCTTTCCCCGTCTTATATGCAACCCCTCAATATCTGCTTGTGGGAACCTTCTTTTAATCATATCAACAGCTTTTTTCATTTTTTGTCTGATAGAGCTTTCACTTAAAAGTTTGTTTATTGAATCATCATGCAACAAAGGAGTTTCTTCTGTGTAAGAAGTGTCAGGAAGCCCACTCTGTTCGTGTGGCATCGTTTGCATTTCATGTTGTTCACCACCATGGTATGGTGTTGATGCGGAATCGGGTTGGAAAGGCTGGGTTGTATTGACCTCTTCTTCATCGTCATCTTCATCATCATTTTCGTCAAGTTCTTTGTCAAGATCAGGGTCATCGTGTCCAAACATTCCACCTTCTGCCATCGCGAAATTATATATTCAAATTATTTTTATTTAAATACAAATGTCCGGCGTTGTATAAACATGTCTGTGCAAGCAAACCTTCGTCCAACGAACCAAGAAAAAATTTTAGGCGGAATGAAAGCCGAGCGCACTGTCAAGCGCATCACTTTTAATCCCAGCGAAGCCAACCCCGGCGAGACGTTGTATGTTTACGTGCCCAAGCTGAATGATAACGAGGTCCTCGTGCCAGGCTCGATCTCACTTATCTTTAACATCGACCTGGCTGGAGGGCACGCCAACAACTTCCTTGTACAAAACGTCTCCCGTGCTCTTGTCGACAGGCTGACTGTTAAGTACGCTGGAACCATACTGCAGGACACGGTGGGGTATGACATTTTCAAGATCTGGGAGGACCTTTTCCTCTCACAGGAGGAGCGGGACAACATGCTGCTCGAGGGTATTCAGTCCGGGGACCTCTGCAAGATCCGCTCAAATGCGGGGGATAAAAAAACCTCGGGTGTGGGCGCGGAAAACGCACTTAACACGGTTTTCGGAACAAAATATCGAATCCAACTGGACCACCAGATCCTGACCGACCACGGCGTTTTCTACCCCAAAGCTCTTTACCACGACCTCATGTTTGTGCTGACCCTTGCGCCGGCCTCGCAGGTTGTAAAAGGCTCTGACCCCGCTAAACTGAAATACAAGCTGACAAACATCCAGCTCGAGTACGAAATGATGAGGAGCAAGACTCTGGCGGACGACGCGCGAAGTGTTTACTCCTCAGGAAAGGAATTCCTTTACGATCATGTTGAGCGGCCATTTGTGCACACCTTCTCAAAAGGCATTGACACAAGGATAAACCTCAGAGTAAACTCGCAGAGAAGGTCCCTGAAAGGTCTTCTTCTCCTTTTCGTTGAGCCTTATGAAGCCGGCGCCAGGGATTCAGAAAAGTACTTCAACCCAGACCTGACAAAAGTCACCGTTACGGTGAACGGCAAGCCCAACATGATTTACAACAACGGCATCGAAGGAAAGGATATCTGGGGTGAAGTTGACCGCTTCTTTGGAAAGTCAAAAAACAAAACACCGAACATGAATCTGAAAAAGTTTTACACCGAAAACAAGTTCGGGCTTCTGATAGATCTTCGCTCAATGGAAAGTCATGAAATGCACGGAAGCGGCACGCGGCTTGTAAACACACAAGATGGAGTTCAGCTTGAACTCGAGCGGAATGCCAAAAACTCAGGCAACGTGAACTGCCACGTCTTTGTTATCAGTGACTCGCAGATGAACGTAAT
Source organism: Blastomussa wellsi (assembly GCA_947652115.1). NCBI lineage: Eukaryota > Metazoa > Cnidaria > Anthozoa > Scleractinia > Plerogyridae > Blastomussa > Blastomussa wellsi. The sequence continues at coordinate 40,936,650 of OX393561.1, forward strand.
TGGGCAGCAATTAGATTCTGTGCAGTACTAATAAAATGGACCCAGGCAACATACCGTTTAACGCTCTCGTAATTGGACCGACAAATTCGGGAAAATCAAAGTTTGTGGTTGATAAGCTTCGCGGCCCTTTCCGTGGCAAGTTCGACTTCATCGTGATCATCTGCCCGACATTTGCGTACAACAAGACTTTTCATCGCTTCGCCGAGGCGGACCCGCGTTTTTTTGTTATCATTTGCGAACAGGAATGGGTTGAGGGCTGGTTGAAGCTTGTTTCCGGGCTTTTCGAGGGCACCAACACGCTCATTATCCTTGATGACTGCGCAGCCTCGAAAGATGTAAAAAAGCGAACAGGCGAGCTGGTCAAACTTGCGTTCAGCGCTCGCCACACAGGGCTAAGCGTGTGGGTGGTCACCCAAAAGATGACCAGCATAACGGCTTCTTTCCGCGAAAACATTGGGGCAGTTGTGCTTTTTTACACTCCCGCAGGGAAGACTTTGAAAGCGATTTTTGAAGATTACGCCGGCGAACTTTCTCAAGATGAGTACAAAGATTACATTTCATGGCTGAAAAAAAATAAGTTTTCCTACCTTGTGTTCTTACTTCGGCACCCTTACGGAATAAAAAAATCTCAATTAAAAAAATAGCAATAAATATAAAATGGCAAATCCATCCGAATTAACCCCAGAAACTATAAATGACATTATGAACTTGCTTGAAGCTGAGCCAACGAGCGAGCCCGGCAATGCCTTTCCAGTTTCAACGCAGCCTGATATTCCTGCACTTCGTGAGCAGCTTGCCGTGCTGGTGTCAACAGGGAAAGCCAAAGAAGCAATCGGGGTGCAGTTAACACACGAGAATGTGAAGCGCCTCAGTGACAAAGAGGTCGAGAAATACACAAAACGGTACGAGACATACGTGGGCTCAAAGACAACCGACAGCTTGATCGACAGCTTCGTTTTTCTTGTAACCAAAGCCGTCGAAATGGCCGTCGACCTAGACGACATCCATGCTTATCAAAAAGAACTCAAAAACGACTACATAATCAACAAAGAGCTGTCTAACCTGGCAGGCAGCATGTCCCTGAGGTGCGGTCGTTTTCTCGCTGTGGCAAACGCAGCGCTGATCACAACAAAACACATTAATTTTGAAAAAAATCACGAAGCAAAATCGGCAAAACACATTAATTTTGAAAAAAATCACGAAGCAAAATCGGAAGAAATTATTGAGCAAAGCCCACCAACCGCTGAATAATTACTCAGAAAGCCAGCAATTCCTGACAAAAATTTTTTTAATTAAATATAAATTTGTTTCAAAGTAACAATGGCTGAAGAACAGAAGCAACCGACCGCTCAAGAAATCTCTGAACCGCAGCAACCAATGGAAAGCCAAGTAACTTCACAAACTCCGGCAACAAAGCCTGCCAAAAATCCCAAGCGAGTGGCTGCTGGGAAAATGGTTGCCGAAAGAACACGGCTGGCCCGCGAATCGCAGAAAAAAACCGCAGCTGAGGCGGCTATCATTATTGCAAACAACAAGCAGGCAAAAAAAGAAACCGCTCCCCGTGATCCTGCTCCTGAGCCGGAAACCGAACCAAAGCCTGCTGCAGCCGATTCAGAGGGTTTCACCACAAACCAATGGCTAACTATCGCTGGAATTGGCGTAACCATTGTTACAACTTATGTCAAGCGTGATGATATAAAAGCTTTTTTCGCAAAAAAACAGGATAATCCACCGGAGCCGCAGCCAAAAGAACCAGCTCCTCTGCCGCAGCCACCGCAGCCACCGCAGCAACCGCAGCCAAGAAAAGGAATTCGCAAAATGGATTGATTGCATTGGTGCCGCCCCAATTTAATATTTACACAATATACAAAACATGAAAATTGACGGTGCCCAAGCTGTTGTATCAGGCGTTGGTATTTTTGCAATCAGCTATTTTTGGTTAAAATTTTCCGTAGCATTTTTTGATACAATCATGCTTCTCTGGGATGCACCATTCATTGAAGAAGATGAATATGAAGATGAGGAATTTCCTGTGTTGCCAATTTACCCTGACGAGAAACCGCCAAGCTATGCAGATTCACAAGCTGATGAAGATGAGAAGCCGCCAAGCAATGTGGAGTCTGAATAATTTTCTTTTGAACTTTTATTTTTTTCTTTCATAAAAACATGCCTGAAAACAATCTTGTAAAAAACGCCATGGAGGCCGCGACTCTCGTTGGCCTCTCTGCTGGCATTGGGTGGGCTGTCAAAAAAGCGTTCAGGAGAAGTTTTACAGATGACCCTTCAGATTCTATCGAAAACTTCGCAATGTTCACTGGTGTGATGACGGGCAGCATCTGGCTCAAGAAGTACCTGGAGGACCAGAAAATCCTCCCGACCAACGTTTGAACGTGGGGCAAGCCCCACACCCCCAAAAAATCATTTGAAAAATGGCGGCAATTTATAATCATGGCAAGTATCGCAATTATGGTTGGCGGGGCTGTGTTGAACGCATCGGCTTTCATCGGCGGCAATTATCTGGCGAAGGCTTTTGGAGGCAGTGACAAGGCCGCTCTTGAAGAAAAAGAGCGCCACGACCGGGCTCTCGAGGCGTATCAAGCTGCGTACGCCAAATATTCGCGCGACCGCACCAAACTTCTCGACTGGATTGCAACAAACGAGCACATAAAAGCGGAAGCCAAGCAGAACTTCACCAACACTGACTACGCTTTCAAACTTTACAACCAGGCGCATCCTGAAGAGCAAATGGCTCCTCCCAAAGAGCCCAAATTTTCTGATTTTTATCAACCAAGCCAGCAGCAAAAAAATGGTGAACTCATGTTCGTCGGTGCCGGGGCGCTCGCTTTGGGCTACGCTGCTTTCAGGTTCTTTTAAACTTTTTTTCACCTCTTTTATATGGACACCAAACTCGCGAAGATATACTACAGCCCTGGCGGTTATTGGAAAGGCATTGCCGCCATCAAAAAACTGGCCGCGGCTGCAAAAGTCCCGGAAGACACCGCAAAAAAGTGGTTGATCAAGCAAGCCCTCTGGCAGATATTCCTGCCGGCGCCGAAGCATATACCTCGACCGAAATTCGACGTGTCCTTACCCAACAAGGTCCACCAGGCGGACCTTCTTTTTTTGCCTCACGATAAACTGCCTCGCGGTCGCAAAGTCTGGAAATACGCGCTGAACGTTGTCGACGTGGCCAGCCGTTTCAAAGAGTCCGAACCCTTGACCTCGAAAAATTCTGATGAGGTTGCCCAGGCTTTCCAGAAAATTTACAAGCGCGGCCCTTTGAATTGGCCTGAAATGTTGCAAGTTGACCCTGGGCGCGAATTCATGGGCGCTGTGACGAAAGTCATGGAAAATCACAAAACTTTCATCCGGCGCGGGCGCGTCAACATTCACCGCGATCAGGCCATTGTTGAACGTTTCAACCGCACCCTTGCCGAACGCCTGTTCGGTCACCAGTATGCCGTGGAAATGCGGATGCCTGAGGGCCAGCGGTCCAGGGCATGGGTGAAAAGACTTCCTGAAGTTGTTTCGGCTTTGAACAACGAGGTGACCAGCCTCATCGGAAAGAAACCCGCTGTTGCAATCAAAGAGAAATCTGTTTTTTCGAAACCTTCGACTGCTTATCACAGACCTGTTGGGAAGGATGAAAAAATCCTGCCATATCTTGTTCAGGTTCGTCATCTTTACGAACCTGGTGAGCTTGAAGGGGGGAAAAAAAGAGCCACGGATCCGATTTGGTCTTTGAAAGTTTTCACCATTGAAAAAGTTTTACAAAAACCGGATCAGCCCATTCTGTACTATTTGCATGATGGACCCAAGCGCGGTTTTGTGCGTGAAGAGCTGCAGATTGTGCCAAAAAACACAGTTCTCCCGCCATCCAGCGTGGACAGTTGAACACAAACAAATGAAATTTCAAAATGGGCCGTGGACGCAACGGTGTTATTGTTCAAACCTCAAGCAAAGGAAAAAAACGCGCCATCAAAGAGCTTTCCAATAATGCATGCTCTGTTGTTTTTAAAAAACCCTGCCCATCCTGTGAAAAGGAAGTCATTTTTCTTGATCAAGCCATTGTGAATTATTTACAAAGTTTGGACCCGCGTGAGGTGGCTCAAACATTAAAGTGAATGCCTTCCAGAAAAGCCGCCATCTCTTCGAGTTCCTCTTCTGTGAGAGGGGCATCTTTGAAACCGTATGCTTTTGTGTGGATCCCGTCATCCGCGATCCAGCGTTTTGAATCGAACGCGCACAGTGAAATCTTGTCCACGTGCATGGAGTAAATTTCATGCCCCCTGCTATGCAGAATGTTCATCCCATGCTTCATCCGTTTCTCCTCACCAAAAATCATTTCACGGTAATGCTCGTGTTTGATGTTTTTCTGTACGACGCACTTTTTCACCCCCTTCGCCTTTTTGATATTTTTTTCGTCCTCTCGGAAGATGGAATACATTTTTGACCTGAGACAGATGGCTTCCGCGATCGGAGCTCCCGCGCACTCGTCTTTCATTTTGCCCAGGACCTTTTTGTTCTCGTCTGAGTGCAGTGGATGGCCCTTCGGGTAATCGCTAAGGTCGTACATTTCCAGCGTTGCCGCGATGTCCTTGTAAACGTCTTCTGTTTCGATCTCGAGCAGGAGGCTGTCCGTGTCCGTGTACACCAGCTCGCACTTGTCGCCGTACTGCTTTTTCAGGTGGTTGTAGAAAAAGTCGTACATCAGGATCTTGCTGTTGTCCAGGATCGTCATCCCCGTGTACACCGGTTTGTTCAGCACCAGCTTCCCCTTGTGCAGGTGGATGCCCGCCATGTTTTTTGTGAAGTTTTCGAACCTGGCATACCGCGGATTTGCAACCAGTTTTCTGATCTTCCGTTTTTGTTCGCTTTTCACGATTCTGATGTCCGTTCGCTTCCGCAAGTTCTCCATCGTTTTCCCGAACACCGAGTTGTTCATCAGTTTGTAAAAGTCTTTCTCAAAAGCGCTCTTCGCTTTTTTCCGCAGCTCCGTGTTCTTCATGATGTACGGTTTCATCCACGCCGTCTGCTCGAACTCCAGAACCTTGTGCACTTTTTTCAGTTTCATCCCCTGTTTCAGATAAAACTGCAGGTTCCTGTAGTGCACCACGTAGTTCTTTTTATCTTCCAGGGTCAGAAGCAGTTTCTTTTCTTTTGGAATTTTTATTTCCAGCTTTTTCATCAGGCGGTGCTGGTAGCCGGACATGTCCTCCTGTTTTACCACCTTTTTTTCCGGCGCCAGCGGGTAGCTGTTGTGCGCTTCGTGCAGCTCCGCCGGATACTCGAGGTCAACCTCGAGGATCCAGCCCTTCTTCGCGTCTTCTTTTTTCCTCCGAATCTCTTCTTCCGTGGGCATGTCCTTTTTCCATTTAAAACCTCGCACAGGCATTGGCTGGCACATGGCCCAGCCGTACAGATTATTCGCGTCGAGATACATGATCCATTTTTTCGGTTTGGTCTCATCATATCCCTCCACCTCCGGGTTGTTGGCCCTGACATACCTTTTGCTCACATTTGAGATCCCGCCGCGCATCCCTTTTTCCACGAATATGTGCTTGTCAATGTCGGTCAGGAGCTCCAGCTTCATGTCTGTCATTTTCAAAAGCGCGTCCCAACTCAATCCTGGTGATGTGAAATAATTCGCCGGGTCCAACCCGTACTGCTCTTGACACAAATCCCTGAAATTTTCAAAAACATCCGCCAGTAGCGTCACGTCCGTCAACACATACAGATCGTGATAGTCCCCCAGATTTTCACATCCAAACGCTTCCCACACTCTCTGCGCGTGCGCGTATTCCGCGTCTGAAATCTCTTTGTCATTCAGTTTGCTGTAGAACATTCTTTTGTGCGGCAGCTGTGTCTCGCCGAACCTCTCCCAGGCGTCCATGTACTCATACGGGTAGACCCCTTTTTGGAATAACAGATCAACCGGACCCTTGTCTTCAAACACTGTTTTGGTGATTTTCAGTTCCTCTTTTGGCGTTGCCCCCACAAGTGAACTGAGACTCGCTTGCATGAAATTCAGACTGTCAATGAACTGCAGATTCCCCAATGAAAATGAAATGTACTTTTCCATGGTTTTTGCGATGCATTTCACATCTTTGTTCTGCTTTGCCACCCCCTGCATCAAGTGGTGTGAATCGTATCCTGAAAAGTTGTGAAATACAACAGGGATTTTGAATGTTTTGGGTTTCAGTTTCAGTTTGAAATTACACTCATTGTGTGCTGCTCCGCGAAACTTGCCTGTCACGTGGCAATGGTCTCTCACAGCATCTCTGAAAAATGGTCTTATCAGTGGTTCTTTGCAGAAAATGCAGTCTTTTTGTTCTGGGGGGTTGTCCGGCTTTTTCAGAAAAAGTTTCTCTTTTTCTTTCCTTTCCCAGAAACAACCGAAATGCGCTTGTCCCAAAAAAATGTTTCCTTTCCAGACAGGTCTTTTGTCCGAGAAATTTTTTACCAGCAGACTTTTGTTGCAAATGTGGCAATTATTTGCCGTTTTGAATGCAGCCCAGTCTTCCGGTCCAATTTCAAATTTCTTTTTGCTGGCTTTTTCCACCCTTTCTCTCAAAATTTCCTCCTCTTTTTGAATTTCTTCCAAGAAAACTTCCGCCGCATCCCCCCCTCTGTAAAAACCTCTGCTCACGATTTTTCCATCGCTTCTCACACACACCCAGGCGTACCCGCATGCTTCGTGGATTTCAGTTTTCACTGTGCACCCTTGCTCTTCGCGACATTCAACCTTTTTTACCAGCGCTTCAAAGTCTGCATAAATCACGTAAGGCGCTTTCATCTGTTTTTGGAAATTTTGGTATTCCAGAATGTTTTTCCCTTTTTCGGGCATCTCGATCACCGCGGGCCTGCCCTCCAAACCTTTGCAATGTTTTTGGTGCTCTTCCAGCTTTTCTTCTGTTCTGAAATGTGAAATACACAGATTGCAGAAGTGCTTTTTTCCGTCATGTTTTGTCTGATCATGAATCAGGGCGCTCATTCTTTTGACCCAGCAGTAATGGTTTCTCTCTCCGGACACAATCATTATCAAGTTGATCCTTTCCACTTCTGGTCCTTTCTTGCTGAACAACAAACCGCCCATGAAACAGTCTTTTTCTGCGTCCCAGCCATATAAATTGATTGCCAGTCCTGGGTTTTGCTCCTCAAGATTTTTTAGCTGTTTGATTGGTGTTGGAAAATCGATTCCTTTCCAGTTAATTTTTTCGTCAACATTTTTGTATTTGCTGGGTCTTTCCGCATGATCTTTGACTGGGTAAAGTGCTGATCTCAGCGCCCACTTCAGGCACTTGTTGTCTGTGTTTTGCACGTTGATTATTGCTTTCTTTGCAAAAAGCTTGTCTGGTGTTCTGATCCATGATCCTCCTTCCAATGGTTCATATCTTGCCACATGCACGTACACTTGTCTGATTCCTTCAAATTTCATTTCTGATTTATCAACTGAAACTTCTGTTTTGCCCATTGATTCTCCAATAAATTCATTGAATTTTTCCGTGATCTCTTCTTCATCAAATTTTTGGAAAATATACGTTTGACTTATGTAATACTGTTTGATGGTTTCTTTCCTCTCCTTTTCATTTTCAATTTTCTTTCTTGAAAACTGTGTGTCAAAAGAAAATAATACTTTCACCTTCCCCAACTCCTCCAGCTCTTTTTTTAGCAGTTCAATGAACTTTCCGCGGTACTCTTTTGCAAATACTTGAATATCAAGTGCAGCAGGGTTATAAAAATCTTTTGAAAGGTAATTCCAGCGGTCTTTATTTTTAAAGTTCAGTTGTGATACCTGCATTTTCCACACGTGGAGCCATCCTTTGAAATCTGTTTCTGTCAAAAGAAATCTGTCAAAAGTTTCTTTTGACAGATTTTCGCTTTGCAGTCCTTGAAACAAAAGTTTCAAACTCGGCAAAGAAAATCCAAGAATTGAATTATCTTTCATTCCATTTCTTGCAATTTCTCCAAACTTAACAGGATCATAATGCTTTTGGAAAAGATGAATATCATTTTTCATTTTATACTCAAGAAAATCACCCAGATTTGTGTCTCCAACTTTATCAATCAAATCTTTCACAAATCTTTCCAACCTTTCTTGTGACATCTTGCCTCTTTCTCTCTCTCTTTCTGCAAAAACCAAAACATCTTCAAGATCTTCATTAAGTTTTCCAAGATATTCACGATATTCATAACCACTCTCAAAAAGTTTTTTTCCACCTCTCACAAAAGGTAAAACGTTTCGATTTCTTTCTCGGAAAAGCCCGATTGCTCTTTCAAGAATTAAGTCATAATGATCCGCCATGTTCTCTATTGATGTGCGCGCATTTCTTCAAATGAAAAAAATAATTCCTGAGCCAAAATGTGAAATTTGAGTTTCCTCTCCAGTTGCCCCATTGATTTTGTGGCCGCGCTGTTTTCCATATTTCCTCTTTGGTGCAGGGTCTCTCCTTTTGTTTCCCCGCTGCTCTCTCCTTGCTTCCCCACACACATGATCATGGGGAATCTCTGGGCCAAAATTTTTTCAAGGGTGGGGGAGGAGGATTACGGTGTGGTGCGCTTGCCAACCCGGCGACAAAGTTTGGAGCCGGGTTGGCAAGCGCACCACACCGTCACCGCCCCTCCCCCACCCTTGAAAAAATTTTGGCCCAGAATTGTCCAAGTACATGTGTGTTTCCATGTTCTCATACATGCTCTAATGTGTTGTCTCAAAAAGTTATTCAGAACCCTGAATTGTGCAATACATACAGCCAACACTGAGCTGGCATGAGATCAGACCATGCCAATTGGTTACTTATAGATTGAGAATGAAGGTAATGGACTGTGTAGATAACTTACTACAAAATTGTTATTCTTATACTGATTAACCCTTTAACTCCTTACAGAGAAACACTGTTTGATTAGTCGTAAGAAAAAATGAAGAGAACAAGTGAAAAAGGTTTTGATTGTTAGACATAATTCTCACCATAGGTATACCTAATCGAAAATGTATGGGGATCAATGTTGAGAATATAAATGTGGATGTTAGGGCTGAAAGGGTAAAAGTTTTTAAAGACAAGTCTTTAGCCTGGTTTCAAGATAGAAAGTTTTCCTGATATTTCACTTTTTTCTCATCTAAAATAATTAATTTATTCAAAGTTTTAAGACAAAAAAATGCAAGTGCAGCCATACACTTCTGATACCAAGTCCTGAAATAATTCACAGCCTGAATTTGTTTTCAGGTCTTTATATCAGAAGTGTATGGCTGCACTTGCATTTATTGTCTTACTTACTTCATTACCACTATAGACACATATTACTTTGTTAAAAGTTTTACTTCAGATTTCAACCTAGCAGAACCTTTGAATTTCGGTGTTGAAATATGTTGTACAGATGTTGATTTTGCTTAAAGAATATTGATTAACAACTGGTTCAAATATCTATGAAAACTACATAAATCAGTTTTAAAATGGTTAATATGAGCATTAAAATCTCTCAAACCACCTATAAGCCACAAATTTTGGCTAAGTGGCCCTAAAAATTTAAGATTCTCTGTAAGATTCTCTCAATAAAGGTATTGACAAATTACTTACAAAGAACTTCCTGAAAATTTACCAAGCCACAAGCAACCACAACCATCTGAGTTGCTAGTGGTGCCAATGATAGGGGGATGGTTCTCCCTACTAGCTTGAATTGTTTTAAACGTTGGTTAAATCTTTCAACGTGTATTCTTGCTTTAGCAATCTTTCTTGTCGACAACTCCTCTGCCACACTCAAGCTCTTCCTGCCTTTCAGAAAAGCAGGAATGTTTATCTGTGCCTGAAGGGGATTTACTAAGTGCTGTACAGTGAAACCTCTGTCCGCCAGAATGACATCATATGGCTCAATGTGTTTCAAAATTCCACTTTGTTCAAATATTTCGACATCAGATATGTCTCCTTCGAATAAATCGGAGACAAAGCACGCTCCACCATTCGGTGTTACAGCTATAAGACATTTGAAAGTGTTAGCATGTTTGTATGCTGAAAAAGTGTTACCTTGTCTCGCAAAATTACGGGAGGTTTGCACTCTGAATTCCGTACAATCAACGCTACAGCGTACCCTTGGCATGCTCTTGAAGACTTTAGGGTGATATCGTTTTAGTAATTCTTTGGAAGGGAACATTACGTTCTCCATGTCCCGAAAGATCTTGAACATGAGTTGGATAAATGTAGTGAAAATGTTCCTTATTGTCGATTCAGAAATTTGCTTTTCAGGGGTACTCAACATAAATGCTAATGTTTGAATGGTGAATCCACGTTTCAGTCGCAGAAGAAAAATGAACAATTTTTCCCTGTTGCTCCAAACATTTTCACGGTTAGCTGGTGGGTTGGCTTTCACAGGATTTCTGTTTCCAACGACATTCCAATATGTTATGCTATCCAAAGGGCAGATATCATTCAAAAAGTCATACAGAACCTCGAACTGAGGGGTTGTTAATCCAACAAAATGTTTCATGTGGTTCGAGTCTTTTGCAACCACTTCGTAAGACAGTTTATTCACGACCTTAACACAAATTTCAGAGGTCTTAGCTTTCAACTCGTTCTTCAAAATAATAGTTTCGATCTTACTTGACAGTTCGTGTTTGGTGAGTTCAGTTTGCGTTGCTTTGTTGTTTTCGTCTTCACCCCAACCAGATAATTTATTGTCGGTACACACATCCTCAGTCTCTAAAGTACTCCTTTCAGCTTCTGACAGATCCTCAGAAGAAGTCGAAGGAAGGTGCGAGTCGAAATCGTCTTCCTTTGCCCGTTTGTTTACCAAGACTCTCGGCTGAGGTGCTTTACGCTTCGGGCGAGATGCTTTTAACACTTCCTGAGCTGTAAGGTTTGCTTTCAAGGGATCGGGAAACTCATCAGTTGGACCTCTCTGTCCTGGCCAGTGTAGAGCACAGATGTATGTGTTTCTAGTAATCTGATCGACGGTAAAATGTTCACGGGAACAAGCATTAACCCAGCGTTGACAGCGTTCGATTCCTTGCGATGGCTTCGGAAAGGGTATAAATATATTCATACCTAATTTCAGCATTTGTTTCAGCGATTCATGCAGATTATTCGGATATCTGGCATCACTGTTGCATGTTCCCCAGCAGCAGTGCTTGGTACTAACCATACTGAGCGAAACAAGGCGGCTAAATCACTTTTTGGAAAGGACAAATTCGCCTACATGCCCTCTAATTCTCACAGAACACGCTGATGTTTGTCTGAGTCTCGCGGGGGGTCCAAAAGTATGCAATCTATTTTTAGACCTCGTGCGCTTCGCTATTAAGGCTAAAAATAGAAAACGCTAAAAACTAAATAAAACATTACAAATCAAAAGCTAGTCTAAAAAAATGCGTTTTAAGTAAAGATTTAAAACGTTCAAAATTCTTCTCAAGGCGTATATGAAGGGAAAGATTGTTTCATAAATTAGGGGCCGCAGATGAAAAAACATGATCCCCTAAAGTCTTTTTCAGTTTTAAACTGGGATACTTCAAGAAAAGACTGCTAGCAGAACGGATATGATAGCGCGGCTGATCTTTAATAGCAATCAGATCGGTCAAGTAACCAGGTGCATGATTTTAAAATCAATACGAAATTTGATATGAAGCCAGTGTAACGAACACAGTACTGGTGTTATGCGGCTGTACCGAGGAACATTAGATATAAGCCGAGCAGCTGCATTCTGCAAGCGTTGCAATTTAAGTAGATGAACAGAGGGTACAAAAAGAACTATGTGAGGCGATCAGTCGATGAGCAATAAATATCAATTCAAATTCTCACCTGCCGGAGCTTCACTATTCGCAAATTGTTTGTTGTGCTAGCCTGTATGTGCTAGCCTGTTTGCGGGGGCTCCATATGACATTTCTTGAAGGATTTCTGAAACGGGGACTGTTTTTTATAAGGAAAAATATACTATTTCCTTTCAGAAATTGTATGTCGCTTAGCGAGATACATTAACTTTGCAACGCGAATCTAATCTATGAAATTTCTTTTCAAGAAAATAATGCTAGCCTTGACAAGAAAGATTATTTTGCTCGGGACATCAGCGCATGGAATGCAAACAAGGATGGGCTCATTGACATTCAAGAGGTAGATACTTTGGATCAAAATTTTAAAAACTAATCTAAAAGTGATAATTGTTATAGAGTAATAAAACTAGCAAAAAAATCACACAGTGCATGTATGTATTAGTTAGCTCACCAGTCGCAAAACGAAACGAAAAAAAATGAAGCTAAAGACGGAAAAAGCTAAAGTTGGACGAGAAGTGCATAATCCATTTACTGCATGAAAAAGCATCACCGGCAATTTGACGATTGCGTCCGATCCAAGATGTGTGTAATTTTGCGAGCGTAATTTTTCGATAGGAGTTTTGCTACCGAAGAGCAAATGCAAACGGCTGGTGCACACGCATCTCGTCCCAGATGCTCCGAGCCTTCCATCTAGCGAGGCAACTGGGCACGAGATTGGTTTTCGTTGCCAGTTTAGCGCTCTTTTTTCGGTGATTGCCAATAGACCATATTCACGATAGCCACCAAATTAGCCACGTTGTTTGCCATGGGGCAAACATTGAAAAGATGTCGTTTCTCTGAAAATCGGACGGTCTAAATAGTGAAATATCTGCGGTAAAGCCACAGTTGAGAGCCAAGTTATGAAATAACGATTTCATTGTAAGGTCAGTTTGAAATAGCTGCTCGATACCTTGTGCAAGCCGTTTTCTTTTTTATAAAGAGCCAAAAGAGCCAAAACAGAAACCAAAGCATGACTATGAAAAAAATTATCAGCCATGATAAGAAACCAGCTGAAATTTGTCGATTTGGGCTTGTTTGCCCCTCACATGTACAAATCACATGCCTAATTTGCACTATAATGTAAAAACAAACATGGCGGCTATCGTGAATAAGGTCTTTTCTCAGACTATCGTTTTCGTGGTTCGTATTTTTTCTCGACCTTATGCTCCCATGCTAGTTATTTATTTACCACAAGAAACGTTTGATCGAAAAAACGTTGTTATGTATTAGATGCCGATGGTAATCGCTCTTTGTTCAACTTAATCTGTTGTTAGTATCGATCATTTGGTATAACATCATCCCAGCTCAGATTAATGGCGAGTCTTTAGCTTTACAGTATTTCAATAAAATACGTTCTTTCCATTTTTACAGATCACGAAATTTGCTCAGGAATATAAAACTTTGCACTTAAAGAATGACGAAGTTACTGAAATGTGAGTTTGAGCATGCGCACTTTACATGTTATTTCTCTTTCGCTTTAAATCAAAATCAGATGCTTTGTCTTCCCTTGAAGGTTACGACGTTCGGGAATCAGTGATAATCAAGCAAAAGGTAACCAAAAAATCATTTTTGTGTTTGAAATATCGATTTCACAAGTCTCTCCAAAGTTTCCCTTCAAGATGTACGATGTTAAACTTTAATTTCGTATGCAATCAATAATATAAATTTCAACAATCCTGGCTTGTAAATTAAATTAAGCTTTATTACGAAAGACGACGACGGGAGGCGCAGTGACCTAATGGTTAGTGCGCTGTACTCTGGATCGGACGGTCCGGGTTCGAGTCCTGGCCGGGCCACTGCGTTGTGTTCTTGGGCAAGACACTTTACTCTCACAGTGCCTCTCTTCACCCAGGTGTATAAATGGGTACCGGCGAATTTACTGCTGGGGGGTAACCCTGCGATGGACTAGGATCCCATCCAGGGGGGAGTAGAAATACTCTCTGTCGCTTCATGCTACAGAAACCGGGATAAGCTCCGGCCTGATGGGTCACTAGGCCCGACTGCAGACTTACCTTTACCTTACGAAAGACGACTGGTTGCAAATGTATTTAGTTTGCTCCTAGGGAACTTCAAGATAAATGCTACAATTTTCAGTCAATGGAATATAAAGAAAACGCTTTTATATATGGACTTTTTAAAATCTTCGAGTCCCCGTCACAGATTTCGCTTTAGCGACACGGCCTGGTTACGCCAAGACAAAACCGCTGACCATGTATTAAGGCGCCTTCATGAAAGGTACATAGTTACAATAAACATACTCTTTTTTAATCATTTCATTCTTTTGTTAATTTTAACGGCAGTTGCAGGTTACTTGAAATCTTTTTAACAGTGCCATCTTATTTTTTTGTTCTCTGTAACAATTGTTTGGTAAGATCATTTCTTTTGAGAATTTATTATCAATTTACAGAATAGTCAAGTTAACAAAAATTCCAAGGAAAGTACTTCAAGGCAGTGAATCAATGCAGGTAATGAACCATTTGCCCGAAACATTCTCCTAAGATGCTAAATTTCTCTTGCTGCCCAAAAAATTCAGTTGCTCAAAATTGGGGGGGGGGGGGGGGGGCTGCAAACCCCCACGGATTGGTTGAAACAGTGGCGTGAGAGTTTTTAAACCAATCGCTGGGCGTAGTAATTCAAAACCAAAGCAATTCGCCAACTAGTTTCGACACTCAATTGATAACCGCTTTATTTTAAAGGTTGTTCGTTACCAAACATTTGGTCATTACCATGCTCATTACGACTCCGGTCTTGAGCCAGACTCCCCTTGCTGTCATCAAAGCCCTTCATTAAAACCACCGCAATGCCGACTTTGTAGGTGAGTTGACAATGCAAGCTGTGCTACAAATTGACTTTTTTCAGGGTTTTTCATACTTTTAGCACAAATTTTTCTTGAGACTAGATTTCTACCAAACTTTCCATGCTTGATAACAGATCAAAGGAACGTTGGATGTGTGGTCTTACGTCAGCCGGGGGAGGGGGATACTGCCCTATATGGGCTATGCAGGGACGTGCCGCTGGAGACGGTATCGTTTTTGACCAAGCGAGTCTGTCCTAATCGACAGTGTTATTTAACGGTCATCAACCAACATTACATCATTTTCAGGACTAAATATTAGGGCTATAGTACAAAAACATTGTCCTTCGCCCTAAACATGGTAGGTGTTTAACGTTCTTTTTGTCCTAAACAGGGTCAGGGTTTCAAATCCTCAGCGACACTCCTATACCCCAACTTAGGTTGAATATTCTCCCGGGAAAGGAGGTCTCAGCAAACTGTATTGTGTAAGACATCAGTGTCTGCGTGTATACCTTTTAGAGTATTTTAAAGAAACACTATTTAAAACTAACAATAACGCTGTAATCAGTACGTGAAGAAACTTTTTTCAATTGTCTTCGTAGGTTTCTTACTATCTTATATTTTCTTAATGATGTCGAAGAAGGAGGAGAAACGGCATTTCCTGTGGCAGACAATTCTACCATCTCCTGGAAGGTTATATCAGGACTTTAACATTAACGACGCTTTCGGTTTAAGTTTCACGCCAATCGTTCTATCAGACTCGACTACAGTGAGTCGTGGAAGTTATATTCAACGTTGCGAAGTCTTGGTCTTGTTTTACCTAAATACTGCTCCCATGATCTCCTGCAGTCGTGTCTCATAGAGGAAATTGGGCATTGCTCTCCCGCAGTATCAGTTTGCAATTTTATCCATGTTAAAAAGATAATCGACAGGGCTGCCAAAGTTGAACTACTATTTTCTTTACCCTCACCACCCCCTCTGTAATATGATATATGGGTACCCCCAGTAGGCTTGTGGACACGACATGGCTTTTACAAGAACGTGTTGGAAACAGGTGAAAAGATTCATCGATCGATAAAACAAAAATTCATTTTTTAATTACAGTAGTGGGAAACCAAGCAGACGTTCTTTCCCAAGGAAGAATGCACAACTCCCAAGTCAATTGACACTAAACCAGCATTATTTTCTCGGTAGTCACTGGAAGGGATAGACGAGGAGGCCCTTGTCATTTCATGACCTCTTATATGAAGTAACAGTGAATGAGACCACGTGAATAGAAGCACAGTACACTATATATGGTTACACAAAACGTCTCCGGTTTGCTTGCTGCTATTTCCACTCATGTTTGCTTGCATTTAGCTCCACTTGGATTTGCTTGCAGTTAGCTTCAAATTTTGTGGTTTGGGTGACACTGTATTACATAAACTCAAACTTTGAGTTCTTCAAAGTTGGAGTTCTTGCAGTGGCGCCTCGCTAGTGTAGTGGTTAGGTTTATGCTTCTTGAATTGTGTTTCCCGGGTTCGATTCCCATATATAAAAATCTTGTTTATTTGAATTTTAAAAAAGTTAAGTGTCTTCTTTAGTCTTCTTTATTACATTTTCAAAAAAAAAATTAAGTGTGAAATGTTTCAGAGAGAAGAATTGCCTTCTCGTCTCTCCCTTCAAGTGACTCCCTATTTTCTCTTGTTTGCCTCAGATGTACATGTTGTCATGGATTTTAAATTACATTTTTGTTAATTGACTGACAGAAACTAGAAAATCCATTAGCAGGCGAGCTGAACCTGAGTATCAACTGTCACACAGCCAACCTTGTCATTCCTCCGAAGAAAGGCACCGCCATCATGTGGTACAACAATTTCATTGACCAGGACAGCGGTCTTCTTGGAAATTTAGACAGGTACTCGATTCATGGCGGGTGTGACGTCGTTAAGGGAGAGAAGTGGATTGCCAACAACTGGCTGACTGCACCAACAAAACATTCAAGGCATATGAAAAGTTCTTATGATGTCGGATTTGACTGAAAATAAAAACTGTTTTTATTAGTCTTTTTTGTTGTTGTGTTGTAAAATGATTACTGATCACCGTTTACCGATTACTCCTTATTTTTTGTTTCAGTTGAGAAGATATATCAAACACTCGAGACTGCTTCATCGGCTATTCAAACACCTCGAAGTTCGTTAAATTAAAAATACACCGCTGCGCGTAGCGTCTCTTCTCGGTGTTTGGATGAAGCACTGTCTCTCGTGTTTCATATATTACCTACCAGGCGTTTTCACATGACGTCACGGTAGCCATATTGGTATCCTTAAACAAACAAACAAACAAACAAATGGCGGCCATGTTGGTGTACCAATTATCAGCGGTTTGGCATACAGACGTCGACCGCTGTGCTTAGTATCTTTTCGCCTTGTTCGCATACGCTATAAACCAAAGCATATATTATTCAGCTGATTATTGCAGGCTCTTCTACAATGACATGCAGCTACTAAATATTGATGGCAAAATCTATCAGAGTGTTCTTTGCGCACATGTGAGCACAGCATTTACCTTCCCAGCACGATCAATGACAAAAGTTAGTCTTGCGATCAGCGAGAACTTGGAGAAAAACAACCACCTCGAAAAATCTGAGCATGCGACCATTATTTTATAAAAAAAAAAACATGCGAGCACCAGCAAGTGGGCACCCACTGAAATTATGTGTTTATTTCTAGCAAAAAGTCTGGAAAAAATTCTGGAAACTTTTGAGGGAGTATTCATCACCCTTCGTTATAGGGAAAAGCCCGAACTTTAGAGTTGCCGTAAGAAGAAACTATGTACAAATAGGGGCAAAAACAATACAAAGAAACCCCAATGTGAGTGCAACTTTCATTTGATACCTCCTTTCCCTATTGCACGTAATAAGTTAAAAAAGAAACTTAAATGATTCGTTTGTGTACTTTTAATACAAGGTTCGTATAAGAAAATAATTTTGACAAAATTATTGTTCAGTTTTTCTAGAGATGAAAAGGTGCTAGCTGAAAACAGCCTGTCAATAAGCATGCAAAAGTTGCTGTTGTTAATGTCGTGAAATTTTTTTCAATATACAAAGAAAAAAGTATATTGGAATACTGATTTCTACAAATTTTTCAAACCTTCAATCCACCACAATTACTGACAATTGCATTGCATTGCTGTATACATTTCATTTTTCAGGTAGTTCTATTTCTGGCCATTAGGGGATCCTTTTCGCTCTTTCCGGCTAGGCCAGCAAGTTAGCCAATTTTTTGGCATATCTAATCGAATCCAGTATCAAACATACTCTTGATGTGTCTTGAGTACTTGGTAGGCGCCGTCAACCAATTGTTTGCGATCCATTTCTCCCCTTTGATGACGTCACATCCGCCGTGGAAAGTGTAGCGGTCCACGGATCCTAGAAGACCGCTGTCGGGGTCTATCAAGTTGTTATACCACATAATGGCGGTACCTTTCTTTGGAGGCAAGACAAGGTTCGCTGAATGACAATTGATGCTCAGATTGAACTCATCCGTGGCAGCTTTTGAATTTTCAATTTCCTAAAAAATGAGATGATAATCTTTAATTAGGAAGTTTTCAATCACAATTATGTGGTTTTCAGAGAGGCCCTATCTAAGACTAAAATTACAAAATAGGAAACATTTTAAAAGGACAAGAATTAAAGTAAAAAAAGCCAAAAAGACAAAACTGTTTAAATATAAACGAACATTATATAACATTGATAAAAGCTATAACTGAAACAAGGAAAGAAAACTACAAAAGTACAACTGAGAGGATCAGCTAAAAATCTGTTAAGAACACATCGCTTAAAAAATGATAATCAGTCTGTGATGTTCGC
This sequence comes from Blastomussa wellsi, assembly GCA_947652115.1. Lineage (NCBI taxonomy): Eukaryota > Metazoa > Cnidaria > Anthozoa > Scleractinia > Plerogyridae > Blastomussa > Blastomussa wellsi. The sequence continues at coordinate 40,955,082 of OX393561.1, forward strand.
TCTGCTACAATGCAGTAATCGTCTTCGAGCAGTACAGTGCGGCACAATAATCGAGCCAGCGTTTAACTGAATTCGATCAATTCCTAATTCTTATTCAATTCTAATTCTAAGTAGCGCAGCGGGAATGTACGCACATGCAGGAGTCCTGCAGGCACAGGAGAATACGTGGTTTCGTTGTTTTGTTTTCACGCTTGAGTTTGCCATGGTTTTCCTTTTTACTTTTTACTCGTTGGACATGTGCCTGGGAAGGACTCCCATGCCTATATGAAACAGACCGGATTCTTGTCGAAAATTTTTAATTCAACCCCTTGCTAAAGGGAGAAATCTGGGCGTGGCTAAAACTTTTATTGACCCCTAAAAGATAATAAAACATAAAAATAAAATTTATATTTATAGCCAGAAATGAGGTGTAACACAAACATAACTGCAAGGCTAATACTACGTAAAAAAGTTGACTTTGCAAGACAACAATATACGAGTTATAAAAATATTGGCATTTTTGCTGGAACACCCTAACTGAAACCAGAAATCAGAAATTTACACCCGTAAGCGAGACGACAAGCATCCTAGTCTTTTTCTTATGGGGGTCCCTCCGGGGAAATGTGTCTCTTCTCTAATCTATTATTTACAATTCTTGATTACTTCATCAATTCTCTTAAAGTGTGCCGTGCAGTTTACATTTAATAATTCAGGATCATCCCTTTTATTACATTTTGTTTACGCTGATTGTGAATAATTAATATTTCAGCTGAATAATTAGTGAATTTGTATTAGCAATTATTAATTAATTAATTAATTTTTGTTTTATATCTTGGCGCGTTTATACCTTAGCGTGCTCTTTTTATACTTTTTGAGTAGATTTTTACTGAGAAACTCTTGAAGGGCGGAGTTGCAATAAAGTGTGTGTTGTAATTGTAATAATTATTGCATTTTGTGTTTGTTAGGGATACTTACATCGGGGGTGGTTGTTGTGTTATCTGCAATCAAGAACGCTGTTTGTCCTCCTTTTTCTACATTGTTAAGGTAATAAAGGATTGTGATAAACCTGAAAAGAAGGCAACCGGAACCCATCAAATATAATCAGCTATGATTAACAGCTAGGCTTCGTAACGGAGCGGAGCGGTCGTTATATCAGGGGTATCAAATGGTCTTTGCGAGCATTTGCGAGCATGCGAGCAGCGTGTTTATTTTTGCGAGCACGAGCCGTTATCAAATTTTTCTTGCGAGCAGTGAGCACTTTAGAAAATCACAGATGGCAAGCAGCGAGAGTAGCGAGCATTTCGAGCACTTCTTAATTCTAATTCGATCTGGGATTAGAGGACCACAGGTTTGTTAGTCGAAAGACTGTTACGTCCAACTTCGTTAGATAGATAGAGTTGTTTATTCAGACCCACTTGCAGCTAAGAGCTGGATAACAGGATCGTGCGCATATTACACATAATAAACATTTATCTTATGACAAAAAATCTGAGTATTTCACAGTTACAAATTCTGACAGTCTTTTTGTGTTACACATTTTGTTATTATAGTTCCGACAGCTTCGTAACGAGTATGAGTGAGCGGTAGTTACCCTTCTATTCATGGCAAGGCCGTAAACAGGATTGGACGGCTTTAAATTACACATAAATGATTCGCAAGCAGCAGCCCTACGGTCTTCTAAAGACGACAGGCCACTTAGTATCAATGCCTCGTCATAATGTAAATTCGGAAGAATTATCCTAAACTTGATTAACGATGGCGAGGATAAGACAAATAAGCCAGAAAAGTACAAAATGTAACACAGACGATTTTAGTGTGGCCGCCATTGCCGGCGCCTGCGCATATACGTTCGATTTATTTATTAATTTATTTGGATCTCAGTCAAGAATTTGGCTACCGCACTAGTGGAGTGGGATGTACGTGCAATTTTTAAAGCAGATGGTTCGAGTTTTGAGAATTGCTTACAACATTTTTCGCCTTCTGCAAAATGAGTAGTTAAAATTCGTTAGTAAATAACCTGCAGACTCTGCAATCCGATGCTCTCAGATAATTTTGATGACAGCAAGGAACTGTGGGACCTTGAATGGTAGAATCCAGATGTCCATGGTAATGACCAAACTTCTCATACCAAACAACCTACAACGAAAACATGTCGTTATAAAATTGTAATATTATTCCATTAACACACAAAATTAAATTACAAATTATTTGTTAAAATTAATATCCAAATATTGTACAGACAGTAATACAGAAATGAACAAACAAAGAGAGAAGAAACATTAGATACAGAGGAGAGAAAGAAGGAAAGTTTTACAAAATACAAGTGTGGTATGTTACATTGAAAAAACACTCGAGGTGTATTTGTTGGTTCTATTTCTTGTCAGTATTAAATTTTAAGTTTCAATACAAGCTTTAATTTAGCACCAGTTAAAGGAAAACACGAAGAAACTAACAGGTATATGCGCATTACAGAATGGATCTGATTAATATTAAATAATTATTTTTACCTGCATTGGTTCTGCACCTTGGACTATTTTCCTTGGAAGTTTGGTCAACCTTATAACCCTGTAAAATAAAATTATCATTTTTGTTCAATACATGGGCGGATACAGGATTTTCTTATGTCATTGAGGGGTACACCACTAAGGAATGTGAAAATCTTTTGACTCAGCTGTCAAGTTAGTCATTCTTGTTTGGGTTTGCAGCCCAAATATATTCAAATTGTAGCTTTTAAAATGTTTTTCTATTGCCTAAGTTTATCCGCCACTTAGATAAATCGTTACAGCAAAACTATAATGTTAAGATGATGTGGTCGCGTTCTTGTAATTACATAATTTCCCTGACCAGGGACATTTTGCACAATTTTCCTCTGTTTTGTTTATTCACTCAGTCCACTTGTACTTGTCTGCAAAACTTTTACCCTGAAGGTTTTTTCAAATAGCGCGTCCTAATCCCATCTTAAAGAAACTAGAATCCAGGCACGCAGTAGGTTGCCGGCGCAACACGAGAATAATTCTGATAGGGTTTGAGTGTGTGTGTTTCCTCGTCAGTCTGAATGATCGGCAAATCGACCCATTTAAGCGGGGGCACGGTTAACTATTCCTAGTACTGATTATACAGTGTAGATAGTAGAGAGCAAAACCAGCACCAATTTCACAGCGAAAAAAGACAATCCAGTCATAGTTGGTTTTGTTTTATTTCCGATTGGTTGAGAAAGCGACATGGGACCAATCACTGAGTTAAGTAAACAATAGATAATATATAACCAAAGAAAATACAAATTACGTCCGACACAACAGTGGGAAAACCATTCATTGAAATGCATCATTATCCATTCATTAATTTACGTTCAGTTATTAATATTCGGCCTTAGTATTTTACATCATTAACAAGAAAGGTGGAAAATACCTTTCATGGAGACGTAGCAAAACGGGGTCAGCGGTTTTGTTTTGTGGTAACCAAGTCTGTTTGCTAAAACGATATCTGTGACGTGGACTTTTGCTCTTTAGAAAGTCCATGTACCGGAGAATCTTCTTGATATTTAATTTTTTAAAAGACTGCACTGTCAGTCTTCCTGAAATTAAAAAGTTGTTTTCGTGAGTTAGGAAAAGCGAACAAAGCAAATGCGAGCGTGAGAGTGTCAAGTTATACGCCTTCTCTCGAGATTCTTTTTGCGCGTTCAATGATCAAAAAACAGAGATCTAGTTAAAAAAGTAAATCGTGTTTCGAAAGACCAGATACCAGTTAAAGGTTAAATATGCTTAACTGGTCGTAGGTCTTTAACTTACCATCCCAAAGTTCTTTTTTGATTTGTAGGCGTTCAAACCTGAAATGTAGGACAAAGTCAAATATAACATGACACACAAGGAATACTCATTGTGTTTCCTGCACGTGCTCCTAACAGAATACCATCAAACCACTCATTTCCACAACATGGTGTAAGGAAATCGATAGTGTGGGAGAAACAATTGCATACATGTTGATTTTCAATCAACTAAATAACAGCAACTTTAAAAACCTGCACATGGAATGGTTTCTCCTAAATTCGCTATAAATGCAATATAGCAACAAAAAGTCATCCGACTTACATTTCTTGAACTTCATCATCCTGTACATAAAGCTGTATATGTTTCCCAGCAAATGCCTTTACCTTTCAAAATTTGAGCCAGACAATCGGCAATTAATTATATTTATGAGTATGGATATGGGATGGGAAATCAATATAATTGAATAGAAGTCGTCTTTTCTCATGCTAATGGCCACTTTCGATATATTAAAATTCAGCTTGATAGCGAGGCGAAGAGGACACAAACAAAAGTGAACATGAATTTTTACTTTCTTTGTTTGTGTCCTCTAGGCCTTCACAAGCTGAATTATCGAACATGTCGAAAGCGGCCTATATGTCACTTCCGAAAATACCATAATACTCTTTGTTTGTCCCCAAAATTTTGCATAAGCATTCTTTTTGTTTTCTCTTGGGACCATTGTACCACGAGAAACTGGAAACAATATGCTTATGCAAAATTTTGGGGACAAACAAAGAGTATTATGGTATTTTCCGAAGTGGCCTATTGCTCGCGCGTTGGCCGTTCAAAGTCTTTTTAGGAGAACTACGTACATAATCCAGGATTGGTTCGTTGAGCCGTGATCTGTTGTTGTTTGCATTTTCTCATTTCTTTCTAGGATTGGTATCGTCCAGGAGGGAATTCAGGCCATTGATTAATTTTATTTCTAGCTAGCATAGCATACATCTTATTACAAAATGGCTACCATCTTAATATTCTTGCCTCGTTTTTAAGCTCAAAAATCAAACGAATATGTTATCTTGAAAGAGGCAACAATGGCCAATTTTTATGTGCATAAATCAGCGGCCATTTTGGAATAAGTTGTATTCTCAAGCGTACAAATGCTGAGTCGGCCTGAAGCGTTATTTGTACAAACCTACTACTGCAATGAAGGAGTTAATAATTAGCAATGTAAGAGAATACCTCTTGAGCATCTATAAAACCATCCCTGTTTGAATCCCAAAGTTCAAACTTCCCAGCAAATGATTGCTCTGCAGGTGTCAGAGTCCAGTCTGTGTCTAAAACATATTTCAGAATTTTTTATTAATAAAAGGACATATCATCCGATCCCGGCCGCCCCAATCGGAACATGATATCGCTGAACTGATAGCAAATGGCCGTCATCGTCATGATCAATGACATTAGTTTTCTAGTGATATTTGAACTGTTCACATTGACATTGACCTTTGTAACTTTCCGTTACCGTTAGTTGACGGGACAAGGAACTGTTTCACTGACTGATTCAGTGACTGAATAGTTGGCAGACGGACTGATCACGTAACTGATAAGTGATTGACTGACCAAATTGACGGACTGACTGGTAACTAAATGACTTAGCACTTAACTGACGGAGCACTGATATTAGAAGCTTGAACTCGTGATAGACGACCTCCGCATTCGATCACCGGGCCTTGCTTTTCCCACCGCTGACAAACAAGGTCAGGGCAAGTGTCCTGGTGATTAATTAACGTGGTAGCAAAGGTACAATAATGAACGCGTTTTGAGCCTTGGACTGAAACTGGCTGACTGACTGACTGACTGACTAACTAATTAACCGGCTGACGGGTTCGCTAGCTACGTCACTAGCTGGCTGGCTACACCCTGCGTACTGGAAGACGGACTAGCTGACTGACTGACTGTCTCGATAGCTCACTAGCTGACTGACTGATTGGTTAATTATATAATTTGCTTTTATCAACTGGGTTGATAATGTGAATTGGCCACTGTAAAGAGATTCAAGAGCTGACGTTTCGAGCGTTAGCCCTTCGTCGGAGCGAATCGACTGGTTAATTGACGGATTCACTGACCAGTGAACGACATGAAAAGACAGGGGAAGTTTCATAATTTACTTTCAATTTTATATTTTGGCACTGCCTCACCAGCTATCGCTAAGTCCTCGTCCAAATCTCCGTCGTAGTTGAAATAACCCGATGTGCTTGTTTTCAGTCCGCTGTCTTTAGCCAGTGAGATGATAAGATCGCACTCCTCATCTGACAGGAACCCAGGAATTTCTGAAAACAGAAACAATTGTGACATTTGCATACGCATTTAGTCATTCCCAAACACCCTCGCCTGCAAGTTTCTTCACTATGCCAAAACGATAGCTTGTAAATCTGGAAGAAAAGCGCAGTTAATTATATTCCAAACGATAATTTGGAGCTGAGGGTTAAGCAACTTAGAACCATTCAAAGCTAAAACTGGTTTTTAACGTTTTAGCCCTGGCCCACCGACTGTTATCCTCTCGTAGAATGGACTAACCCGACTTAAATTCGACATCTTTAAACGTGTTACTTATGTTAAGGTGGCTCAAAACAGTTTCTAGCACTATACAAGACTTAGATTCTGATGAGTCATTGTAACGACTCTTTACCAGTTGATGCTACAATCATGGTATTAAAAACCTTCCAAATCATTGGTGAACACGTTGTTGTCATTTTCGTGACATAATAGGTCACCATAGAAACAATATGACCTGCTAAAAACACCCTTATTTTTAGCTTTACCTGCTAATAACTCAAAAACGAGCTCGGTGACCCCCATTTTTTATTATCGAATTTTGATAAGCATGATAAGATGGAACTTTTTGCAAAATTTGAAAAAATCTGTGGAGGGGGTCTAGCATCAACCGATAAAGAGTGGTTTTAATGACCCATCAAATTCTTTGAAAGTGCTGGAAACTGTTTTGAGCCACCTTAAAGAGAAATTTATGCAGAGCCAAAAAATGAATCAAATAACTTTTTCATTGGAACTATAATTATCATCATACCAAATATTAAAGGTGTCACTGCTCGTGTTATCAGCTTCACGGTCTTGTCTCCAACTTCCATCCACTGCACGTGACCTGTCTGGAAGACGATGAAAAAGTAGATTAAAGAAAGCATTGTAGTTACGTAACAAGGTTCTCGACCTAAATAAAGGAAACGTTCAATTTAGACAGAAAATAATTTTAGCAGCTGATGTACTACAGAAATTCTATCCCATTGGATAGATATTTATAAATAAATATGCTTATAAATGAATATGTACATAAAGCACAAACTCGGGGAGGTGGGAGGAGGGAGTGGAGGGGTGGGGATCTGAATTTCGATTTCCCGAGCTATTTCTTTTACTTTCCTTCCCTATTTCTTGGAGATTTCAATTCTGTGAAAATTTTCTTAATTTATCTTGGTTCACGCCACCTTGACCGCTTCTTTTTCTAACGCTGCACTTTTAGCTTTATGCGAGCAGCGCTGTACACCAGTTACTGTAAGGTTACTTTTACATAAGAGAATCAAATTACAACTCTCGTTCCACGCCACTTTGGAATCCCACTTCCCGTTCTACATACATTAGGCGTACGGGAAAAATTCTTCCAAGGTGCCTTACCCCAAAAAATCTGAATTGCCCAAAATTTGGGCGGAGTACAGCCCCACCCCCACCCCCGGCCCGTACGCCTATGCCGTTCTATAATCTCCCGTCCTTTGTAAAGTCTCTATCCCGTTTACTTCCGGGTTTCCACTCCCTTTCGTACCCTCGTAACAACGCTTCCATTAAATCACTCACGCTGCACTTCTAGCTTCATAAGTAGGCCTTTCCCGATTGAGCTGAGCACGTTTTGAGCACTCTTTTGAGTTTGGAGCTCTATTTTGCATTTTGAGCACCCTTAAGCACTTTTTCGCACTTTGGCAACATTTGAGCATATTTCACATTTCGAGCAAATTTCGAGCAACATGTCTTCTAAAACATTTTAAAGCCAAAACTGTGTATCGCTCGCAACGAGAATCGTGTTCCAGGTCATAAATTTGAATAACTAATGATGTTGTCAAGAATAAAAGACCGTTGTCATGGAAAGGCACGTGGAACAGATTAAGAACAGATTAAGTTTCTGATTGGCTGATGTATAAAGTGTGTGTCATCTCAAATTTCTCAATCATCTGATGTCTAGGCTTTACACTACTAAAAATTGACATATTTACGAAAAGCTTAGAGGTAACTGTTCACAATTTTTAGCACTTTTTGAGCACTATTTTGAGATTTTGAGCACTTTTTAGCCATTTTTGCCAGCACTTTTTTTTACCAGCGCAATCGGGAAAGGCCTATTGATAAGAGCAGTGTCACGCACCAATATCACCGTAAGGATCGCTTGCACATAACAAAAACAAACAATGACTGAGCAGCTGATCTTTTCCTTTCCAGGGCGTGTTGTTAAAAACACGACTAAGCTAGCCGGTTCAGTTTTAGCGTGATTTTTTTCCAGTTATTTTACTTTCGATTGAGCTTTGCTGTTTTCGACGTCGACTCATCTCAAACTCAACAAAACATTTAAAACACTTAGTGAACCCTAGATCAACTTTCAATATAAATGGGCAACGGCTTTCAAACAAACTGGCCCAGGTATATGAGTGCATGTCTTGTCGACGATTTGTATAACTTTGTAAAGATGTGAAATCAATTGAAACCGCGAAAAATATCGATAAGATTCAGTCATAAAAGTAAGCAAAATAACAGGTACTTCTCCATTTTGTCGAACTTTAAAATCCCTCTTGGATACTACTACCTGCAACCGACTAGCTTCTGAAAATGCCACCGGTTTTCGTTTGTCATTACTTACAAGTTTTCCGATTTAAAAATGGAACCTTAAGAGACATTGATGTTACATTAATAAGCAGTTTAAATTCTGATAAACTAATTATTTTACCTTTACCCCATCCAAACGGACGAGTTTGAACTCCTTTCCTGATTTCTCGTGGCAAGAATCACTCGGCTCTGAGCACGTGTTTTCAATTTCATCTCCAACAAAGCAAGGTTTTGTAAATTTCTTGGAATTATCTACGCGATCAACAGTGGTACTATTTGAGCAAGTGAAAACTACAACGACAACCAATAATCGAAGATTAAACCTCATTTTCTGTCCATGATAAGCGACATTCTATCGATTAAATGCCAGTTCCATTGCCGTTCAAAAATTGGCTAAACTTGACAATTGAGGATCGAGTGATTACCTTGCCGGGCGGCTTTTTCAGGTCGCTTTATTGATCTCAGCTTGGTAACCACGTGCAGGAACTTGAAAGGCCCTTGTCAGCCTCCGACACTTTCGATGCCATCGAAATTATATAAAATTGTACTATGAAGCGAAATCTTAATGCATTGCTGTAAGTTATGTTACTGGAAGTGTTTGAATCACTTTTAGCAAGTTTCTCAGTGATCTCTTTCGTTTCGCCGACACGCTTTCGCTTGTAAACAATACTGAGCAAAGGCGTGGTTGACTTTCTCTGTGAAAATTATTATTATTTAGGAAAGGGGGCGCTTAAAAATTTGCCTAGAAATAAATGTAAAATCATTTCGGTGTTTCTACTCATCATGCACTGCCACTATGATGCCGACATAAGTGTTAATGGCAAAAAATAACTTAAAAACGTTGTATGTTTTAGCCATTTTCAAGTTGTTTGCTGTCTTATTTAATTTTCCTTGACTTTCCGGCTCAACACAAGTGAAACAGTTTTATCCAGCATTATGTTAAGTTTAATAAAACGATCAAACTATCGATAAACTATTGCATGTTCTTCATGAGAAATGTTTGATGCAAATATTTAATTCCAAGGGCAATTAAACGATATGACATTTTTCATCCAACACGATCATGCATGATGGATAGTTTAATTGTGTTTTTACTTTAAAAGGGCATTTCGGGAGAATTCAGGGATAAATAAGACGGGCCTTTCTGACATTTTCAGTCAATTAGTTCCATGCACCTGTCAGCTTAATTAAATGTTATGTACACGAGCATGTGTGACATTTAAATTCATGAACTAATTTGAGTTTAATTAATTTTTATTCTTGACCAGCGTAAATGAATACCGTGGCGAATCAATTGCAACCATCATGATGGCCTGACTATGAACACCACAAACTTGAAATGTTTTTTCTTGGATGTTTACTGGAAACAAACTGGACACGATGTTTCAGCAAGTATTCTGTCTTGCGTGGTTAACGCATTGTTTGCGCTGACTGCTGTGATGGGAAATGGCACTGTCATTTTTATAATATGGAAAACACCGAAACTTCATTCACCATCGTTCATTTTATTATTTTGTCTGGCAGCTTCTGATCAGATCTCCTTGTAGGACTCCTTGGCCAGCCATCCTTCGTTGCTTACAAGTTGACAGAGCTACTAGAAACATTTAACGCGTATTGTAAGCTTCGAATGATTCAGTTCTTTTGTGGATGGATAACATCTGGCGTTTCTTTTTTGACCTAAAGTGGAGTTTGTATTGATCGGCTTCTCGCTTTAACTCTGCATCTCAGATACAAAAATATGATCACAGTTCCACGGGCGGTAACGGCAATAATGGCGGTTTGGGCCATTTACTCTATTCAAACCATGCTGAAGTTTTGGTTAGACAAATGGGTCATTCTACCGGGTTCCACAGGATTGGTAACCTTATTTATAACTGCATTTTACACTTCTAAAATATTCGTAATTGCTCGATGGCATCAACGCCAAATACATGAGCAAGCCCAAACAATGGCAAACTTGCAAAACCACAAAGTTAACGTAATGAAATGCAAAAAGTCGGCCATAACAGTTCTTTATGTTTATGGATTGTTGTTGGCATTTTATCTTCCATTCCTGGGTGTAATGGGATTTGAAGCGATAAACGGCGAAACAGGGTCAGTAAAAATCGCCTATGAATATGCCACAACGGGTTTTTTTAAAAACTCTTCATTAAATCCTATCATTTACTACTGGAGAATTAAACTAATACGCTGCGCTGTGAAAAAATATCTGAAGAAGCAGGCTGTTGGTGACATAAATTGACATTTCAATGACAGCATAATTATGCTAAACATTTCAGGACTTCTTCCTATACACGAAGTGCAATTTTGGCTTAGCCTAATTCTCAGCGTTTTAAAAATATTTCTGATGCGATTCAAGTAGTTCTCTTTGTGATTTTTTTATCAGTAGTATTCAGCACTTTAGTGCCTTTAGTTTAATGCTGATGATCATTATTACGAATTAAATTTGTTTAAGCGCATTTTTAAGTTGATCAGACTAACACAGGGTTTCTTGTCTTTAGCAATCTTAAAATCTAACACTACCTTACTAACAGTGTACTAACTTCTAAAGGTGTTTTACGTAATGTTTATGCTTCTCGTTGAAATCTAGCCTGAAAGACTTGTTGCTCTTACAAGCCAGGGTACTGGCACTAACTTGAATAGCCTGCGTTAGCTGGCGGGATTCGCGGCTGAGTTCTTAGGGAGCTAAAGCAAACCACGACGGCAACGTGGAACGTCGCAACGAGAACGTCGCAAAACAAAAGATTTAATGAGCAGTACAATAGCTCTGCACGTGCGTTATAATTTTTTGTACATTTCTCTGCCGTCCTCTGCAAAACATCAACGTGAAATGACCAAATTCTGAGTACTTTGGAGAACGTGAACCTCGATGGCTAAATTTTCGTTTTTCTATTTGAAAGTGAACGCCGTCCTTATATTTTCTACATCAAGGCAATTGCGAAATTCGTGCGTAAAATATAAATTCATTTTTAAGCAGGCGTCGTCCTAGCCGTCGCCGTCGTCATTGCTTAAGCTCCCTATTGACTCGGTGGCTACGGGAAAACGTTCGCCTATCGTTCACGACAATCATAATATGATTGTTTTGAAAATACAATTAAATCATATTATTGCTGAATGCACGATAGGTGAATGTTTCTAGAATAACTTCCGATAAAATTAAAATCAAAATGAATCGATTCGGTTAGAAAATCGAGCCGGATAGTCCTTCTGTTTACACGGGACCTGTCTGGAACAAGTTCGGAACGGACCCAAATGGATAAAAGTACTGGGCCGGTTCGATACCCAAACAGTTCCATGTAAACAAAAGTCGATCCGGTAGGAAGCCTGCAAAGGAAATCCCGTTTCGTTAACAAGGCTAAAAAGTTTGCTAAATTTCAACATCGTCAGCGTCGCTCTGCGGTGCTAAAATACCAATATCGACAACATTCTTTTTTGCGGTCCTTATTTGCTTCCTGTTGGCACCATCTCACTTCAAAACCGATGGGCCAATCAACTGTGTCTCTAAAGCCTAGTTCTCACTAGCGATTGGAGTAATAAAAAGAGTCATAAAAGGAGTCGTACGTGCAAGTGATATTAGAGAAGGAAGAATGAATTGGTTTTGTGACATATTTCACCCATTTCCAAGCCCCCTCCGACTCCGTCGCTAGTGAAAGCCAGGCTTAACAATGTTATGTAGAGTTTCGCGAGTTTCGCATCTTTTATTTTCAGTTTTTTCTCCGCAAGGTATTCTTGACAGCTCGTCGTATCTCTCCAATTCTCCAAAAGTACACAAGTGGATTCAAGAATGAGTTAATATAAATAAATGTTGTTGCGTAATTATAGATGATTTTCACCTTTGAGGTGTATCCGATCCATGTCTGAACGAACATCATCACGCACATTGGAAGATAGAATATCACGAACAAACCATAAACATAAAGTGCAGTCACAGCAGATTTTCTACACTTGAGCACGTTCAAAATGTCGGTCTGAAAACGTTGCTGTTGCTGACGGATCTGGCGCTGATGTTTTCGAACGATTCGGAATATTTTCAAGGTGCTCAGGATCGTAACAAGAAAACTTGTAACGGCTGTTACCAAAGGGAAAAAAATCCACTGGCGAATCCAAAATCTTAAAATGACGATTGTTACAGACAGGATCCAGACGACAGCAACCGTTTGCATTATCCTTTGGACTGTAACAATCGCGTTGTATCGTAGATGCAGCGTCAAGGCGAGAAGTCGATCAACAGAGATCCCGCTTAAAATTAAATTGCCAAAGAAACTCCAGAGGTTATGAAGCTAGATATGCTTTGAATCATTCGCAAGATACAGTACGCGCTAAAGTCGTCTACAAGTTCGGCGATTTTAAACGCCGCGAAAAATGGCTGGGAAATCATAGCAGCTAGAAGATCGGAAGCTGCGAGACAAAACAAGAGAATGAACGATGGCGAGTGAAGCTCTTGCGTTTTCCAGATAACATGGAGTACTATAAAATTCCCGGTGGATGATAATAGAGATAACACTGCATTGATGATGCATGTTAGAACACTTGCAATAAAACTATCTTTAGTTTGGTCCAAGTTTACATTCAAAAAGAAGCAGTTTACATGGGTTCTGTTCATGTTGTAGATTACTTGTTAACGTGGGGAGCCGTAACCGAACACATTTTAAATGTGATTTACACCTGCAACGCAGTTTGAAATAACCTTAGCCGAAGCTCGGTATTTAACGCCTGATCAATACAATTTAACTCAAGAATCGACAAAATAAGTCTATTGTATAGGAACAGTAGGATTAAAAGTTTATATGTGTAGTGACCTGTCGACAACGGAGGGAGGCAATTCACATCATCGCTTTATATGCTCAAATGACGAAATTGATTATTGTAATTATATTATTTCTACAAATGTTATTAAAGAGGAAGTGTTTTTAATACGCGCACCGTGTGTCCGTTACCTTATCCTCGTAGGTAAATAGATTGGCTCGAAACCCGCTTTTGTGAGGATTGTTTCTGATCAGGCTGAATTGTTTCCTAATTGTTTCCAAAAGAATGTCTGCTTTAGGAAGCTACGAATGTTAAGAACAAGCGTTTTTATTCGGTATTTTTTACACCGGCATGCTTTAGTCTTCAAACACAACCATTCGATGCTAGAATTAAGAACAAGGGATTTGATTTAATTTTCATATGCCTCAAAGTAATTAAAAGGGAGATAACTGTGCAATAGTGAATTTCTAGGAAAACAAAGAGTGATTTCCCGAGTTAAATTAAAATCCCCTCATGTAACGAAAAGCAATATCCCCTGAACATTGCGGTGTTGTTTTCTTATCAGGGGTCTTAAATTTCG
>OX393561.1:40971507-40984007 GCA_947652115.1 Blastomussa wellsi
AAGATATTATATAGGAGATGATCACCACAGCTGAAATGTCTTATTACATTAGCATAATTTTAAAATGAATTCTCCCTGCAAGTATCATAAAAAAAATAATTACTGGAGGAATAAGAAGGAGAATAACACATTTTGATATCAGGCTTAAATGCCATCTTGTCAATTGCCACAACAAAGGGTCAACAAAGGTCACTTGTTCAAATGTCATCCGCTGACCGAAGGAAAAAGGGACGGCTCGCTGGGAGCTGGGACCTAATGTGCGCAAAGAGAGTGCGCAGAAAATGTTGAATGAATATTGCACCGTGTTGAATGAATATTGGATCGTGAATGTGAACGGATATAACCCGTTGACTGTGAATGAATACATCCCGTAAATGTGAGTAAATATATTCGTGAATAAGAAATACACCGTTAAACGCGAACAAATATATTTCTTGAATGTAAACGTAGTTGTTGAATGTGAATAAATATATTCGTGAATAACAACAACAGCATTGAATGTGAATAAATATAAACTTTGTGAATTTTGCACCATTTCGCCAACCATAAACGGAGACTCTCTGAGGATGTGGAGGTCGTTTTCAACGCACACTTAAAAAAGTGATGTTATGAGAGGAACAAATAAAGCTGTTCAGCTGAAATTCATTTAAAATGAAATTTCATACCATATAAAATATGGCGTCTATTCTTGGTTTTTACGTGACGTCATTTTTAAACACATATCTGATGGCCTGTTTTCAGCTCGGTAGACGGCTTTGTTTTGAAAATGGAAAAGTTTGAATTTCAGATTTTTCACAATGCGTGACATCGGCATTGTTTCTGGGTAACATGTTACGTTCGAGAAAATATCGATTCGCCTTATGTTTTCGAGTTCTGAGTAACCGATATGTTGAAGTGTCGATGCGAATGTTTTTAAGTTTATCGACGCGAAGAAACGTTTTGAGAGAGCCAAAGTAAACTTCAGATGTTTCCACTGGTTTCCGGCCGCCATGTTGGAGTCCCTCAGAGGGGCTCCAACATGGTCACTATACTAAACACTAAAATTTTCAGTGATACACTTTGCCGAATAACTCGAGTTCGGAATATCGTACATCCCGAAACTTTGGCACGTTGTTTATCTATTACTCTTCTACGATATTTCAATTTCTCGACTCAATTTATTGAATGGTAAACGATTTTATTTCTTACGTGCGTAAAACTTGCGTGATGTGAAAACCACCTATAGGAAACAAAAGAAACCGAGAATCGAAAAGGCATAGTTTAAAGGGGACGTCTCACGATTTTTGGTCAGAATTAGCTAAATTTAAACTTCTACCGCCTCGTCAATACTCAAATCGTTTCTAAATTACTTATTTTTTAACATTAAGTGAATTCATAAAAGAAGGACGAGCAAAAATATGCTAGTACTGATTCGATATGAGATACAACGGGAAAACTTGAAAACGTCGGGCCGACGTTTTCAAGTTGGCATCAATCTCGATCTTGACCATCCGCCCGGAAAATCATCAAAAACAGTTTCTATGCATTACGATAGTCTTTCAAAGGATTTTTTATCATTATCATGCAGTTTCCATTAACCTAAAAGCGTTTTTTTGATTTTCGATATGTTACTAATATCATAGTGTCGGATCTAGGGGAGGGCCCAGCCCCCTTATTTTTTGGTAATGCTCCACGTATTCGGCGTCGGACATGACTCCCAACCAACCTGCATTTCATAATAATTATGTCATGCATGTAAGTCACAATTATATGTTCATGATCGCAGAGAAGTGGCCTAATGGTTTTTGAAAAGTAGTGTGCTGACACTGGCAATCTTAATAAGTTGGCATCCGCTTTGTACCATGCTAACTAGATGTTACAAGAGAAAAAACTGCATTGAGAATACATGTTATGATATCACTGCTTGGAATAAAAGCATTTTTCGTTTTCTTTTGTTTCAATTTCAGTCAAGAAAGAAACAGTGGATGACCTAAGAACGTACGTATCCTGATATATACGGCTCAAATCACCGATTTCTCTCAAACTTGACACAAATGTTGGGTATGATGAGTTAACAATTGTGACAAAACATTAGGTAAAAGTTATATCAGATTCCCTCCGAGATGTCGGGGATCCCCAGCAAAAAGTGCAGTGAGCAGGTTGATGCTTTTACATGTTTTCCAATCGACAGTGGACCACATAGGATTTGAAAATTGCAATTTGCGTTCTAATCTAGTTTTCAATTCTTAATGTGTTTTCATCAGCTTTTCCTCAAAGTGTTCTTAACAGCTCGCCTAATTTCCTTTATTCTCCAGCAGTACACAAGTGGATTTAGGAAGGAGTTGATATAAATAACAGTCGTCGCGTAGTCATAGACGACTTTCAATGTTAACTTGTATCCAGTATGTTTCTGCACAAATATAGTCAACCAAAATGGAAGATAAACAATTACGAACAAGCCGTAAACATAAAGTACTGTAACAGCAGATCTTCTACACTTAAGCACGTTCACCGTGTTCGAATTCATTTGAAAGTTTTGCTGTTGCTGTCTGATCTGTCGCTGATGCCTGCGAACAATATGAAATATTTTCAAGGTGCTCAGAGTTGTGATAAGGAATGTTAGCAGAAGCGAGAACACCGGGATGAAAAACCAATGGCCTCCTGTCCAAAGCCTCGATATAACGACAATTATGACTATGATGCACAGAGCAAACACAACTTGTAATATTCTGCGAACTGTGACAATCGTATTATATCTTAAATGAAGAGTTAAAGCAAGAAGTCGATCAACAGACACCAGACATAAAATGGAAGAAGATACGCCAGCGGTTATCCAGCCAAATGTGTACTCAATCATTCTGAAGATACAGTACGCGCTAAAATTGTTTGCCAGTTCCGCAATCTGATAAGCCACGTAAAATGGCTGACAAATCAATCCAACTACAAGATCCGTTGCTCCAAGGCAAAACAAAAGGATGAAAGATGGCGAATGGAGTTCTTGTTTTTTCCAGATGACATACAGAATAATAAAATTCCCAGTAAATGTTAACAAAGAAAACACTGCATTCAGAATGCATGTCAGAATGCTTGTGATAAAAGTATCGTCTGTTTCTTCCAAATTTACGTCCAAAAAGAAGCAGTTAGGATGACCTACACTGGTTCCGTTCATGTCGAAGACAACCATAAATTTTTGTCTTTCGACCACCTATGTAGCTCTTAAACTATAATATTAATTTTCGGTGCAATGGTACATCCAATTGATGTCGTACGCGAGCACCTGCATCGATTTAAAAGCACCTTTGTTTTCGTGATGGGTAATTGGCACTGCATGAGCTCTATTCTTTGCTAAAGTATCATTTCAGAGTCCTTGCAATTGAGAGGCATTAGGAAAGTCAGTTGACAAATTTCCAAATTAGCTTTTGTCATTATGTTATGGCTGCAGAATTAACAATACTCCGCTTTCGTGCAACTGAGCTACAGCGACTCAGCTGTGCAAGAGAAATTTCTCATCAGTCTTTGTTAAACTGTCCAAATGTACTATATACAATTTTAAAAATTTAGTCATATTCCGAAAACGCAAAATAACACTTCACTTCTATTGATATTCAAGCCAGTGTTTTCAGAAATCGAATAGAACGATTTTGCTAAGATTTTCACCAAATGTAATCTGACTTGAGGCCTGGTGAACAAACGTTTTAATAGCATTCAGGAACTAATACGATTTTGTTGTATTTTAACACTTTAAAACTTCGCCATAAATTTTCTACGAATCCTTTTTTGTCCGTCGAGCGTGACGCGAAATTTTGAGAGCGAGAGTCGCCCGTGCGTCTCTCCCCTCGCGATTTCCCGCGACCATTTTTCCACTTGCGCTCTCGTTTCCAGAGTCTTATTAAGGTGCATGCTCGACGTACACTGTACTAAAAAAATTCTTCAAATTTGGCAGACCTCAAGAAAAGTATGTCAGGTCAAAGGTCCAGGAAGGGTTTTCCAAAATTATCTCTTGGTGACAAGTTATTCGGTCTCGAGTAAAGTGGGGCATGACGTCACTACGTTGCTATGGTAACTCCGATCATGATAAAACGTATTTCATCTGAAACTTTGATCATTCTCTAGTGCACTTGGAGTTATCGATTTTCTGTCAGATACCCTTTGGCGGTACACTAGCTGCTCAAAGTTGAAAGGTATCGTCAAAAATCCGATCGAGCCACCTTAAGAGCGCTGGATCGAGAGAGAAAATGACGTCATATACTCACTAGTTTATTTTTGAAATGCGTGAACCTAACTGATTAGTATGCAGCACGAGCTTTTAGAAGAAAGTTCCTGTCCTGCATACCAAATTAGCTGGGTTCACACAGTAAAAAATTAAACTAGTGGGTATATGACGTTATTTTCTTTCTCGATCCAGCTCTCTCAATGCAACTCGACAGAAGTTGAATCTTGTAATGGCGGACAGCTTAAACAAGAATTCGTCGTTCAAAAAACGGACTTATTTGGAAAATTTAGGCGCAATAATATATTGGCTTGGTGCATTCTTGCCAAATATAAAATCGGAATCGAAAGAGAACAAGAAGGTAGACAAAAAGTGTTTAAATTTCTTCGCTTTTAATTTAAAAAACCCTCAGGTGGTCAAAAACAAATAAAAATGGAAATAGATTAACTAGAATATGAATTGCATAGCTCTTAGAATTCTCCCACTCTAATTGGCTATACGTGCGGGGTTATTTTTGCGTGGAACTTTCGTGCGTCTTTGAAAGCGAGGCTCTGCGCGATATTGCACCTGAGTCTCACAAGATTGTTTGTTTTAATATCGTGTAGTATCGCAAGTTATTCCATAAATATGCGTCAATTAAGGCAAAGCAAATCCATTGAATTCGTTAAATGCCAAGGGAAAACTTTTATCGAAGGCGATAAAAGGCGATCTTTCATTTCTGGCGCTATTGGAAAGATAAAGTGTTCTTATTTAAACTGATCTGAATCTGAACGAAGTTTGTTAACACTAAAGTTTATTCAATCATTATCCATTATCCATTTCTATTCCTTACGTTTGAGAGCATCTCATTTTATTTTCAGAATCGATATTCAGCTATTACAGCGAGCTGGTTTACGGTAATAAGACTATAAACACAAATCAAAGAAATATAATTATTGTCAAAAATATTGTAAAACATAATAATTTTATTTGAATAAATCAAGAGTAAGTAAATTATATCATTTCCAAACTTTAAACGTTTGTCAACATTTGCCTTATGAATTATTTACAAAATACAATTTGGTTTTATCAACTGGGTTGATAATGTGAATTGGCCACCGTAAAGAGACTCGAATCTCTTTACGGTGTCCAATTCACATTATCAACCCAGTTGATAAAACCAAATTATATTGCTATACTTCCCACCGACGCAGCACCACAGTTTCTTTAGAAACGTAGCCTCTTTATTAACAAAATACGTCCGTTTTGTGGCATAGCGCGTTTAAAAAGCTGATATATTTCAGTAGAGCTCGTGTCTGCGTTATTGTTGGTGCTGGAATGCATTGAGGCGATGAAATATGACGGGGTGCGGAATAGGGGTATACGAATCCGCCGTTCCATGCTATTTTTTGGCCAAATCCATCAATGCCTCACTAGTTTCGTTCAAATCCGGATCCGCGTTCCTTAAAAACTATCTGTGGTCAATAGTAGTTGTATGGTACTTTTTCGAGATCGCTTTCACTTCATTATTTTTTATTATTATTTTCTGCGACAATTCTAATATGAGGTGGTTGTTTGGATCTGGTGCGAACACAACATGGGCAAAATGCTAACATACCGACCAAGACAGACATCCTTGATCCAAACTACGCTAAGTATACACTTTAATCCGAACTTCATGAAATGGTCAGGAATATTCAGAGCCAAAATTATCAGCTAAGCCGCGATCCGGCGCTGCACCTTCCAAATGCGCGAATCGATCGCTCGATCGATCGCAATAATCCGCAATCCGCTTTTTAAAGGCCAAATTCGTCAATCCGCGACCCTGTTAACCCCCTCATATATGCAGACTTCCTTTGGAAACTAAAAATAAACTATCCACAAGCAGGCTTTCCTTGTCTACCAAAATCTCAAGATCAATATTCCATCGAATTTTCCGTTTTTAACAACTGCTATTCTTAATCCAATTTCGAGGTAAATGGAGACAATTTAATTAAGTTGCTGCACTCGGACAGCAATTCAGGCTAACTCAGCCACTCAAAACAATAATGCAATAATGATGACTCATTTTGGAGGGTCTACAGATCTCTTTCGCTTTAATGTTGAGCATTTGAAAGCGAGCTCTCTCTTCTTCAAAAGAGCACATACCAAGACACGCACACACATTGTAAATGTGTGTGAGTTACGTTTCAACTTTACTCACATAGGAGGTGAAATTACAATTTTCGTCCTAACCTTTGCTCAATTTTCAGGTTTGCAATTCGTAATGTGTGTTTTGATCAGCTTTTCCTAAAAGTGTTCTTAACGGCTTGCCTAATCTCCTTTATTCTCCAGCAGTACACAACTGGATTTATGAAGGAGTTGATAAAAACAACAGTCGTCGCGTAGTCATAGACGACTTTCAATGTTAATGTGTATCCAGTAAATTTCTGCACAAACATGGTCAACCAAAATGGAAGATAAACAATTACGAACAAGCCGTAAACATAAAGTACTGTAACAGCAGATCTTCTGCACTTAAGCACGTTCACTGTGTTCGAATTCATTAGAACATTTTGCTGTTGCTGTCTGATCTGTCGCTGATGCCTGCGAACAATCTGAAATATTTTCAAGGTGCTCAGAGTTGTAATAATTAATGCTAGCAAGTACATAAAATACGGGATGAAGAACCAACGGCCTCCTATAATCCATAACCTAGATGCAACACCAGTTATGACTATAATGCACAGAACAAAAAAAACTAGAAGTATTCTGGGAACTGTGACAATAGTATTATATCTTAAATGAAGAGTTAAAGCAAGAAGTCTATCAACAGATACAAGACCTAAAGTCAAAGAGGACACGCCAGATGTCATCCAACCAGATAAGTAAAGAATCATTCCGCAGAAACAGTACGCGCTTAAATTGTTTTCAAGCCCCGCAATCTGATAAGCCACGTAAAATGGCTGACAAATCAATCCAACAAGAAGATCCGTTGCTCCAAGGCAAAACAACAGGATAAACGATGGCGAGTGAAGTTCTTGTTTTTTCCAGATGACATACAGAATAATAAAATTCCCAGTAAATGTTAACAGAGAAAACACTGCATTGAGGATGCATATCAGAATACTTGCGATAAATGTATCGTCTGTTTCTTCCAAATTTACGTCCAAAAAGAAGCAGTTAGGATGACCAACACTGGTTCCGTTCATGACGAAGACAACGATCAATTCTTGTCTTTCGACCACTAATAGCTGTTAAACTATAATGTTAATTTTCGACGTAGTGGTGCGTCTAATTGTGTTGCAGGTACGCGTAAATAATGAAATTAACCCTTTACTGCCCAAGGGGTCTCCCTTTGACGAGTAAAATCGTCTGGCGTTAGACAGAGTAAAATCTATAAGTCACTCTTGGGCAGGAAAGGGTTAAGGGAGATAGTTTTTTAAGGGAGATAGTTTTTTAACCCTTTACTGCCCAAGGGGTCTCCCTTTGACGAGTAAAATCGTCTGGCGTTAGACAGAGTAAAATCTATAAGTCACTCTTGGGCAGGAAAGGGTTAACACCTGCATCGATTTAAAAGCACCTTCGTTTTGGCGATGGATTATTGGCACCACATGAGATGTATTCTTCGCTCAAGTTTCATTTTAGAGTTCTTGAGAAACCTAATTGAGGAACGTAAGTTGAGCAAATTAATTCCATAATGTTTACTATGCATGTTCGACAGGTGTTTGATCTTACGACGGACGTACGACTCACACCACAGAAATTATAAATGACCACTTTTCAAATTAGTTATTGTCATTATGTTATGGCTACAGAAATTAACAAGACGCCGCTTCTATAGAAGATGAAAATTAATGTTAAGAGGCAAGCCTGTAACTGAGCTATAGGGACTCCATGAAAGGTGTAATATATAATATCATGTGTAATATGATATATAAAATTTAAAAAATTTAGTCATCTGAGTTTAAATGCTTGCGCGCAATAAAAGCATTTTTGGTTTGGTCCAACTATACGTTTAAAAAAAAGAAGTTTATTTGATTCTGTACACGTTGTAAATGAATTCAAAGACTGGGAGATGTGGCTGGAATATATATGTTGTGAATGTGATTATTTACACCTGCAACGCAGTATGAAATCACCTTAATTACGTTTGGTAGTCGGTTGCCAAGGCTATTTAGTGAAGTCAACAATATTTAATAGATAAATTCTTGTATGAACTCAGAACCACACAAGCTTCTTTAACCAAGGAGGATAACCTTACTAACAAACGAAAAATAAGTTCTTTTTCGACCAAAGTACAAAATTAAGAAAACACAAAATTATGCACAAAACCTCAAGCAGCGAAAACATTAGATTGCATCATCGTAATTATGAAAATTAGACCTGCCAAAATTACAATTTTCTTTATTTTATTTATATGCACATTTTAACGAGTACTCACTTTTTCTTTGAAGATTATCTTCACGAATAAATGATCATTGATTTTATTGCAAATTTATTGAATTACAGTGCCCTCAAAGGAATAAAATTATGGACGTCCCATTAGCAGTTACTCCAAGATTCGTTGTTTTTGCTTCAATACCTTCCTTTAATTTTTCTCGAATTGTCCATGACGCAACTTAGTCATTGGCAAAGCGTTTAGGTCACGTGACCAGCGCAATTGACTTAATTTTGCAGACAGGGCGGAAAAACGCTGAAGCGCCTTTTTTCATAATTTTTTACGCTGAATTTGCCATTTTACATCAAAATTTGAAATGGTTACATTTGTGTTAACATAGGTCAAAACGTAGTACAAAAATTTCTTCATCTAAACTTACTCAGAGATATATGAGAAAACGATGTTTTATTTGTTGATCAAAATCTCACCTCTCCCAAAGTACAGGGCCTTACCTCTGACGGTTCGCATTCACCAAATTTTGGTCCCATTTGAAATTTTGTTCTTTAACCCTTAATTTAGGGCTTATATAAAAAATATTGAGCTTATATATCCATTGACGTCCTTATAACGGGAGGTCGTATTTCGTTTTTCCGCCCTGAGAAGCCGGTTTCCTATGTAACAGAGAAAAAAGGCAATTCAACGACAGAAAAATTCTCTCGGGCCATCTTGAAGGAGACTAAATATAATTTTCCTTCACAGTCGAATACCCAGATTACACGTATGTTACCGTAAAAAATATATAAACATTATACTCAGAGTTTCATGTTTCCTTGATCATGATGAATATTCTGTTGTCGCTCTTTAGAATCTGTTTGTCAGTGGACTTGTATTGCTTTCATTACTCGTTTCAACAGGTTTATTTAGTGGGCGACGTCTCGAATAGAGGGGGTAAGTTTCTAAAGAAACTGTGGTGCTGCGTCGGTGGGAAGTATAACAATATAATTTGGTTTTATCAACAGGGTTGATAATGTCAATTGGCCACCGTAAAGAGATTCAAGAGCTGACGTTTCGAGCGTTAGCCCTTCGTCGGAGCGAATCAAGGAATTGTGCCTCGTGTGTTTTTATATACAGAAAGATGGAGCTTCGCTATTGGCTGGTGCCTGGTAACGTGAAAACTTCGGAATAAATTAGTTGAATGAAAAGCGTTCGTTGATACCGTGAGGATTAAGAGTGCCGATTTGAAAAATAAATTTTTGTTCTAGAGTTTTACGGCTTTCCGTGTTTCCTTGGTGAAGGGAAAGGCCGCAGACTGCCATATGTTGCTTAGAATGATTTGGGAGATTGAAGTGTCTCGCGACCGGTTTCGATGCATTTTTGTCGTCTTTCTCTACGTCACGAAGGTGTTCTCGGTATCGGTCGCCAAGTCGTCTCCCTGTTTCGCCGATGTATAACTTTTTGCAAAGAGTGCAAGTTATACAGTAGATGGCATTGGCTGAGGTACAGGTGAAATGATCAGTGATTTTGATAGATCGCTTGGGTCTCGAGCAGTAGTTATAAGAGTCACGTTTTTCTTTTCTTTTTCAGTTTTTTCTTATTGTATTCTTAACAGCGCGTCGTATTTTTCCAATTCTCCAGCAGTACACAAGCGGATTCAAAAGTGAGTTTATAAAAACAAGAGTTGTGGCGTAGTCATAGGCAATTTTCACTTTCAATGTGTATCCAATAAATGTATCCATGAACATCGTCACAATAAACGGAAGATAGAATATCACCAACAAACTATAAATATAAAGTACAGTCACAGCAGATTTTCTACATTTTAGCACGTTTACCGTGTTGCTTTGAACACTTTCATGTTGCTGACGCACCTGGCGCTGATGTCTGCGAACGATCTGAAATATTTTCAAGGTGCTCAGAGTTATAACAAGAAAACTTGTAATGGATGTTAGCAAAGGAAATATAATCCACTCTCGTATCCAAAATTTTAACATGACGATTGTTACAGATACGATCCAGAAGGCAGCAACAGCTTGCAAGATTCTTCGAACGGTAACGATGGTGTGGTATCGTAGATGTAGGGTTAAAGCGAGAAGTCGATCAACAGAGACTCCGCTTAATATCGCCAAAGACACGCCATTCGTTGTCCAACCAGATATGTTTTGAATCATTCTTAAAATACAGTACGTGCTAAAGTTATCTGCAAGTTCAGCAATCTTATGCGCCACAAAAAATGGCTGGCAAATCAGTCCAACAAGGAGATCCGAAGCAGCGAGCCAAAACAAAAGGATGAAAGACGGCGAATGAAGCTCTGTTTTTGTCCGGATGACGTATAGAATAATAAAATTTCCAGAAGATGTTAGCAGAGAAAACGCTACGTTTAGGATACATGATAGAATACTTGCGATAAAGGTACCTTTCGTTTCTTGCAAATTTATCGTCAAAAAGTAACAGCTGAATTGGCTTTCATTGGCTTTATTCATATCGAATACAACCATAACTGTCGACTAGCTATAGCTGTAACTGTTAAACTAATTTTGCTCGGAAAACCTGTGTGCATATTAATCGTATCTATAACAAAATCCTCGATTTTGATTCGTTCTCCGCTTGCCTATTTGTCGTGTCATCGGGGCGCGATCATGTGGGTATCCAATTACAGGTATCCAGTTTGAACAACTTCAAATTGGGTACCTGTAATTCGACACCTACGCCGCGCCATTCGCATCACGTACACCTAGATGCTATCTTTCTTGCTGTTTTTCTACTGTTTGTAGAAAAGAGGATCCCAAAATACAAATGAGGTTCACACGCAAGAGGAATTCATAGATTTCCTGACCTCGAAATTTATTATTGATACGATTAATTGGTGACTGGACTTCGTGGCGTACACTTAGTTCAGGAATAATTTGAAATTACTCTCCCGAGTGAATGAATTGTACTCCACTCAGTCCTATCACCATTGCGTATCAAGTAACACCTGCGAAAATGAACAATTAAGCTAGACTGAGAATTTTTTTTGGTGATTGACTGATTCTCGACAGCGCATGATCTGCTTTTGTTGTTCATTTCAGAGTTCTTGAGAGGTATCGGGAAATCCACGACAGATACAGCACTCGTCTTCAGTTGGAATCAGCCAAACACTTCACATAAATATTCAATTTTCAAATTACTGCTTATTGTTTTTAAGGTGTAAGTCAATTGCCGCTGTCAGAAGAATGACACGTTAACAGGCTTGAAAACTTGGCACAAATAATTTCCATATGCATAAACGTCATTTCAAATTATAAAATTTAATAACTTATACGTATAATTGTATAATTTCAACATACACAAAGATTTTTTCTTTACAGATAATTAAACACTCCTCATGGGTAGTAAAAGGAAATGCTAAATAAAAAATAATAGATATGAAATTAACGAAAACGCAAAAGAAGAGTCAAAACAAGTCTAAGTGCGAAACCATGTATCTTGCATGTTTATTTTCATGCAAAGAAAACTCATTTTCATACGAATGGTTAAAGTTTAGGCAAGTTAATTACAATCATTTTATATATTAACTAGTTCTGGTTACCTATAATTCAGTTGTGTTTGCTTGCCGATCTCGTAGAGCAAATAGAGATTTCTACAATGGCGATTGTTTACATTCCACGGTGATATTACGTCATCATGTCGGTTTGGCAACACATGGACGTAGTCGTGCTATATTAACTACTCCTCCACTTTTCACTGTTGCAGTTTCCATACCGTTCGAACTTGTTAGCCGCGTACACACGTGCGAGCGCAGCTCTTGCTCGGGGCGGGATTTATTTTTTATTCGTTTTGTCGGTGACCAGGGTATCATATATCCGTTCATTAAAGGTCGGGACACACTATGCGACAAATCGCTGCGACACGTCGCCGCGACAAGTCACTTCGTCTGTACTGGTGCAGCGACAAGACGCTTGTTTGGTGCACACAAGCGAATTTGGAAGAGGG
>OX393561.1:40989007-41009007 GCA_947652115.1 Blastomussa wellsi
GGAGTGCTACGAACTATCTGGAGTCTTAAATGAAGTTAACGCTTTTGCAATGCAAATATATTCCACTATTACATATTATAAAATAACTGTGATATTACGAGAGCTCTCATTGGTTGATAGGTATGTTTAGATAAGAGTGTGTAAACACGGGTGTGACGTTTTAGTTTCGTGCGTATTTTTAAGGAATATTTTATAAAAGCAATAGACAACTTTTTTCGTGTTTACATAGCCTCATCTAAAAACTCGGGTATTTGGGAGAAGTTTCGACTGCCTCTCGGGTTTGCATAACTGTCTCGAATTTTCCCAAAATCCCTGAGTGTTTAGATGAGGCTAATATGTAAACACGGAAAATGTCCTCCATTGCTTAAATAGTCAATATTTTAATTATGTAAACATAAAAACACCACTTGCAGAAGTTTTTAACAAATGACAGGATTAACGCTCTAGTGGGTTTCCTGCTACGTTAGCAAAGATTTGTTTAAATTGAAGCTCGTACCCAGCCGTTCTGAAGCTTTTTAGAAGCTGGTAAGCCCTAATTATATAGAAAGAAGAACAGACTTTATTTAAAGTGCCTACGAAGTAAAAATCAACTTAAGCTCATCTGAAAGCCCTTTCAAAATGAGAAAGAACGTTTTTTCCTTTTTGTGCTATCTTCTTTCATTCCAGGGACATTCCGGTTTTGTATTATGCAAGTTAGATAACTAATGACGTTCTGTCAGTAGTTACAGCCGATGGGAGCTAAACGCAAAATTAAGAATATGTATGTAAATAACAAAGCAATGCAGTTGAAACTTGGCACCATTATTTTGCCCAGAGAAATACACCACATGGTACCTATTTTGACGTTGCAGTCTCTTTGTTCTTTGATATGTGTTATTGCCATTTCTGACTGTGAAAGAAGTACATGGACCTTTCATTCGAAACATACGTCTCATTACCATTTAGGAAGTGAATTAATGTTTGATAATTCCAAAACAGTAGTTGTCACTACCGCATAAAAGAGTGCTGCTGTCCTGACAAAGGCAGCACTGCCGAAACGCCGGTGAACAAAGAAAGTTATTAAAGAATACCAATAACCTTTGCGTCACGTAGAAGATTGATCACAGACTATAGCTATACTAACAGAGAAAATAACTCTTTTCCTGACATGTTTGGACAGCTATTTGCTAATAGTGACGTAAGATTAAGGAAAATCGTATCCTGATTGGGTGATGATAACAAAAACTCAAGTACTTGTCATTGAGCGAACTGAGTTAAAATTTATCCTTTGTCCGGTAAAATTTGCAATTTGGGCACTATTACAAACAATTTAAAAAGAGTAGAGGATCGCTTTAACATATGGACGATCACGCGGGAATTCTCACTGGCAGTTGCTCATCCATCCAATCGGTTGTCATCTCTAAACTATTCAATCTGATTAAGACTTTAGCAAGGGTTCCCAAACTTAATACAATAATTTGTTAAAATTAAACCGAAAAGTAATCACAACATAAATGCTATTTTATTTCTCTGTTAACAATTAGGTTAGCTGCCGACTGAGAAGGTACATCAAAAATTCCACGGCAATGATAATTTTATGTTTCTGAAGCAGCTCGATGTTAATAGTCCAGTTTCGAGTTAACCAAGACCGCTGGATAAAACGACTAAAGACGCGTCTATATAACAATTATTCCATGAGCCCGCGTTGGGTATGAAGTGATAAAATAACCAACGAGCGCGTAGCGCGAGTTGGTTATAATCACTTCATATCCAAGAAGGGCGAATGGAATAATTGTTTTAGTAAATTCTCAAACGGGTTTTTGCCGCCGATTTTTATTTCCACAGTTTTACAAAGCGTCCGGAAAGAGCATACAACTTCTTATTTTCCATATGACGTAAAACTCCGACTATTGGCTCATAGCGTTTTTTAGCCAATCAAAAAGCTAGAAATGCAATAGTCGGAGCTGAGAATATACTAAACAGGGTTAGTCTCGACCTGAAGTAAAACATTCGCAAATACCAGTGACAACAGGAAATATTAACAACTTTATGCATTGTTTCATCTTACGCTTCAATGCTTTTCTGATGGCATTTGTTAATATTTTCATCGGATTGAGGCTAACCCTGTACAACTGAGTATTTAGTCTTTTTGTTCAGCGGTCTTGGCTAACTCGAAACTGGACTATTAAAAATATTCTGCACGCCAAATTTCCAATTCTCTGTTTCAAAAATGTGACGAGCGCGCACCGTCTCTCCTCGGTTTGATATATTATTTCTCATATTGCTTGTTTTAGTTTCTTTTCAGTGTATTCTTAACAGCTCGTCGTATTTCTCCAATTCTCCAGCAGTACACAAATGGATTTAAGAAGGAATTGATAAAAATAACAGTCCCTGTGTAGTCATAAGCGATTTTCAATGTTAATGTGTATCCAGTACATGTCTCCACGAACATCGTCACAAAAAATGGAAGATAGAAAATAGTGAACAAACCATAAACATAAAGTACAGTTACAGCAGATTTTTTGCATTTGTGCAAGTGTATTGGATTTACCTGAACACTTAGCTGTTGTTCATTTATCTGGCGCTGATGTCTGCGAACGATCTGAAATATTTTCAAGGTGGTCACGGTTGTAACAAGAAAATTTGTAACGGCTACCACCACAGGAAAAATAATCCACTGGCGAATCCAAAATCTTAACATGACGATTGTTGTCGATAGGATCCAGAAGGCTACAACAGTTTGCACTGTTCTTTGAACTGTAACAATCGTGTTGTATCGTAGATGCAGGGTTAAAGCGAGAAGTCGATCAACAGAGATTGCACTTAAAATTGTTAAAGATACGCCAGGTATTGTCCAGCTGGGTATGCTCTGAATCATTCTCAAGATACAGTATGTGTTAAAGTTACCTGCAAGTTCGGAAATGTGATACGCCACAAACAATGGCTGAGAAATTAGTCCAACGAGGAGATCCGAAGCAGCAAGGCAAAACAAAAGGGTGAAAGATGAAGAATGAAGTTGCTGTTTTCTCCAGATGACATGCAGTATAATAAAATTCCCCGCAGACGTTAGCAGAGAAAACCCTGCATTAAGAATACAAGTAACAATACTTGCTACAAACGTATCTACCGTTTTTTCAAAGATTACATCCAAGAAAAAACAGTTTAAATGGTTTGGATGAGTTTTGTTCATGTTGATCTAAAATAATCACGACCGGAATATAAAACCTTCCTATCTCTTAGTGTTGGGTGCTGCAGCTGATGTATATAATAAATAATTCATATCTACCATTTTCAATAGTTGTAGTAGAATGGGCTGCATTTACTGGTGTTCAAATGATTTCAGATTTCATAACAGTAACTCAATAAAGACTTCATGATCATGACCAATCCGGTCACTCTACAATCTCCACGCTCCAACTTTTAATTAACTATTGCAATTGAAAATAACTCACAAATGTCAACAACAAGAAAATTATTTCATCCTTAATTTTACTGCTCTCCTCATAAAATGCTCACATATCGAGGCTGGTCCTGTTTTTCTTGCATATTACTTATGCGGTTAAAGAAAGCAATTTATATTATTTATGTACCGGGGGAATTATTTGTCAATTTGAGAGCTTAGCTAAGATCTGCGGCTAATTCAATATATGAAAAAAATTATAAAATATGATGATTTAAATCAGTTTCATAGTCTGCCAAAGTCGTAATTACAATTTACAATAAAACGAGAACTGAACAAACACATTTTGTCAATACTTATATCAAGGCATCCAAACAGGGACTTTTCATATTTTATTAAACGATTATCCCGCAGCCAAAAGAGGTTATGAAAACCGTTCATTGGAAACTGCCACTGAAACCTTTTGTAGGATTTAAAAAAGCAATAATAAAGAGGCAAATGAAGCACTTTTCTTTATCCAGTAAATAACAGAAAGGAAAAAGTGAAATACAAACATATATAGGCGATGAGTGTTGGCTATAGTGACCTAAACTTTAATATTTTATTACTTTGACTGGAATTCCATGTCGCTTACTTTACAAAATGACACCATTTGTGTCTGTTAATTGGGTTCTGCCATCTTGGCCTTTATTATGTTCTTAAAAATTCAGGAAATAATGGACATTCATTCAAATGATTAGGGATTGTCAAAATAAATTACTTTCGCTGCATGTTTTGCTGAAGAAAACTCTCGATTTTGGTCAAACCTTGCATGTCAAATCCGCATTATTCCCGCTGCCGTGACAATGTAAATAAACGGTCCGCAATGGGTACATGTGTGAGCTCTTTTTCTGTTGTTTAGTACGGGTAATCAAATGGTGACAAAAGGCTAAGGAAATTGTGAAATTATTTCCTAATTTCACGAGTAGATGATTTGATTACCTTTTAATATCGTAGGTGACAAATTACGCTCACAATCGTGGGTTTTTGACTTATTTATTGCATCGAAAATTTCGCGCCAAACGTCGCCATGTCAATGGCTGTTTTCACACTAGAGACGAACAAATCGTCTGGACGGACAAATCGTCTGACGATTTGTTCGTCTTTGTTCATTTAGGTCGTACTTTAGTCGACTTGTTCGTCTGGATGGACAAATCATCTTCTAAAAATCGTCTTTATAGACGGACAAACAGACGGACAAACGTTTTGTTCGTCTAAAAATTTGTTCGTCCCGTTTTCACACGAAAACGACTTGTCCGTCTGAGACGATTTGTTCGTCTCTAGCGTGAAAACGGCCATTTTTATAATTTCACATGTGAAATTACAGATTAACGCTGAAATTTCTCGCCAAAATTAAGGAGTAATTTGTCACCTTTGATATTACCCATACTAAAACAATCATACTATTGATACAAAGTGATTTAACGCAACGTTACGCGCCTCTTTACTTATTTATCACCTCGTCGTGTCCAACACGAGAAAAAATTCTCCAATTCAACTTCTACCCTTGCTCAAACACAAATTTCACAAATTACAGAGTTGTGCGATTAATTATTGCCTTGACATTGATCTGTTTTCTAAAGGGACGACCTCATTATGGTATTTTCTCAATGCATTTTTAACAGCTCTTCGTATTTCTCCAATTCTCCAGCAGTACACAAGAGGATTTAGAAAAGATTTTATAAAAACGACCGTCGAAACGTACTCATACGCAATTTTCAGTCTTAACGTGTATCCGTTAATATTGTACACGATAACTGTTACCCAAAGTGGAAGGTAAAAGATTAACAGCAAACCATAAATATAAAGTACCGTTGCAGAAGACTTTCTACATTTCAGCACGTGTGACGTGTTACCTTGAACACCTTGTATTTGTTGCGATATCTGGCGTTGATGTCTCAGGACAATTTGAAATATTTTTAAGGTGCTTATGGCTGTAACAAGAAATGTGACCAGCAATAATACCGCTGGAGCAAGACTCCACTTGCTTGGCATCCAAAACCCCAGTATAGAGAAGACAGTTGATGTTATCAAAACGAAGAAACCGGCAGCTATCATTCTACGAACAGTAATAACCTCGTTATATCGCAGATGAAGTGTCAAAGCGAGGAGACGATCAATGGAGATTCCGCTTGAAGCTGTCAAAGACACACTAGTTGTAGTATAGCTGGATATACTCTGAATAATTCTCAATATACAGTAAGCGTTAAAGTTATCCATAAGTTCAGCGATGTGAAAGGCCACGAAAAATGGCTGGCAAACCATACCAACAACGAGATCCGAAGCTGCTAGGCAAAACAGAAGGACAAAAGATGGCGAATGTAGTTCTTGTTTTTTCCAGATGACATACAGAATAATAAAATTTCCAGTAGATGTTAACACAGAAAACACTACATTTAGAATACACGTTAAAATACTTGTGATAAAGGTTTCCTTCGTTTGTTCCAAGTTTACATCCAGAAAATAGCAACTCACACGACTTCCATTGATGCCGTTCATATTCAATGCTAACTGAGCTGCAACATATAATTAATTTTGACGGCTAGATCGTTGTTGAACCCGTACCTAGCTATTTGTTGATTTTGGGGGCAGCAGCTGATGTTAGTTCTCAAATATAATTCATACCTCGTACCTTCGGAACTCTAGCTCTGACTGGTCGATCGACATGGCACCCACTACTTTAATTTTCCCAGTGAGTGAGAATATCTGGACCGTGAATGGTAATCAGCTCTACTTTTACTTTATGTTGCCCTTTTGTACTTGCTACCTCCATCAAACCCAGTTAAAGATATGATGTGACACATTCTGTAGCTTTATTTGAGCCAAACAGGTGGCCGTTGTTGGAACTTTAATTGAAATAACGTCCACTTCACGTGAGCATGTCCACATTAACGAAATCTGAATGTCAGGCGTGTGGCTCAGCAAGAAAACCTTAAAAATATGAAAATGTATCTCATCTTAGGAAATTAATTTTTTCCTGAAACCATCCTTTTTGGTCCTAAACAGCGATTTAAATAAAACTGTCGTCAAGGGAAATTTTTTAAATAATAATAATTATTTACGCAGAAGTAAAACCTGTCAAACAAAAGCTTGTGATAAAAATTTGCTTTCCGCTAACAAAACATGACTAGAAAAATTGTCAGTAAACTGACTTGCTCGTTTGTAATTAAGGAAACTCCTCTAGTAAAGGTTCATCCACACAAGCACGTTTTCCAGGAGAATTTTGCATGTGGCAAGCTCCAATTATACTCAGACCTACGACAAGAATTCTTTTTCAAACACGGCCACCCAAGTAGGACAGGTAAGTTGCACACGGTGGCACTGAGTGGATAAAATAGTGTAAGGCTAAAAGCGTTGCGGTGGAGACAATTCGTCTATGTAATAAAAAAAAAGAAAAATGCTAAATTTGATTCCAAGATATAAGAAAATACTTCCCACGCCGGGAATCGAACCCGTGCCGCGGCGGTGAGAGCGCCGAATCCTAACCACTAGACCACGTGGGATTTGACCGAGGGCTATAATAGAGAATAGAATTCTTGCTGGATATGATTCTCTTCAGATAACGATGCTAAGTGTTACATAACACTGTTGAAACGTGACCGTGACCTATTTATTGTTCTACCCCGGGGGGAGGGGGTACTCCCCCATAATAGGTATATATTTATGTGCCTCCCCAAAGGTATGATTTTTGAGCCGTTTTGGTCTGAAAACGGGTGTAGATTTTTGGCTTTATGGTCTGAAATTGGATATGGTTTTGGGGGGAACATTTACGACATTTTATAAACATATTTTTCTTCTCAGTAACTGGGACGAGTAACTGATGAGAGAGAAAGAGAAATAGATAAAATACAACATTCCAGCTAAATTTTACCTAGTGGGTGTAAAACAGGTGTATATTTCCAAGGTCAGGTCTGAAAACGGGTATGGATTTCTGGATTTCTGAAAATGGCTGTGGAAAATGGATGCATTGGTCTGAAATAGGGTCTGGATTTGGCGATCCGGGCGGCACAACCCACCAAAAATTATAAGGAGTACCCCCGGGGTTCTACTTGCAATCAACACAAGTTGAAGAGTCAAGCGTTCTGCAAGCTAAACACGCTTCAAAATCTCGTGAAACAAAAAGTCAACTTGGACAAAAATAAGATGTAGCTTGCATACGTGTAAAGTTTAATGGCGCCACTTAGCCCATTTTCGAGTTGCATTTTTGACTTTGTTTCATGGTGCACACAACATTTCTTATGGAAATGAGTTCTGCTTGCACGTTCATATTGTATGACACTGAAACAGCGGGAAAAAGACAACGCGGAAATGCGTTATTTAAGAATGCAGCATATGCATAATTTTAAGTTAGCTAAGCAGACTTTTCAATTTCGGTTCTCGAAATGGCCATTCAGAAAATGAATTTTAGTGCCAGTATTTCTTATTACCGACAAAGTAATTTTAGAAACAAAGGGATATATATCACGAAATGTTTATCGAAAAAAACGCCAGAAAAGAGATACACTATTACAATAACAAGTTTCATAATTGCAAAGTTGGCAGTATATAGTTTTTTATATCATTGGGTTTCTTGGCCCTCTACATTCATATTCACTTTAACCTATTTCGCAATTAACCCGCCACCCTGCCAGGTGTTTTGTTTTAAATATCATTTTTCCGCTTATTATGATGGTATAATTTCTAAAAGTCAAGAGAAATGCCAGAAATTTTATTATTATTTTCAACCAAAACCGCAACCAGAGTCGCGTGATTTCTAGTTTTGATAATATTTATGGCTAGATATGATGATAAAAAATTAAAAAACAACCCTGAGTTTCAAACAACGTCGAGTTTACTGATTGCTTTCTGCTTAGCAGGAAAACTCCTGTCGTGCCTTTGAATATTTACAGATATCATGTTAATGCATTATTCTAAATAAAAGTGAGTTGCCAGATAGTTTACTATCGTTTTTCACACATCTTAATTTGGATATTGAAAGAAGGAGTCGAAATTATTGTTTTAGCAAACAGAAAGGACCAATCTCTTTCAAAAGCTTCGATCAAACAAAGGCGCTTAAAAAGAGTACGGTTTCCTACAATATAACAACACACTCGCCACATTGTCTCGATATCGCTTTTCACCTTTTTCGTCTGCCATTTTCTGTGGAAAACTGGTCATCTCACTATGAACAAAACTGTCAATTTTACGTGTTCCTTTCTGGAAGTAAACTTAGACAAAAACAGTGAATCGTTGACAGCCAATGTTGTAACATGTATTCTT
This sequence comes from Blastomussa wellsi, assembly GCA_947652115.1. Taxonomy (NCBI): domain Eukaryota; kingdom Metazoa; phylum Cnidaria; class Anthozoa; order Scleractinia; family Plerogyridae; genus Blastomussa; species Blastomussa wellsi. Next base: position 40,997,685 of record OX393561.1, read on the forward strand.
AATGCAGTGTTTTCTCTGATGACGTGTTTGGGGAATTCTGTTATTTTGCATGTCATACGGAAAACACAAGAGCTGCATTTGCCGTCTTTCATCCTTTTGTTTTGCCTTGCTGCTTCGGATCTCATTGTTGGACTGATTTGTCAGCCATTTTTCGTGGCGTACAAGATAGCTGAACTTGCTGGGAATGACTTTAGCGTGTATTGTACGTTGAGGATGATTCAGAGCATATCTAGCTGGACAACGTCTGGTGCATCTCTGTTAATTTTAAGCGGGGTCTCCATCGATCGACTTCTCGCTTTAACTCTACATCTACGTTACAACATGATCGTTACTGTTCCTCGCGTGTTTCAAACCGTTGCTTCCCTGTGGATCTTTGCTACGGCTGTCGTAATGATGAGGTTTTGGATAATAAACTGGCTCATCTACCCGGTGGTAATAGCACTTCTAACATTTCTTGTTACAGCTCTGAGTACCCTAAAGATATTCCATATCGTTCGCAGACACCAGCGGCAGATTAGTCAGCAAAAGCAAAATTTGGATCATCTTGAAGTTAAAAGCAATACGGTAAACGTGCTGAAGTGTAGAAAATCTGCAGTGACCGTACTTTACGTCTATGGTTTATTTTTTATTTTCTATGTTCCATTTTTCGTAACGATGGTCACGGAGACATTTATTGGATACACCAAAACAGTGAAGATTGTTTACGACTTCGTTACAACTGTTGTTTTTATTAACTCTTTCCTGAATCCAGTTGTGTACTGCTGGAGAATTAGAGAGATAAGGATTGCTGTGAAAAAAGAACTAATGAGAAAAGGCTAAGAAGAAATCGCCCGAGGGGGGGTAGGGGGGTACTATACATGACGGGGAGGTCCGACGTATTTTTTTGGGTTGAAAATTTACACGCTTGGTATTTTTAAGAGTCAAGAGATCTGTCACGAAAGCTGCTCTGTGACATTGCAACCAGGACTTAAATTATTTCTTCATTCCCCTTTATTTGGGTCAAACACTGCATTTTACATGCACAGCAGAAAGCGTCGGAGTTTGTTTGCACTGTGAGGAGGAAGAGTGCTAAATCTAACAAACGAAGCTACTACTACTTTTACATTTTAAAATCAGTAAAATTAACTCTGTGACAATTTAAAGTGCCGATAAAATTATTTCTGAACGATAGGCTTATAGAAACGAAATAGGGGACCACGGAGAGACAAAGATAAAGAGAATCTCTGGGATTTGAGCCCATGACTTCCGAAATAGATTGCCCATGACCAGACAATACCAAGCCATGGGCAATGATGGGAGCAGTTACCCTGCAATGAACTGTTGAGTCGTGACAGCATGTCTGGATTTTTGAAAACGTGGTCAACCTTGGGCGACAGCCGGGTGTCAGGCCAGCCCGGTGCTAAAAGACCAAGGAGGCTAACGTACAAGGGGAACGCCACCATACTGCCAAGGCATCGGGCTTGCAGGGCGTACCAAGTTGGATGCGAATAGTCCAAACCACACATGTCCAAACCCAAGGGGTGGGGTGGGTAGAAAAGGTGAGCTTTTAGACTGAAAAGTGTTCTTTTTCTTGGCAGGAAAACCTGGATGGCCCCTGGGACCAGGGTTAAGCAGAGTCATTGATAGCCGGGTTGACTTGGATTGGTTTACTGGAAAAGCGGGTGTTTTGCTGGAAAAGTCCCAGGCCGGCCGACCCTGTTTTGATATATTCAGTCATATATATTAATTTAATTTACTAAATACTATCGACTGTAGCGTGTTGCAGGTAGTTGCATTCTATCGTTATTCTTATGGTTTTATTATCAGTTGTATTATTAGTTTTGAGTGGCTGTTTTTTTATATTGTAAGTGGTGAAGGTAGCTTTATTGTATTGTAACTGTTTCAGTATCGATTGCAAGTAGATATATTGTAGCATAATTGTCTCATTATTGTTAGTAGTATTTGAGAAGTAGTTAATAAAAATGTAAAATTGTAAAAAATAAAACTGTAAAAAATCAAAATAATAATAATTTCGATATATTAAAGGCCATTTCCAGTCCGTACTGCGCAGTCTCGGGATTTGTTTACATTTCTGTTTTGAATTCGTTGATACGTTACACTTCGGTAACTGCGTACATGACGTTGCCATGTTACGGGTCGTTTTGTTTGGGAGTTCATGTTTTCGTTTATACTTGTGCGAATTTTTTCTTCAAATGGAAAATAATTCTGGTCCACAAATATTCTTATGCGGATTTTTTCTTCAAATGAAAAATAATTCTGGTCCACAGATATTCTTATGCGGATTTTTTTCTTCAAATGGAAAATAATTCTGGTCCACAAATATTCTTGTGCGGATTTTTCTTCAAATGGAAAAATAATTCTGGTCCACATCCGCTCGCTTTTTCGTGCATCGCATTTGCTTTCCAAACTGCAGAGCCTGGCTGTCAATTTTTTTTGCCGATTCACCAACCACTCAAGTTTTTTGCCGACGAAGGTTTCGCTTGGCGGGTTTCTCTTGGCTTTCGCTTGTTTCGCTTGCCTGGTTTGTTGTTTCGCCGTCCATTGTTTCGCTTGCCTGGTTTGTTGTTTCACAGACCATTGTTCCGCTTGGCGGGCCAAGCACCCCCAACTCGCCCCCAAGCCACCCCCAACACCACCCCCCTGCCACCCCCCACCTCACCCCCCAGCCACCCCCCACCACCCAACCACCCCACCACCCGCCTGCCACCCCCCAACCCGCCCCCCAGCCACCCCTCCACCACCCGCCTGCCACCCCCCACCCCGCCCCCCAGCACCTGGCCCAGAACCACCATGGAATTTGTGTGTGATGTAGCTTGCATATTATACGTGTTAATTTTAATGGCGTCACTGAGCCCATTTTGGAGTTGCATTTTTGACTTTGTTTCATGGTGCACACAACATTTCTTATGGAAATGAATTCTGCTTGCACGTTCATATTGTATGACACTGAAACAGCGGGAAAATGACAACGCGGAAATGCCTTATTTAGAATGCATAATTTTAAGTTAGCTAAGCAGAATTTTCAATTTCGGTTCTCGAAATGGCCATTCAGAAAATGAATTTTAGTGCCAGTATTTCTTATTACCGACAAAGTAATTTTAGAAACAAAGGGATATATATCACGAAATGTTTATCGAAAAAAACGCCAGTAAAGAGATAGACTATTACAATAACAAGTTTCATAATTGCAAAGTTGGCAGTATATAGTTTTTTTTTATATCGTTGGGTTTCTTGGCCTTCTACATTCATATTCACTTTAACCTATTTCGCAATTTACCTGCCACCCTGCCAGGTGTTTTGTTTTAAATATCATTTTTCCACTTATTATGATGGTATAATTTCTAAAAGTCAAGAGAAATGTCAGAAATTTTATTATTATTTTCAACCAAAACCGCAACCAAAGTCGCGTGATTTCTAGTTTTGATAATATTTATGGCTAGACATGATGATAAAAAATTAAAAAAAACAACCCTGAGTTTCAAACAACGTCGAGTTTACTGATTGCTTTCTGCTTAGCAGGAAAACTCCTGTCGTGCCTTTGAATATTTACAGATATCATGTTAATGCATTATTCTAAATAAAAGTGAGTTGACCATATAGTTTACTATCGTTTTTCACACATCTTAATTTGGATATTGAAAGAAGGAGTCGAAAGTATTGTTTTAGCAAACAGAAAGGACCAATCTCTTTCAAAAGCTTCGATCAAACAAAGGCGCTGAAAAAAGTACAGTTTCCTACCATATAACAACACACTCGCCACATTGTCTCGATATCGCTTTTCACCTTTTTCGTCTGCCATTTTCTGTGGAAAACTGGTCATCTCACTATGAACAAAACTGTCAATTTGACGTGTTCCTTTCTGGAAGTAAACTTAGACAAAAACAGTGAATCGTTGACAGCCAATGTTGTAACATGTGTTCTTAATGCAATGTTTTCTCTGATGACGTGTTTGGGGAATTCTGTTATTTTGCATGTCATACGGAAAACACAAGAACTGCATTCGCCGTCTTTCATCCTTTTGTTTTGCCTTGCTGCTTCGGATCTCATTGTTGGACTGATTTGTCAGCCATTTTTCGTGGCGTACAAGATAGCTGAACTTGCTGGGAATGACTTTAGCGTGTATTGTACGTTGAGGATGATTCAGAGCATATCTAGCTGGACAACGTCTGGTGCATCTCTGTTAATTTTAAGCGGGGTCTCCATCGATCGACTTCTCGCTTTAACTCTACATCTACGTTACAACATGATCGTTACTGTTCCTCGCGTGTTTCAAACCGTTGCTTCCCTGTCGATCTTTGCTACGGCTGTCGTAATGATGAGGTTTTGGATAATAAACTGGCTCATTTACCCGGTGGTAATAGCACTTCTAACATTTCTTGTTACAGCTCTGAGTACCCTAAAGATATTCCATATCGTTCGCAGACACCAGCGGCAGATTAGTCAGCAAAAGCAAAATTTCGATCATCCTGAAGTTAAAAGCAATACGGTAAACGTGCTGAAGTGTAGAAAATCTGCAGTGACCGTACTTTACGTTTATGGTTTATTTTTTATTTTCTATGTTCCATTTTTCGTAACGATGGTCACGGAGACATTTATTGGATACACCAAAACAGTGAAGATTGTTTACGACTTCGTTACAACTATTGTTTTTATTAACTCTTTCCTGAATCCAGTTGTGTACTGCTGGAGAATTAGAGAGATAAGGATTGCTGTGAAAAAAGAACTAATGAGAAAAGGCTAAGAAGAAATCGCTCGAGGGGGGGGTAGGGGGGTACTATACATGACGGGGAGGTCCGACGTATTTTTTTGGGTTGAAAATTTACACGCTTGGTATTTTTAAGAGTCGAGAGATCTGCCACGTATTGTCAGCGAAATTGTTGCGATCGGTGGATCTAAAGAGTCTGAGAGTCATTAGAAGAGTCTGTTTGATTGATCTGATCGGTATTGAGGCATGCCAGGTATTTATTGGGTCTAAAATTTCAGGCTCGTGTATTTTTTGGCGGTTTCAATATGAAGCTCCGTCGGACCCCCCCCCCCCCCCCCCCCCCCCCCGTCATGTATAATGGGAGAAAACGTTATTCAAATCTTCCAGTATTAGATGTTTAGTCGGGTGGATTTTCATTTCCAGAAGTTCCTTCTGATGTCTTTTGAATAATCATGCCAATTGCTACGCAATTGAAAACATGGCTGTCCAGTTTGAGGGTTTTACAATTCTTCGGTCTAACACTTCCTGAAATTTCGTCTTGTTTAGACCAATTGCATTGCTTTAAACACATCATGCAATGAATAAATGATGATTTAGACTGACGGCAAGAGTGTCTACTTCCGTTTGGGCCTACTGTTTTGTTTACTTCCCATGGTCAAGACTCCAGTGAATTTCCGCCTTTTAATTCCGTATGCTCAAAATGCAACTGATTCTGAATCGGCTTATAATTATTGCAGAAAGAGAATTTTGAAGAATAACTTTCGATACTGATTGATCAAAGCCGGAGAGAATTTTTTGAATCGAAAGCTGCTCTGTGAAGTTGCAACCAGGACTTTAATGCTTTCTTCATTCCCCTTTATTTGGGTCAAACACTGCATTTTACATGCACAGCAGAAAGCGTCGGAGTTTGTTTGCACTGTGAAGAGGAAGAATGCTAAATCTAACAAACGAAGCTACTACTACTTTTACATTTCAAAATCAGCAAAATTAACTCTGTGACAATTTAAAGTGCCGATGAATTTATTTCTGAACGATAGTCTTATAGAAACGAAATAGGGGACCACGGAGAGACAAAGATAAAGAGAATCTCTGGGATTTGAGCCCATGACTTCCGAAATAGATTGCCCATGGCCAGACAATACCAAGCCATGTGCAATGATGGGTGCAGTTACCCTGCAATGAACTATTGAGTCGTGACAGTAGCATTATGCAAACGCTTAAATTGGCAGCATGTCTGGATTTTTGAAAACGTGGTAAACCTTGGGCGACAGCCGGGTGTCAGGCCAGCCCGGTGCTAAAAGACCAGGGAGTCTGACGTACAAGGGGAACGCCACCATACTGCCAAGGAATCGGGCTTGAAGGGCTTACCAAGTTGGATGCGAATGGTCCAAACCACACATGTCCAAACCCAGGGGGTGGGGTGGGTAGAAAAGGTGAGCTTTTAGACTGAAAAGTGTTCTTTTTCTTGGCAGGAAAACCTTGATGGCCCCTGGGACCAGGGTTAAGCAGAGGCATTGATAGCCGGGTTGACTTGAATTGATTGACTGGAAAAGCGGGTGTTTTGCTGGAATAGTCCTAGGCCGGCCTGTAAGAGTTTGACCCTGTTTTGATATATTCAGTCATATATATTAATTTAATTTACTAAATACTATCGACTGTAGCGTGTTGTTACTGTCTTGGTATTGCAGGTAGTTCCATTGTATCGTTATTCTTATGGTTTTATTATCAGTTGTATTATTAGTGGCTGTTTTTTATATTGTAAGTGGTGAAGGTAGCTTTATTGTATTGTAACTGTTTCAGTATCATTTGCAAGTAGATCTATTGTAGCATAGTTGTCTCGTCATTGTAAGTAGTATTTGAGAAGTAGTTGTGCGCAATATTGTAACTGTCTCAGTATTGTAAGTGAGTGAAGGAAATAATAAAAATGTAAAAAAATAAAAATAATAATAATTTCGATATATTAAAGGCCATTTCCAGTCCGTACTGCGCAGTCTCGGGATTTGTTTACATTTTTGTTTTGAATTCGTTGATACGTTACACTTCGGTAACTGCGTACATGAAGTTTTTTTTCCGCCATGTTACGGGTCGTTTTGTTTGGGAGTTCTCAATGAGCTGAAACGTCGGTTTGGAATATCGTCGAAGTTCGTTTACTCTTTATTATTGTTTTGAAAGGATATCGGATGTTAATAATGAAGAAAAGGGTAAGTTTTTTCCCGTAATTTTACATTTCATCGTGTGAGGCGTGATAAATATTGGAGGCGGAGATTGCACAGTACGGACTGGAAAATGGCCTTTAATATTTAGCCTAAAACAGATAAAAGACCTTACGACAAGGTTCTGGTGAATGAACTAACGGGATTATGGGGTTTATTCCCCAAAGCTTCATAGTGATGTCTATTGGTTTAGATTCCAAGCCCAGGATGCGAAAGGAGGAGGGTTGTGCGTAGGGCCAGCGAACCAGTGTCACGTAAAAATACACATGGTGCTTCCTAACACGAGGAGGATTATGTGACTGTGTATGTATGTGAATGCAGGAATGCACCGATGTAGGATATCGGGATTTCTGGATATATATATATATATCAACAAAGAACGTACGAATCGATTGCGTTTATCACGAGACACCTCAAACATAACGAGTATACAGTTAACTTTGGAAAGAGTGCACAACAAAGGTATAGAGGGGGTAAGTTTCTAAAGAAACTGTGGTGCTGCGTCGGTGGGAAGTAGACGAGACGAAGTAGACGAGAGCTGACGTTTCGAGCGTTAGCCCTTCGTCGGACAAAGGTAGATGCCGAACTCTTGCAAGTTCATCTCCCACCGACAACCCCCGGTGTGAAATGGGACGCGGTCCACCCACAAAACATTTTGCTCCTGCAACAAAGGGTTAACACCTCGCTGTCATCACTTGCCCTCCAACGCAATACAACCGCCGGCGGTCCCGTTAGAAACTAATTGCTTTTCTTTTTATAATGGATATCATATTTAGAATGCAGAAGAAACCTTTTTCGCAAGAAGAGAGAAAAGCTCTTACCTCACTCAAACAATAGTCATGCTGTGCGATTGATGAATCAAGCAGACCACAACAGGATCTTTCCTGCTAATAGCAATCATTTTAAAACGTTGCTGACCGAAACTGAAGGTTTTATAATGCTTTTCATTTTATTTTCTAATCACAGATTTCTTAAAACGTGGTTTCATTTAGTAGAATAACTAAAATCCAGAACATTGAACCAGCTATCACAAAGAATTGCCCAATTCTTATCAAGAGGGATGTCGGATACAGCTTACAAAAAATTAAAACACCTGTTCTTATTGTTCCTAAGAATACCTCATCGTAAATGGCGTAAAATTAGATTTTAAATTGAGACTTTGCATTGATTATTGACCAAAGAACGGTCGATCACGTTATGATTGCCTGAAATGAACAAAAGGATTGATCCCTTTCACAGAAGCTTGACAAGGTTAAAACAAAAGGACACAGTACACTTTGTATTCCATCGTGTGCATTCGACACGTGCACTGGCACTGTCGTTCAAATTTCCTCACAAGCTAGTTTTCTCACGATGAACAATACCCAGCTAACTTGTTCTTTTTTGGACATAAACTTGGACCAAACGGGAGAAACGAAAATGGCAAATATTCTAACGTGTGTTCTGAATTCAGTGTTTTCTCTTCTAACATGTATGGGGAATTCTGTTATTTTACACGTGATCTGGAAAACGGAAGAACTTCATTCGCCATCTTTCATCCTCTTACTTTGCCTCGCTGGTTCGGATTTCCTTGTTGGACTGATTTGCCAGCCATTTTTTGTGGCGTACAAGATAGCTGAACTTAAGAATGATTTTGGCGTGTATTGCACATTGAGAATGATTCACATCATATCAAGCTGGACGACCGCTGGTGTGTCTATGGTAACTTTAAGCTTAGTTTCCGTTGATCAGCTTCTCGCTTTAACCCTGCATTTACGGTACGTCACGATCGTCACAATTCCTCGTGTGTTTCAAATCACTGTTTGCCTATGGATCGGTTCTATAACTGCCGTTATGCTGAGGTTTTTTCTGAAAAACTGGATTCTCGTTCCAGTGGTAATTTTACTGTTAACATTTCTTGTCACAGTAGCGAGCACCTTGAAAATATTTCAGATCGTTCGCAGACATCGGCGCCAGATAAGTCAACAACAACAGAGTGTTCAAATAAATACCGTTAATGTTCTCAAATGTAGAAAATCTGCTATTACTGTACTTTACGTTTATGGTTTATTTTTGATTTTCTATTTACCAGTTTGTGTGACAATGTTTGTGGACTCCTTCTTTGGATACACGTTAGCAGTAAAAATCGCCTATGACTACGTAACAACTGCTGTGTTTATTAACTCCTTTTTAAATCCATTTGTGTACTGCTGGAGAATTGGGGAAATAAGAAGGGCTGCTTGGAATGCACTAAGGAGAGACTAAGCTAGCTTGGTGAAACAATGGTCAAAGACAACAATACTGAGTGACGGGTGGATTTTGAAGGGGCACTGTCTCGATCGAGCATTACATAAATAATTCAAGAGCCCCTAAACATTGCAAATCTACAAATGGTGGTGAAGTCTTGTTAAAAATTACTATGTCAGTGTAATAAAGCTGTACTTTTTAATGTAACTCGGAAAAATAGCTTAAAGCTTATAATGGTTCCCACTTCTTTCAATAATTTACTTCATAATTTCCTCTCGATATAAAAACAAATTGATTGCAAGGCTGCTACTAAGTTCCCTAAAATAGGGAGGGGAGAAGGTCATGAATAATAAAGTGACACAATATCAAAAGCCCCCCCTCCTCGCCCCCCCCCCCCCCCCAAAAAAAAAAAAAAAATCATTTCGTGGTCAGAGAAAACAAGAAGCTGAGGGCAGTACTATTATCATAAATACTTAACAGGAAATGACAATAGTGTCTTATCCTTTATTTTGCCAAATGGCAGAAATGAAGAAGTAGTTACTTCCTTAACACTGGAACTGCATTTTAAGTCAAATGGTTCTGTCTTTTTTGTGGGTATTGATTACAATCAGTTGTAGGAGCATCAGTTCCCATGTGGTCTAGTGGTTAGGATTCGGCGCTCTCACCGCCGCGGACCGGGTTCGATACCCGGCGTGGGAAATTGCTTTCTCTTTTTCTCCCCAAGGTGGGGGGAGGTTCTCGATGAACCAAGGGAAAGGAGAGGTGTTTGAAGACTATTCCACCAAAACACGTCATTTCCTGCTGTCAGAAAGGGTCAAGATTTTACTGACAGAGCCTTTTAGCTACTAACAGAACGAAAGAATACGTTACAGGGGCAAGTTACATTTTGTAGGGTCAAAATGAAAACATGTGCAGACAAAAGAACATGAACAAGAAAACTGGGACATGTCGCTGTACACACGTTTTGATTTGTTCCCTGCTGCATGTCCCTGCAACATTCCCTTTCATGTGTCTGCCAGAGCTAGGTTTGATCGCTGACAAGAGACGTTGATCACTGGCATCATGCCTTACTAACAACTATAATGATTACAAATACTATCAGCATTAACTCAAGAATATCTGGTAAGACTGACTTAACTTGCGAGAACAGATTGAAAGATATCAGACGCTTTATCTCATACTGTAAACCCCTTATGACGTCATCCGTTATCTAATTTGCATAATACAACAATATGAATATAATAATGAAAAAAGATATTAAAGGGACCAAGTCAGCCACACCTTTGTTATTGTTTACATGCCAGAGTTCAGTATTATATTTTACGCTGAGGGTGTCTAAACGAAAGATATCACAGAGAAACGTGCTGAATTGGTAATTCAACACTTCCATAACTTATAGCAATGCAATAACATTTCCATAATTTCGATGGCATCGAAAATGGCGGACGCTGACAAGGGCCCTTTAAAAAGGAAAACACCATGGCCCCTTATTTTGAAAGGGCTTTCAAATGAGCTCAAGTTATTATTGTAAATCGCTTTATTATAAAAGGGGGAAAATCCCGAATTTGAAACAATCAGAATGAGAGGAAGTTGCCCTTCCCCTCTCTTCAAAGTATTGTAAAAAATTCGAAACCCTGTCTACCCTGGCGGTGGTGATGACAGCGCCGTACACCACGCTAATACCACGTCAATACGCATTGTATAGCATGTAGTTAAAGAGAGCTGCCATAATGTTGACGGTGGTTTAAGGATGAGGCTCATTAGATCTTGTGGCTTTAAAATATTATCGCTATTTTTCTTTCCAAACCCACGTAGAAAGTTTGATATATAAACAAAAATATCTGGAAAATTTGTACGTTACCTGTGTTCCCACTTAAATCGCTTCACGTAACTGATACATGCGCAAAATGCAGCTGATTCAGAATCGGCCTATGTATATAGCAGCCACGAGAGTCAGTGTTTCATCACATTTCCAAACAACCAAGATAGTTGAACTGAATACGACGTGCTGCAGAGTATCTTTTACTAACTTCGAGGTGTTTGAATTTAACCCTATTTTAATTAAATAACACAAGTGACACAATACCAAAAGCCCAAATAAACTTGAATGTTATAAGAACGCCTCAAAGATGGCACAAAGGATTAAACAAGAAGCTACGGAGCATTCCGACCGACATCA
>OX393561.1:41014007-41096507 GCA_947652115.1 Blastomussa wellsi
TGTTCAGATCAACACGGTAAATGTGCTCAAGTGTGGAAAATCTGCTGTAACTTTACTTTATGTTTATGGTTTGTTTTTGATTTTTTATGTTCCATTTTGTACAACAATGCTTGTGGAGTCATTCACTGGATACACAATAAAGGTAAAAATCGCCTATGACTACCTGGCAACTGTTGTTTTCATTAATTCGTTCATAAATCCATTTTTGTATTGCTGGAGAATTGGTGAAATACGACGAGCTGTTAAGAATACGCTGCGAATAAACTAAACGCAGTTGTATCTTTATTTTACAGTTTCAGTGAAAATGTCGTCGAAAATGTTCGGCCAATGAACGCATGGTTGCCGGAGAGTCGGTTGATTTTCGTCTCAAAATGATCGATAGCAAAGTCTGTGTGTAAACAGTTTCAAATGTTGCGCATAAGCCTACATGACCTGTAATAAGCTTTGCTTGCTGCTGTTGAAAGCTGAACATATTTTACTTGACAAGTCTTTTTTGTGCAAACGCTGGTTTTCAAGCAGGACTGACCGGAAAGAGGGACACACTCATTGGGAGAGTGGACAGTGTAATGATGGAATACTGGAACATCATAAAACTGTGTATACGGAAAATTGGAACACTGAAGTAGTGGGACATTGGGACACTGCATGGAATTATACTGGAACAGTGGCACTGACTAAAAAGCTAAACCAACTTTTAAGACTTGTAAGACTTTATTAAAGTGACTAACGCATAAAAATTAAAAAGCTACTTTACTTTATCTATTCAGTTACTCAAGCATCATATAACTTTTTGTGTCTCGAGTGCTTTGTTGACGCCGTCGACCAGCTGCTCATTGTTAGGCTCGACCTTTTCTTTCCTCATCCACCGTGAAGTGTAAGGTAGTCTGAAGTGTAGGTCGACTGACCAGGCATCCGGAAACGTTCCTTGACTGTTGTTACAGCTAGTTTAACTTGGCTGTCTAAAATGTATACCTTTTGTACGGAGACTTGTATCAACAATGTATAGCTTTTTGTACAGATGGGAGACGAAGATGGATGTGAACAGCCTTGAAAATTTATTTAAAATGATGAAATTTCGAGCACTTAAAATAATAGTCGGATCATTCCGTTCACCTAAATCGTTAGAAAAGGAGTTTTGAGAATAGAAACGATTTTAGAGGAAATAATGTGCATACGCATGATTATTTTTGCTCGCTCAAGATCAAATTAGATAGTGAACAGTGCGCGCGTAATTTTGCTGTCTCTTCATACAATCGCTTAATTGTTTAACTCAAACTGAAACGTCCACAAAAATACTGCTTTTTTGGATCGTTTGCATAACTGCCGTTATGTTGAAGTTTTGGATGGGGCATAAGTTGGCCATACTGCTGGTAACATTATTAAATTTCTTTTCGCGTTACAGCCCTGAGCACCTTGAAAATATTTCAGACCGTTCGCAGGCATTGGCGCAGAAAACTTCTCAATTAAACACAGTGAACGCGCTCAAATGTAGAAAATCATGCTGTGAGTGTAATTTTCGTTTATGGTTTATACCGGCACAGAAAGCTTGAAGCTGGTTGATCATGATGGAGACAAAAAATTATTTACAATAAGTACCAACAGCCTAACAACATAGGAGAAGAAAGAAGGCTCTCATATGCCGATAAAGTAAGTCAGTTGCATGCAATAAAATGCTGACGAAATACTGGTAAGAATAGGCGTACGGGCCGTGGGGTGGCTGCGGCACCCGCCCTTCTGGGAGGGCAATAGGTCAGATGGTACGATGGTTCCATCCTGGAGAGAACCGGACCTATTTCCAAAGGTGGCCATAACACTTACTGTGAGGCAAAGTGAAGTTCCCTGCCAACTGTGGTGCTGCATCGGTGGGAAGTATAACAATATAATTTGGTTTTATCAACTGGGATGATAATGTGAATTGGCCACCGTAAAGAGAATCGACTGCTACGCAGGCTACAGTTAATTTGAATCCAACGGCCGGGTCACTAAGCTAATTTCAAACGGTCGGTACACAGAACACAGAGCCAACGCATGTTTGGAAGGCTATCGATGGAAACGCCTTTAGAGATTTGCACGCTAAAATTGCTCCTTAACGAACGTCTTCATTCGATGAAGAGAAGCAATGGTTAGAGCATCTATCGAAGACGTCTATCAGCGTTGCTCTTGGCGGGATCTTGAGGTGACCGGATCCTTTGAGGCGAATTTATGACTGGATTCCTTCAGTCGGGCTCCGTCCCTCGGGCCGATCGAGTGCCCTACCTTGAGGAATTATATATGGAGAGGAATATAGAGAAGCAAAAACCCACTGGAATCGCCCTGAAACGCCTCCAAACGCCATAAAAACACACAACAGGACACGCATGTCGATTTTACTATTTTTTCTCCTTATTTTTGAACTATTTTGTACGCTCGTTATATTATATTCCCAAAGAAACCCTTATAATTATGTGTCTGTATATAAATACCGGTAGAATGACTTCAAGCTGGAAGGAAGTAACCCGCAATAACTCATGTCTTATTTAGAAAAAAGTGTATTTTCCACTGTTGGAGTCCCTTTTTCAAATGGAAGAACAGAAAAACAACTAGTGTTGTTACTCAAGCCTCTTGAATATAGAAAAACGCAATAAAAAGGCTTTTTGTTAAAAAGTGTGAGTGCACCTGTATTGGGTTCCCTGTGTTAAAAGTTCACTACTTTAAATGCTAAATTTTGGCGTTTTCCCCTTAACAGATTTTGGGGGATTTTTAGTAAGTTACTAAGTGGACCATCTTCGAATGTATGGCAGTGAAAAAAGTTCTGTTGCAATTTGTTTGATCAGAACCATCCAAAACTCGTAGATTGACTCGACTATAAAACGTCACCACCGTGTTTACATTCTCTCATCAACCAATGAAAGCGCGCGTAGTATCTCGGTTATTTTTTTAAGACTATTTTATACCATACCATAGAAAATAGGTGATAGGGAGGAACAGTGGCCTAATGGTTAGTGCGCTGGACTGGCCGGGGCACTGCGTTGTGTTCTTGGGCAAGACACTTTACTCTCACAGTGCCTCTCTTCACCCAGGTGTACAAATGGGTACCGGCGAATTTACTGCTGGGGGGTAACCCTGCGATGGACTAGCATCCCATCCAGGGGGGAGTAGAAATACTCTCTGTCGCTTCATGCTTCAGAAACCGGGGATAAGCTCCGGCCTGATGGGCCCTAGGCCCGACAGCAGACTTACCTACCTACCATAGAAAATAAGGTTACTAAACTTTGGAGGGCATAAGATCGCAGTGAACGATGGGAAGGTTGGATGTACAGACGTCACTAAGTCGGCAATCGGTCCATACTTGCAACCGAGGTCGAGATTCCAACTTCCACACAGACCGACTAAGCTCGGTTATAGTGCTATTCTGCATGCGAATGGCGATACGCTTAACTAAAAGGGACACTGTCATGGGATTTTTCTGCTCCTTTTTAGCAAGACAATACTACGTACTCTGCCTCGTACACAAAATGTGGCTAGAACATCAAGGTGAAGATATCAAGCAGCTGAAAAAAGGGAACCGTAATCGGGTTTTAACTTTTTTCGAAGTCACAGGGACCAAACTTGAAGACGTCAGCCTGACTTTTTCAAGTTTAGATATAAAACGTCTTATAATTTCAAAATGATAGCTTTTAATTCAGTCCACTAGCATAGTATATACATTACGTAATTTTTAACAAAACTAGACCACTATTTGTAGCTTTCCATTGCTGCAATACGTCTTTTGAAGTGATACTCGCCACTGCTATTGTTTCCTGTTTGTAACTTTATCACCGAAAAATGTAACAGGTTAAGTTGGAAAAGACAAAATCGCGTTCAATATCGATTTCAGCCAATCAAATTCGGTAGTTCCCAGTCCTTGTGAGAAATGACCATACAATAATCGCAGGATATCGGTCAATGCAGAAAACGGATAACAATCGCTTCATGTTTTCTCTTTACGGTGGCCAATTCACATTATTATCCACATACTCGGTCAAATTGATAGTCAAAACACACGCTGTGCGGTCCGTAACGGCCCTGAAGCTGATTGGTTCACGCGATGAATTTAAACCAATCAGATTACGTTTAGACCGTTTGAAGCGGGAAAACCATCGAGGTGCGTACGAGCGAACAGCAAGCTTTGAAGTTCAGTTTCACACAAAACGCATAGTTTTCAGAGAGAAAAATCGGTCTACTTGTTATAAATGGGAAGAATACAGACAAAAAATTCGGATTTAGACTTGAAGATAAGCTAGAAGCAAGAGCACGATTCAGAAGAAACAAAAAAGGAAGTTCTTGTCGCCTTTGCAAGAAGCGAAACGTCGTTCACTTGATTGAAGTACTGCGGAATTTTACACCGACGATTAACTAGAAATTGTAAGTTCGTTAAATATTATGATTATCTATGAGTTCTTAACTCATTGGCGATTATTTTCAGAGACTTTGTAGCTATATCGGCAAAGTTCTGCACCTGTTCAGAACATATCGGTCCGGCTTTTACAATTGTAACATTTAACATTTTCAGCGCGAAGTAAGTTCTTGCTTGTATTCTTGAAAACGTTATAAAATTTGTGAGTCATCAGGATGTTATTTGGCCTTGTATATGGATAATGCGCGAGGGTCGCAAATGACACTACAAGGGTGCCAATAAACAATAATCCCTCAAAAAGTCATGTTAATACCCTATTATCAACCCAATTGATAAAACCAAATTATTTTGTCATACTTCCCACCGACGCAGCACCACAGTTTCTTTAGAAATGTAGCCCCTCTATTCATAATATGGGAAACGTGCCAATTTGTTGAATAATAACGTCGAATACACAACGGATTTCCTGTACTCTGATTGGCTGTTTTGTCTGTGGTATGGCTTACAGAAATATTTTCATACCAAAGTGGTGTAAAAAATAGTTTTTCATTAGTTTATACTTTTGCCACCTCTTTGTAGCTTGTACTTTTGTTAGATACATATACTACACTTGATATTCAAGATCTAGAAATCCAAAGTTCTATTTACTGCAAGTGAAATTTATGCCAAAAAAGATGTGACTCTAATCGAACTCTAATAAATTTTTAAATGGAGTATTAAATTCTGTTCACAGGATTAATTAACAGTTATCCAGCGAAAATCATGCGGAATATCGGTCGTCGGTTATTACACGGGGTTTGTTGGCCTAATCGTAAAGACCAGGTCAAGCGAGAATGACAGTTAGTGAGAGTTCGTTTGTTTGGTCTTCGCGATAGTTGAGTTCTTCCATATTTGGAGGTGAGCAACTCCACGTGACAAGTAGCTCTCGAACAATCAAATCACCTCACAAAAATCATTGGTGGGAAGAAAATCACTAAAAAGCAGACAAACGAATGAAGATCAAAGCGATGGTCCGACCTGGTGTTCCCTGCTAGCAGAGGCCCGAACACCAGGAAAAGAGCCCCTGCTAGCAGGGAAGACCTGGTGTCTCACTGACAAACGCCCTTACCTTCCAGTAAACACATAAATTTTCTCTTCTCTTTTTGTGTACTCTTCAGAGCTTTCAATGAATAGGAGCACCCCTCTCCCTTCCCCAAAAAGAAATTGGGGGCAAATTAGAGTTTTGGGAAGCAAGAAAAATTTGGGCAAGGCAACTTGGGAAACTTTTTTGGGCAAATGGTTCAAACCCCCCGGCCCGGCAAAATATTGCCCGTACCCCTATGCTGCTAACAACTAAAGAATTTAAAACAATGAAATCATACATTTTGCCTGCGCAAGCATTAAACGATAAAACACTATTTTCTGTAAGAATGGCAACGGTGCAATGTACGGCAAGTTGTCGCGAAATCAACCTGGTCAAGACCCAGCTTTCCAGTCTTATTTCCAGAGCACACGCGTATTTCGCCTTCGCCTGCTGCACGAAACCTGGTGCAAACTCTAAAGCACCCAAGTTGTCATAAGTACCCGCGACCTGAACGACATCGAGTCCAAGCTTTATCAGATGAATGTCTAGAGAACACAACAATGCTCCTTGGTCTGTTTTGGTCAGCCAACTTACTCCATGCAGTACCCAAGTCACATGCCTCTTAAGCTGTATGGCTAGGTAGGTAAAGGTAAGTCTGCATACCACCCTAGTGGCCCATCAGGCCGGAGCTTGTCCCGGTTTCCTTTGACATGAAGCGACAGAGAGTATTTCTACTCCCCCTGGATGGGATGCTAGTCCATCACAGGGTTACCCCCGGCAGTAAATTCGCCGATACCCATTTATACACCTGGGTGAAGAGAGGAAATGTGAGAGTAAAGTGTCTTGTCCGAGAACACAACACAGTGCCCCGGCAAAGGCTTGAACCCAGACCGTCAGATCCGGAGTCAAGCGCACTAACCACTAGGGCACCACGCCTCCCACACATGGCTATAGCAACGTCTTAATGCTCCTCGACCTGCTGTTGGTCACCCAACTTACCCCATACACATTCTCGTCCCCAGAGCCACTTGTCCCTCTTAGCCGGCTGGGCCTGTGCACAAGGAACAAGTGGCTCTGGAGACACATTATTCGATTGGCTGAAATATAAAGGGAGTCATGACATCTACTGTTTTAAACGTGCTAATGATTTGGGATTTTAAAACAGCTGATGTGATTGGACACCCTTTGTTTCATTTAAGCGAATCAAATCATGTGTCCCCAGAGCCACTTGTTCCTCGTGCAAAGACAAGTGGGGGACAAGTGGCTCTGGGGACGAGAATGACCCCATACAGTACCCAAGTTACTAATAACATCATCAACATGGTCGGGTCAAAGCTTCTTTAGCCGTATGTCTAGTGCACGATCTTAAATAAATGTTCCTTGGCCTGCTGTTGGTCACCCAACTTTCTCCATACAGTACTCAAGTAACTATAAGAAAGCGCGACATCAACATGGTCGGGTCCAAGCGTCTTTAGCTGCATGGCTAGAGCACGGTGATAACGCTCCTTGGCCTGCTGTAGGTCACTCAACTGGCCCCACGTAGTACCCAAGTTACTGCACAAAAGCGCGATATCAGCATACTCGGGTCAAAGCTTCTTTAGCCGTATGCCTAAAGCACGGTCATAATGCTGCTTGGCCTGCTATAGGTCACTCGTCGCACTACATGGCGTTAAATGCAGGAATGGCTCCGGGACATTGATTTTTTCGTCTAATAAAGAGAAAAAACAAAGTAAATTATAAAAGCACATAGGTGGAATCGATCACGGGTAACTCAGATCACGAGCTATTCCCACTAACCACTACACTACCGAGGCCCAGCTGCCGAAAACCGAAAATTTTATGAATTTATCGTGTTACCCTTACCATTCTTGAGAGCTAACCGCATAACCGCAGTGCTTAGTAGGCTAACCGGAATGCAAAAGTAGGCTAACCGGATTGCTTGATAGGCTAACCGCAGTGCTCAGTAGGCTAACCGGATTGTTTAGTAGGCTAACCGCAGTGTTATAATAGGCTAACCAGGGTGATTTTGTAGCCTTTTAGCTAACCAAACTCGTTCCCAGTGCATTCCGAGCCCGGAGCCATTCCTGTAATTAAGCGCTACTGTCGCACTGAATACAGTACCCGAGTTACTGTCAGTGTCCTTGACATCAGCATGCTCGGGCCCAAGCTTTTTTAGCCGTATGCCTAAAGCACGGTCGTAATACTCCTTGGCCTGCTAACTTGATGAACACAGTACCCAAGTTACTGTAAGTGAGTGCAACATCAACATGCTCGGGTCCAAGCTTCTTTAGCCGTATGGTTAGAGCACGGTCATAATGCTCCTTGGCCTGCTGTAGGTCACCCAACTTACTCCATACAGTACCCAAGTTAGTGTACGTGTCCGCGACATCAACATGCGGCGAGCAAAGATCTGTCCCCGGTTCTGGGTGCGGAATCTCGAAGGATTCTAGGAGCGGAGTCTTTGCCACGAGGTTCTGAAGTGGAAAGGTATTAAGAGCTATATTTAAGTCTATTTTTTGAAAAATCACATCGAAGTCCATCCGATCTAGAATTAAAATTGCGAAAAATCGTATTGCTCGTTGATATCTTAAGTTTATATTTTGAAAAATCACATCGAAGTCCATCCGATCTAGAGTTAAAACTGTGGAAACTCGCATTGCTCATCGATGTCTTTGACCGAAAGGCACGGTCACACTTGGATTTGTCGGACACAAACCTAACTGGGCGCGAAAGACTCGCACCACAATGCAAAAATTTATTCAGTGATTGAGAAAAGGATAAAAAACTGGTTTAGTGAAATTGGCATATTTTCAGAGTTCTAGAGGTGTAGAGGTCGCTTCGAAAAGTCCTGTTTTGTGTAGCGTGTCACGCTTCAGCTTAACACGCACTGAGACGGAGACGGTAGGATGGTCTAAGATGTAGTCACTGACATATGAGCAAGCGATTTGACTTGTCTGCGGTCATTGCCAACAATATAGCCACATGTTTTTACAAGACTTAGACAATACACTTCTTGCTTGTCCCAAATCGAGAAAATAAATAATTAAACCCTTTAAACCAAAGTAATGTAGCTGAAATTGAATTCACAAGTTATATCAAAGGAACCTTTTGAAAGGAAAATATGATAGTTCGAGGCTTGCTTGTGGCTCTGTGTTGCTTTTTTGCCTGCGGGATTTCGGAAGGTTCTGAAGGGACGAGGACAAAATATACAAAGCCATGCTTTGTTGAAGACGAGTTTCTGAACTTATGTACGGATCCTATAGAAACTTGTCACGAGCCACGAGGACATGAAATCAAACTAGTGCGTCTAGATGGATTCAAGGTTAGTGCGTTTAACAATATTTGTCAAATATGCTCTCAACTTATTCTCTAATGGCAAAAACCATAGCAATGGCCAAGCCATAAAAAGCCACCACAGCAAGCTCCGCTTGCTTACCTTAAATTTAAAAACATTTGGGGAAATATACCTGCAGGTCGCGTTCTTGGAATGCAAATGGTTGTTAATATGGCTGGTATTAGCGAGAAATTAGATCTTTTTTCGACAATTAAATTACATAAACCAAAATTTTCTAACAGCATTTTCTAACAGAATTTTCTAACAGCATGACAATAACTACCATTTTGATCATAAAAATGCTCAAACCAGGGAAAGACTATGAAGAAAAGCAACGCACATTGGAAAATTTTTAAAATCAAAATTCATCTTAGTAACCTGAAAGATTTTCTTGTATTCCTTTTTTCCTAAGATTATTAATGCAAATTACCGCTTGAATGTGTGGGAGGCGCGGTTACCCGATGGTTAGTGCGCTGGACTATACGGATCACACGGATCACACGATTCGAGCCCTGGTTGAGGAACTGTGTTGTGCCTCTGTTCACCCGGGTGTATAAATGGGTACCAGGTAACCCTGCAATGGTCTAGCATTCCATCCACGGGAGCACAAATACTATTAGTCGCTTCATACTAAGGAAAGTAGGATAAGTTCTGGCCTGATGGGCCACTAGGCTCGTATGCAGACTTTACACTTTTTTTACCGCTTGAAAGTGTCGCGCTGTCCTATTTCCACTGTGATAGAATAACATTTATGGGTACATGGATATTTTCCCTGTACAGACTAAAATATACCTGGACGAATGGACTTTCATTTATGCAAATTTTAAAGTAATGTTATTATTTGTTCTGTCGGCCAGGTACCAGCACTAATTCACTTAAATCTCCTTTTCGTCTTACCTTGAAATATAAATTCTCCTTGCCTGTTGAAATAGATTGTTTTAACGTTATTTGTGAGAGTTTGGCAATCGATACAATATTTCTTAATTTATTTTTTTTTTCGATTGTTATCTTCACCACCATCACTCTTGTCTTATGTGTTTCAAGAATTTAGATCGTGCAATGTTTGGAATTGAGGTTTAGAGTTAGTTTAAGAATAAATTACTTTTTGTGGGCTCTCTGATTACTCTATTGAATAACTGTTACTGTCATTGTCAGTGTGTCTGTAACATCTATCGCTTCAAAGTTTCTTCATTTTTTCAAAAATTAAAATATGCAAAACTAAAACAAATACCTAGTTGTCAAGTAATTCAAGGTATCATATATCTGAATTTGTTATGTATCAACGATGGGACCTCTTAGTATAAGCCCTGAGGGTTTTTTGAGGTCTCCTCACCACCTATTTCTCTTATCTTTTGATCTGTTTTTCTTTTTAATTAAGTGATGTAAATATGTGGTGATCATGAATAAACATTGAATTTAATTGAATTTAATGTAAAGAGGTTACATAACGACAAGAGTTAGGGTCGTTTATTTGGATAGGGCGTGGCAGACAGTCAGACAGCGCTTTTTCAACTCGTGATCTCGTGTTATTGTTCATTAATAGAAAGGTCACGTGAGATGGGCGGAATTGGAGGAAGGGAGAAAATATCAGATGATCACTAGAGCCATGAAGCCTTTGTTATTTGGTGAGATTCTTCTGTCTGTTATTGCTGTACTTGTTCATGTATATGAGTGCAATTATAAAGCCTTCTTCGATTCATGTTTTCTGTTAGTTACGAGGCCAAGAGTGAACAGTTGATAAGTTTGACTCAGCCAACGACTTGATTTGTTTGTTTGTTTTTTTGGAAACAGAAATTCCCCAATTTTTATCGGATGAGGAGTGTGACCACATCATTTCACTGGCAAAGGAAAGCGGTCTCTCCATGAGTATAGCGGGCTTTGATTTAGCCGCGTATGAGGGGGACTTGGACCAAGACATGAGAGAAGCCGGTAAATGTTTTAGCTGATAAAAGGCTTTTTCTTAAAGGGGTGGAACAAGTGTTAGTCGATGACGAGATCCTGCCTCCGAGAAGGGAATGAGCAGATGGTGTTCGTACCTGAAGTTGCTAAGCACAATGACAGGCTCGCGCGATTACTTTTGGTGTACTTGCGAGCTCTCGAACTAATTTTGATTGGATGAAGTCGGAACCCCTCGAGTGCGCGCTTCAACGAAGATTTGCCAAACTTGACTAGTAATTATTCCCCAGATTGCGCTATTGTAGCCCACTTTGATAAGATAAAAACTCTGCGCCTCAATTAATGGTCTAGTTGTGTTGCCAAAGACTATGTACTGCATTGAAACTATTAACTCCATGCAGCCACAGATGACGAGGATGAAAAAGGATTGCCAATTTGCTGCAATTTTCCATTTTTTTCTGACAACTCAAACGAATAAATAACAGGTAACGGCCGCGGTGTACTTCCATCCAACTTGACGTATTTGAAATTACGTCATATATCGCTCATGGACGGTCGTAATCCGTTTTAATATTCTTCAGTTTTATCCATCTTCCCTTGTTTTTGTTTTATTGCACCTCTTTGATATTTTGCTTTATAGGAAAAACATTTTTTCAACTTCGGATAATTATAAAAATGAAAATTTGAGTGTTACGACAATGAGTAATAATTAACAATTATTCCATGAACGCATGTTGGATGTAAGATGGTAGATAGCTTAGACGCGGGTGGCGTCGATTTGGCTATAACCATTTCATATCCATGCTACAAGCGCGAGTGGAACAATTGTTTTATTAAAAACGCCCAGAAAATGGCAATATTTCATCTCCTGGCTTTTCTAGCTCGTTGGTGTATATGCTTACCTTATTTGTAGAGCATGGTATATTAGCTCTTATTAAAAACTAGCTATGGCATATTGTATTTCCCGCGTTTTGATTGGTTTAGAGGCAATGGAATTTGAGCTCATATACCATTGACCTACAAATATGGTAGGTGTACGCGTAAAAGAAGGAATTTTTCGCAATGTTTGTACAATATTTTTTGGGCGTTTTTAATAAAACAATTATTCCACTCGCGCTAGTAGGATATGAGATTGTTATAGCCAACTCGGCGCTACGCGCCTCGTTGGCTATCTACCATCTCATATCCAACGCGCGCTCGTGGAATAATCGTTAAATATACCATGATCGCTAAGTCAATGAAAACTCTTGAATTGTATTATCCAATGATCCAGGTTTTAATAATGCTAATAACCTCGTGTATAGATGGCAACTGGACACTGGATCACGATGAACGGTTTGCAAAAGGATTTTCCGTTTGGGATGTCAATAACGATGGATTTATCGACGCAAACGAGGTACACTTAGAAAACATAAGATCCTGTTACGAATTCTTAGTATATCAAAATAAACGTGGCTGTTTAGCGGTCACTTGTTTTCTAGAATTGCAAGTTTGAATTCTGTTTGATTCTTTTATCTTTAGGTGAGACACTTCGCCCAAAAACGCAAACTTTTATTCATGAGGGAAGATGAAGTCCCTGGAATGTGAGTATATTAAAGCCTCAGAAATTTCCCTAAAAAGTGATTATAAAATTGCTGCAAGCTTGATGTGACTGAGCTTTTTCCCCCATCAACGTCCATTTTAGCGGGGTTATGGGAAAGAGGCTCGTTCTCGCTTGTTTATTTGTTATTGCTGTAATCTATTCTACTCTAGGTGAGAGTCTGGCGGCTTCTAGAGGCTGATTACATAGCAAAATTTAAGCCTGGGCTGAAAGTTTAGCCCGAGAAGCTAGAATCTACTAGAAGCTGTATGTTTTATGGGCTATAGCTAGGGTCGTCATTGTCTGTTCTATCGTTTTCTTAGCCAATCCTGTTCAGCCTCCCGAGAGGTGCGTACTGAAGCACTCTGGGTTCTTGTTGTGATAACATGGCGAATTTAAGCCTGGTTGAATTTTCAGCTCTGCATCAGGGAAACTGAAACGTTTTGGTGGCGACCATTTTTTGTTTACGTTCCACCATTACTGCGCATACCCTAGTTAAACTCTATAAGTTCATGTAATCGCAAACGTGTTTCAAGAAGGTTTGTTCTGGAAGCCGAGAATCGATCTAAAATTCGGCATATAATTGACCCCTAACAATCTACCAAAGTTTATCTTTTTAAGACGGGTGGGTACGCGGTGTTGAGATCGATATTGATGGACGATATTTTTTCATCTTGCTTTCTTCATCTTTAAATTTTCAGTAAAACTTATTTAACTGCCCGTGGCTTACGTTTAGGTTTCAGCGTCTGGATTTATCAGAAAGTCTTCAAGATGGTGAGCAAGCATACATGTTATAAAAATGATTGATGCCGATATGTTAAAGACAAAGATACCCTTCGCTGTTTTTGTACGAGAAAGGGTCAGAATAGAGAAGCTAGAAGATTATACTACCTAAAGGAAAACTACCAAACTTAAACTAACGGCCTACTCTCAGCAAGAACCAACTTCTTTTGTGGCACTGGGGTGAGCGATGCTTAAAACCGAAAAAATAGTTTTCTTACAACGAGAGCCGATTTTGGATGAAATACAAAGACAAACTCCAAAACTGACATGTTTTAAATATCGCCCCCATGTTGCAAGCCTTTCACAATACAGTTCGGTTACCGTTATGTTCCCTCCTTCTATTTCAAATCTTTTCTGATAATCGCACACTGACTCAGGTAAACTTAGTCGGGAAGCTTTTGCAAAGATGAACATAAAGAAGATCCTGTGGTACATGGATTTCTTAAAAGAGAAAAGTCCTCGGCATAGACCTCGGTACAGCCAGCAGGCTTGGCTACGACAGGATAAGAACGCTGACCCAATTTTAAGGCGCCTGCTAAAGAGGTGAGTTATGTCAGGAGCATCAAAGGCGATGCATTTATTAAATGAATAATAATAATAATAATAATAATAATAATAATAATAATAATAATAATAATAATAATAATACATTCAAAAAAGTCGTCCTTTCCCAAGGGTCCAAAGGCTCTATTGTTAAAATTTGAAAAGGAAACGGTGTATGGTATTGCAAAATTCAAAATGGCATGGAATGATGAGGTTAGACAGCCATAATGGGAACAATTATGGTCGGATTTTATTTGCTCAAAATTAATAGCAAATGAGTGGTCTTATCAAAACGTTATAGGAGGCGCGGTGGCCTAATGGTTAGCAGTACCCCTCTTCACCCAGGTGTATGTATAAATGGGTGCCGGCGAAGCTGATTTTCGTTTCGTAAACGGTCGATGCCATTTTTGACGGTCAATGCCATAATTGGTAACCAAGCTATTCGGAATGGACGATGCTATAGCTGCCCTAGTTTAGGCCTGTACTAGGTAGAAACTGGTTATAATTTAGTGATAGTGATAGACTAATACACACTTACCAAATGCTTAATTTTTCAATTTCACACTGGCTTGCTTGAGGTTAGCTTTAATTGTTGGATGGGGCAATACTATAAGTCAAATAGACTAACAAAGTCATCTTTTTATAATGACATTTTGATGGGATTAGGCGGATTAGGCTGGTAGTGTAGTGGTGAGTAGGGATGTTGGCATGTTAGAGGTTCAGGGTTCATTCTGGTTATTGACGAACACTTTTTTTTCTTTTTTTTTTATGGGGAAAAATTCGACGATAGCCAAAAAACTTCAAACTGTCAAAAAAATATAGTATCGAGCGTTTACGAAAAGGACACGTGCACCGGCGAATTTACAGCAGGGGGTAACCCTGCGATGGACTAGCATCCCATCCAATGAAAGGGGGAGAAAAAATACCCTCTGTCGCTTCATGATACAGAAATAGGAAAAAGCTCCGGCCTGATTACATTGTTTTCTTTTTTCAAATTTGGTCATTTGACACTGATTGTTAGAGTTTGCTTCACGGGGCGTAATTTATTTATACTTTTGATTCTTTGAAGACTTTGGAGAACTAGAAGTCATGTTTAGTAATTCCTATTGAATACGTTATAAAAACTTCCCACAAACGATACTTAATCAGCTTTTTTCCTTTTTTGTACAGGATCACCAAGTTAACCCAGTTACCTTCAAAATTGATTCAGGGAAGCGAGTGGATGCAGGTAGGATAACCATAACAATACCAGCTGACGATTCCTGATATGAGTATTTTTATTGTTGTGGCATTCCTGTTCGTTTGACAATACATGTTTAATTTTCTTTTATAATATAGATAGGATTCTGCGCGCGCTCTGATTGGTCAAAAACCCATGTTTTATCAGAGTTTATAATATAGATAGGACTCTGCGACCGCTCTGATTGGTCAAAACCCCGTGTTTTAACACTCGAGAAATGTAGCAAACACTCGCCTGCGGCTCGTATTTTCTACATTTCCCTCGTGTTCTCAAATGCCCGTCGTGTTTTATGACAGTATAATACATGGCTTAGGCTTCTTTATTTTTTAAATAAAACATAGAAAAAGCGTGTTTTATTGTTTGTCACCAGCTTTACTCGAGTGAAAATTCGCAAGAGATAAATTCCCGACAAAATTCTGAGTAAAGCTGCAGAAATTGTCGAAGAAGCTTCTAAGTTAGAGAGGAAAGTAGAAGAAGCGAAATTAAATTGCTACAGTTTATCGATCGTGCGTGTTTTGTTGTTTTTACTTGCGGCGTATAAAATCTATATCATAAAGCAAATGAAGAAGCCTAAGCCATGTAGAAAACAATGTAGAAAATGTAGAAAACACTCGCCTGCGGCTCGTCTTTTCTACATTTCCCCCGTGTTCTCAAATGCCCGTCGTGTTTTATGACAGTATAATCTTTATTTGTTAAATAAATTAGTTTCTACGTACGATTGTCTTTAACCGTCTTTCAACAGTCGCATAAGCAAGTACGGGTAAATCAACATGGTCAATTTGGTTTCATGGTAATTCTTCCATGTCTTGCAGGTTGTTCAATATTAATTCTCCCATGGTGCCTTGCAGGTTGTTCAATATGACCAGTTTGGGCATTATCACGGACACTTGGACTCCAACCCTTTTGAAGACCCCACAATCCCTTGCTGTCACCAAAACCACTTTAAAAAGCCCGAGTGTCGAGTGTGCAGGTACTAACTTCATCATCCCATTGAAATTAGTTTCAATTTTACCTAATACCACTACCTTCAAGGTCAAGGCCCTCTTTCCCAGTTGGGAAAAACGGAATGATAACGAACATCCCTTCGGCAATAATCAGTGAATTCGTTTTTCCCCAAATACAGTAGAATTCGTAAATTGGCATTCGATTCAGATTTAGTTTGTATGGAATGGTCAGGGGGAGGGAGGAGTGGCGAACATGCTCCTTTTCATTATAAAGGGGAGGGGAGGGCGAAATTTTCATTTAGTTTCATTAGTTTTCCAAGCAACCTCTGACATGTCTGAATTACTCAGGCTGGTAGTAACGCCTACCCCCCGCGAGTGTGCCTGTCACTCAACTGTCAAATTTGTTACAAACTGTCCTTCGGTTATCAAAAAATAAGCTATTGTTTCGAAGTCAAGCTACAAACTGTATTAGTCAATACAGACTAAATTTTATATTGGTGCGTAAATGGGCAAAAATAAGGAGTTTTTTAAAACCCATATTCGCCTTTTTCTAGCGCAAGGTTTAACAGGCAGAATAATTTATTTTCAGATTTGTAACGATTCTGTATTACCTGAACGACGTGGAAGAAGGAGGGGAAACAGCCTTTCTCATTGCAGACAATACTACAATCACACCAGAGGTGAGCGAAATATTTTAACGCTCGAGTCCGTTTGCGGCTTCTGTAAACCAGTGAACATTGCAGGTTGCCAGCTTGAAAAGGCATCACTCAGACTTACAGGTACAAGCATCTTACAGTGAAGACTACTGGGGAACAGATAAAGTGAGAAACAGATTCGTTGGGTGCCCCTGGAGTTGGTCCGTCGTATAAAGGATATTTTGGGCGTTATTTAACTGGGGGCCGCAAAACCAAACTACTGTGCAACCCCGCCTTACGGTCACTTCGTTATTACGGTCAATATTGCTGGTCCTGGCGAAACGCCCATACATTTTCCTATAAGAAAACTCCGTTAATGCGGCCACCCCGTTAATACGGTCAACGGCCACGTTCTGAAATCCAAACCTGTATAATACTTCATAATTTCACCCATTAACACAGCTACTCGAACCAATTGCGTATACGTAATTCTCAGAACAAACAAATGCAGTACTTGGGAAAGATATCTAGAATATAGTTATGTTCATTCCCGGCCCTTGATTAACATCGTTTGCACGTTAAAGTTCACGAATTGAAGTTTCTTTTCTGTTCACGATGCGGAAAAAGTGCAAGATTTGTTTGGTTAACATGGCCATGTACTAAAAGCAGGAACACCGGAACAGCGGAACACCAGAAAACCCGGAACACCGGAACACCAGAAATTTATTGGCATTTTATGATATTTCACGTGTTCCGGGGTGTTCAGGTGTCGCGTCTTTTGTGGTGTTGTGGTGTTCCGGTGTTCCGGTTTTCCTAGTTTTACTACATGCCGTTTACATGTGATTGGCCGAGAAAGTTGTACGAGGTTTTCGCAAATGTTAGTAAGGCAAAACGTAAACTAGTAGTTTTGACACCCAAATGAAACCGCTATAAAAGAACCGAGATGAATTCCAATATCAGACTTCTTGTTCACACAGGAGTTGGAGAGCCCCAATGCTACCACGGACGAATTTAACTTAAGCGTCAACTGCCACATGGCAAATCTTGTCCTGCCTCCAAAGAAGGGTACCGCGATCATGTGGTATAACAACTTTATCGACCCGGACAGCGGTCTTCTAGGATCCGTGGATCGCTACTCGCTCCACGGTGGATGTGACGTCATCAAGGGAGATAAATGGATTGCAAACAATTGGCTGACGGCGCCTACCAAGTACTCAAGACACATCAAGAGCATTTATGATGCAGGATTTCTAGTGTGACGTGCGTGATACTAAATCGTTTTCCATTTCGTCTTCGCACTTGAACTTAGGACACTTTTGTAATTTGCTTGCAAGCTAAGAACAGAATTTAGAAAACATGCAGTGGAGCTCGTTAACTATCATTGTCGAAGCAAAAAGTCTCCTTTTAATGCCCTCACACAGTTGAGTTCATGCAATGCTGAAATGGTGCCTCCAAATTTAAAACCAAGCCTGTATCGTGAAAAAGGTTGTTGTTGTATATCGTGGTATAAAGTATAGTAATTAAGGAGTTATCGTTTGTCTCACGATATAGTCACTTGTGATGTGGACCGCGATGTTTCGGCTGCATACTGCTAGCCTTCATCAGGCGATAAGGTGTAGCTTTATAAAGCATGGTGCTCCGCTGTGATTCGTTGGTTTTCAACAGCTGTGATTGGTGTGTTTCGATCCTCGCTGATCCTAGACCAGTTAGTTGTTCCCTCGGCGGTTCACCGTTGTGCAGTTCTCTCGTTGTTGTGTTTCTTGATCGTGGGCATCCAAGCTTCAGGAATCTCGATCTCTGTTGTTAAGTTTATTGATCGTGATCAACATTGGTACACTCGCAGGGTCAAAGAGGCTTTTCACATAAGACTTCATCCCAACAACATCGACAGGGATAGTGGGATCGAGATTCCTGAAGCTTGGATGCCACGATCAAGAAACACAAGAACGAGAGACTGCACAACGGCGAACCGCCGAGGGAACAACTAACTGGTCTAGGACCAGCGAGGATCGAAACAAACCAATCACAGCTGTTGAAAACCAACGAATCACAGCGGAGCACCACAAGTAGGCAGTCGACCTTATCGCCTGATGAAGGCTAGAAGTATGCAGCCGAAACGTCGCGGTCCACATCACAAGTGACTACATCGTGAGACAAACGATAACTCCTTAATTACCAAGCCTGTATGTTGGTAAAACAGGATTCTGGTACCTCTTACACTTTATATGGAAGTGACCGTCCATTTCCTACGAGCCTGTTTCATGAATTAACGCGGCCCCCACCCAAATAAACTGCATATCGCAATTTGCCTCTCAGTAATTCTTATAATCTTTTAAGTCATTAATTGATTAGTCGAGTCTGCTTTAGTCGAGTCCATCGTTCCAAGAAAGCGCCAGTGTATGTTGTATGCGCGACCAAAACACCGGTTTTGCCCGACCAACCGTCACCAAAAAGGGGGAAATGAACAAAAACGACATATTGTAAAATTGGGCCAGAAATCCTGGTGGCAAATTGTCCAGAATTTCTTTGGTCTGCCTTTATTTCTTCGCTTGACAAGAAAGCCGATTAAAGCTATTTCAGTATCAGCAACAGAGTTAAAAAGATCCGAAGCGCCTAGTAGTCTACCTCATGTTATTTTCTCTGAATTGCCGCTTGAAAGTAGCTGAGTTATAAAAATTAAGTACATTGAATAATACCACAGGCTTAATAACAACTAAATATTTCAAATTCCTTGAAACAGACTTCACAATATTTCTTTATACACGCACCAATGCAGGTATTTACTCGTTTCAATGACTGCTGGAAAACTGCTTTAGCGGTAGAACTTGTGTTTGTAGATTGCAGAACTCATCTTTTTTGTAAAATTTATTATTTTAGTCAGCTTAGGCCATATTGGAGTTCACGAGCCAGAGTGTTTTTTAATAACATTGTTCCTTCAACAGTGATGTTTCGAGCGGTTTGCTAAAATGCTTTAAAGCCTTCTCAAAAGCTTGAAAAATACGTTATCCGTATTGATCAGTAAAACGTCACGGAAATCAATTGAGCAACGCCGGAAATTCCCTTTCTTAAGCCTGACCCCGGGTTTTAAAGGAGTTATGCGAGGGGTGAAAGTCCGATTGCTAGCAAGGAAGGAAATGCATGCAATAGTTTTGGTAGATTTTCATCTTATTGCACATTGAGTTACAACTCAGGCTTTAGGTGCAAATTGGTAAATAAACCACTGGAAAGCAGCATGTAGACTCGAAAGCTATTCTTTGCTACGAACAATCAACCGGCTCAGTCG
Source organism: Blastomussa wellsi (assembly GCA_947652115.1). Classification (NCBI taxonomy): domain Eukaryota; kingdom Metazoa; phylum Cnidaria; class Anthozoa; order Scleractinia; family Plerogyridae; genus Blastomussa; species Blastomussa wellsi. The sequence goes on from OX393561.1 coordinate 41,033,683, forward strand.
CAAAGACGCCCTACACCATCGGCACCGACAACAGCAAGAGAAGTGCGGCTTTGTGATTAGACACTAAGTGGTCTCGAAAATGGCTCGTAGGGACCAACACCAGTTGCCCGTCTTAAATTAAAGAGGTGTCCGTCTGTTTATGCCTGATAGTTCCAACGTAAGCATCTTTTTTAATCACGGTTACAGTGCTTATTTCTAAACTGCAAGCTCACGAATCCTCACTGATACTATTGATTTGATTGAATATATCATAATAAAAACCTTCATTTGCTTCTTTAAGTACACAAATAATCATAGGCGTACGGGTTGGGCTGCAGTCCCCCAAATTTTGGGCAACTCAGATTTTTTGAGCTGCAAGAGAAATTTGTTCAAGGCATCTTTGGAGAATTTTTTGGGAAAATGCTCTTACGCTTACGCGAATAATCGCGGAGGAGGACCTGACTCGTCCCCAGTCGTCTCTTATCAGAAAAAATAACAGGCGCGGGAAATGATGGGAAGGAGGCAGAAAGGATCTTGCTATTTTCTCATAGGAGACGACTGGGGACGAGTCAGGAGGAAGACACTAATTACTCTTAGCTTGCTACATGTGGCGCGCCCAGTATATTAGAGGTCATCGGAATGATCCCTCAAAAATTTTCAGTGCTCGCTCAAAATGCTCGTGCTCGTGCGCTCATTTTTTACAAGTGCTCGCGTGTATGGTTTTAGGGTTCTAGCAGAGGTACTGTTTTTGCAAAATACTCGTTGCTCGTATAAAAGCATCGTCTCGCAAAGGAAAAAGCTATGTTCCCGTACCATTCGATACCCCTTCTGTTTATCTCGCCCGCCCACAACGAATTTACAGATGTCGGGGCACTTCCAAACTTATGGATAATTGCGACATTGCGTTTATAAAAATATTTACAGGCTATTTGCTTTAAAACCCAAAGAGGCTTTTCTGACTAGCTGTCTAGTCCGTCTAAAATCCCATTCCGATCAGAAATAGCAGCAGACATTTACTGATTTGGCCAGTCTTGCCCGAGCCACATTCGAGGGTCTGCACTTCGCATGGGGATCCTGGAAACTCTGTTATCAGTTAGAGATTTTAGGCGATTTCTCGGCAATCGGATGTAAATCTTTTAGTTAGTTACCATCATCTATCAACAATTCTCAGCTCTTCTCAGCTGTCATTGAATTAAACCCATACTTTCACTTGATCGAGAAGGAAGTGGTCGAAGGTCTAACGATTTACACTTCGAGCAGTTCCATTTTTGAACACTCGTTTATTGAATTCAGTAATATTGAAACAAAAGAATTACAAGAGTCGAACTGAAGGCACATTTCTGCATATGCTCAATGCACGGGGAAAGGTAGCTAAACTTGAAGGGTTTTTGTATTGATCATGAAATGGCATTATTTCCTATTTATGCCTTCAAAAACGTCACGTTTCAATTCTTGACTTGAGGTTTCACCGAGTAAATTTCGTTTTTTTTTATCTTTTTGTGCAAAGAATTATTTCTTGAATCTGACAAAGGTCGTAGGTTGCATGTCAGTCCCTTTAAACGTAGCATTTGTTAAGCACTCCCACTAAAAAGCTGCATTGGTGCGGCGTACTTGGGTTGAATGTGAGATTCCAATTTTTTATGTTGAAGGTAAAGATCTAATATATATTGGTGATGGATTGCCACAAAAACTCTTCCCAGTTTCCAAATATGGGCAAAAATGGACCCAACGGAAAAGGTGCAGTGAATTATCAGTGAAAATATCAGCTACGAGTAAAACGTTTATTTGCCAGAGGCATGAGGCTGACATTTCCACACACACTGTTCAATATGAAATAACTACCGTTGCCGAAATATATAATAAACTGGATTGCTGGTTAAGGACTTAACATACGAGCGATCATTGAATATAAGTTTTATCGAAACGCGCGATGACTTCAACAGATCATTCTCAGATCGTTTTTGACCTCCTAGAAACTTCGAAACAACAAAAATTCTGTTTTTCTTCTCTGTTAAGTCCTAATATACCAAAAATAACTTGTAATAGGATTAAATTCATCATCGAGATCAGATTCCTAAAAATTAGCATCCCTATTATATATTAGGCAGATAAACAGGGCGCTTGCTAACAAACAGTTTATGGAATATTTGAATTACTTTAGAAAAATATTCGCGTATTGTTTTCTCAAGTTGAGCTAAGTTGGGTACCGGCTACGCAAAACGGGAAATTTCGAAAATTTCAAGCCAAGACCAGTGTTTTAAGTTGGCAAGAACATTCTACCGGACCTGCTATCTTCTTTCCCATCTTTAAACCCGTTATCTTCTCAAATAAAGAACGAACTAGAAACTCCAGCCTCAAGTACCTGGGCATACTTTCAAGGTGCCCGTCTGCAAAAGTCAGACATCAAAAGACTGTTCAAAGCAGTCATGGCAATTTTCTTGAATGGAATGTAATCTCGTGAGTGATGACTCAAGGCTTCTACTTGTGATATTTCCTGCGTGTTGTTAATACATTTCCGGGGAGTAAAATGGTTTCTTTCACAGATGTTTTCATACGCATTGAATCATGAACCCACGCTGTTTATATTCGCGCGATAGAAAGTCTGCAAGATGTTTATCTCTTTTATGAAAAACATGTTAACATGATAGATATAATGTTGACTTTTAACGAGTCATTGCACTGGAGTAAACTAACCTTTAAACTAGCCACTTCATTCGAGGTAAACAGAGCAAAACAAGCTCCTGTCGGTTTTCATAAACGCTTTCTTTCTTTCAGCATAGAACTCTCGCTTTCAATTCCCGCTGTTTTTAAGTGGGCATTTTTAATTTAACAGTGACCGGTTTATTTTCTCCCAACACAACAATATAAATTTCTGGAGTATACAATTATGATAACATAGCCACTAAGCTCCACGGGAAAAAACAATATATGAAAATGGTATTCAGCACCAAGCAAGACACCTATTTTTGTGCTTTAGAGTCAGGGCCACAAAAAAATTGAAGGGACTTTTTTATTCTCCGATTTCCGGTTCCGTTACCAGGCCGGAGGCCAATGATATTTTAAAACCACACGTTGTGGCTAAACCACAAAACACCCAGTGTTCTACAAAAATAATTGGCTGATATTGGAAATACTTCTGTTGATAATTTCGTCACGTACAACGTATTGTATCCATAAAGGTGGTTTGGAGATGGTTTGGAGTTTTTTCTCTTTGTAGGCTGGTATGGCGTACAAAAGAACTTGAACGAGTTTCTGTGTCGTTTTGTCATCACTGACCATCACTAAAAAAGTTCTTCCAAATCATATATGTAAATACCATATCACTTATCGAAGCAACCAACTGGAAAATCAGCATTGAAATTTCTATCAAGTGCTTGCTTATTTACTAATTTGGGCAGTCACTTCGACGTGAACTGACCAAACTGCCAACCTTGGGATTTTTTTTCTTTTCTATTTTTAACAAAAACCTGCCACGTAAGTTTAAAAGTTTTCCATTTAGCGTTTACTCAGATGCGGTAGATGTCATAATCGGTTTTTGAAGATTAGAAGCATTAATTAAAATGCTTGATGAGTTCTAACAATAACAAACTTTGTTTTCAGCGATGACGAGTGGACTACAAAGCGCAGACAATCTTACAGTTATTTCATAGCTCAATGAAAAACAAATTGAAATAACACTTGTAAAACAATTCAATGGGCATGACCTCCACACTGCCACTACCCCAAAAGGAGATTTAATTATCTCAACAGGAGACAGGGCAATAGGGGCTGATAATACCCATGTCAATTGACTGTCATTGCGAGCAATCAATTGAAACAATGCAAGTAGACATGTTGATACAACAGTTTCTTTGGCAATCTTGTGTTCTCGTTTCCCGATGCATTGTTGGTGCGCGAAAGGCGCTAATTGGTATTGTTTCTTGGCCTGGTCCGTTTTCATAACCAACAAGCCTTGACGCGACACGGACGTGTGTTTGTTACACCTCGCGAAGAACAGCTTCGACACCGTGTTTTTCTTTGCATTGGAGGATTCCGTCGCGATGCTAAAATTTGCAGTCAAGCGGAAGCCTGTGGAATTATTCCACGAAGCCGTTAGAAACAAGGATATCTTGCGAGCGCAATTTCTGCTTGAACAGAACGAAAAACAGTTCCACGTCGACAACATAGACGAAGATGGTATTACAGCCCTTCAAAGGTCTTGTTTCACAGGCCCACTCAAACTAGTGCAACTGCTAGTAGCTTACGGCGCCGATCTTAATATTCAGGATAAAGAAGGCTGGAGCGTCATGCACGCTGCTACCGTTGCTCGTAATCACTCCATTATGCGCTATCTCACTACCATGGGCGCTGAGGTGGCCTTACAGAACGATCAAGGCGAGCTTGCTATAGATCTGGCGCGAGATCTACAATCAGTTGCAATACTCGCCGAGGCCATGCGGCGGGGAGGAAGGCCGCAAGACGTACAGGAATACTTTAAACGAAGGCCCGAAGTTAGAGAACTTATCGAAGAAAAGTTGCAAGAGAGTGATGTGATCGAATTGGTTCAAGAGCGACAGAGAGCGGCGAGCGAGATTTTAACAGCAAATATTTCGCGGTCTGAAACGCAAAAAAGGCGCAGGTCCTTAGACGTATTAAACGATACAAAAGCCACAACCGCAACTGTCAAAACGAGAGATAAAGATCTGGAAAAGTTAATGGATATTCCGCGGCTCGGTGGTGTAGCATTACCCACTCGAAATGAACACATGAAAAGCCGGCTCGGTTGGGAAGTTGGTTGTACGGAGGCAGTTTGTCCAAAATGCGGAAAGCGTCGACGCGAGGTCTCAAAAAGACAATCGACATCATCTTTGAGTTCGAACTCATCTGATTCGTCCAGTAACTCTGATTCCGCGTATAGTTCAGCATCAACGCATTCCGGTGCCAATATGCTTAGTTTCGAGAGAGGGGGGACAATAACTACAGCCAAACAAAACAATAATTCAAGAGCCGAGAATTTATTTCAAGATCGATTACGTGCGTCGTATTTGGACGTTTATAAGGAGCCCGGAAACCATCAAGACCGCGATTTAGAAACGGATGAAAAATTTCAACCACGCCGATTTTCGTCGCCTGCCCTGCACGTGGGTGATCGGCACAGCATGCCCAGAAAGCCAAGAGCCACGATCGCAAGCGTAATCAAAGAAGTTACGAACGTAAACGAATTGAATAGTTTGGGGGTCTCGCTTCTTCACGAAGCCGCGGCGAAAGGCGACACCGAAGGAGTGAAGTTATTGCTCGAGCATGGCGCAGAAGTGAACAGGCAGTCTCTGAACGGAAGCAGTCCTCTACACGAGGCTGTTCGCGAGGGCAATGCTGTGACTGCCTCGATATTGATTGAATATGGTGCTGATTTATTTACCGAAGCGGACAACGGCTTGTTACCGATAGAATTGGCCAGAGACATCGATATGAAGCGCTTCCTTGAAAATGCGATGGCTTTAAAATAATTTAATGCACCTGATACATGCATAGTGATTTGTTTTGTTGGAATTTTTATATCAAATATATTATTCGAAAAAAGTAGCAATGTTTCTACGAAACACATTGTAATTCACCATATTTGCGACTTATTGAACTTTGTAATTTAATACGAGAAAAATATATTTTCACACAAAAACCATTAAATGCTTTTAATCATGACTATGGTCTTACCGAATTTCTGACATTTATAGCCAAAGAAATATGTCTAAACCAGTACGTTAAAAATTGCAATAAAAAAGATATTTTCAGGAAACTGCCGCATATTAAACGCCCCCACAAGCGTCCTTTCCTGAAATGTGTATTTTTGTCGGCGGAAAAAGGCGACGGGCGAATTATAATTAAGATTTGAAAAGAAGTTTTAATTTCGCGGCATTCAAAGGCTAACTCGATTTTAAAGACTTGGATAAAAACAGACGCTAAGAAGTCATACATTAACATTATTTGCAGGCATCAATTTTGACAGTTAGCAAGTAACATCTAAATTTCAGATGCATTCATCTCTTCGCAAACTCGGTTTTCGCTTGTTTTGTTCGCGGGCTTAGCGGGCAACAAACGGCTTTATCGCATGATTAATCTCCGGAGTACAAATATTGCGATCGGAAAGATTATTTTTTGTAAAAGTGAGCTTAAACAAACACACACAAGGATTTTTATGTCGGTACATTCACGGCTTCTTTTCAGCTTTGTTGGAAGTTAGTTGGCGATTCTTTTGTTCTTTTACGTGTTAAAGCCAACTTGCGGTAAACTGAGGGACAACGCAAACATCAGCCGCAACGACACCTTTATTGATTACTCACGTAGAAAAGACTTAAAAACTCTCGACTAAATGAACTTGAAGATGGTATAACAAAACCATTTCAAGTACATATGGCTGCCCGCTTTCTAAGCCCAAGAAAACCGAAATTAAACTTCGACGAATGCCTCAAACCCTTGCGTGCAAATCTTCGTTGGGCAGTGGTTGAGTTTTAACTGTAACACGTTTTTAAAGAGCAAAAGCCATTATTTTTTGTAAGCTGGCATGTTTGTATAGAGCCGCAGCTATTTGAGGCGATGTCATCACAAAGATTTGTTTTGTTTACTCAGATGCTAAAATTATGTTTTAAGTGGCGTTTGCTTTCTCATTCAATTTTAATTATGCATTGACTTTTATTTCTTGGCAGCATAACAAATTGTTTCTAAAATGCTGTTCTTTTGCAAAATAACAGTATCAATGACCATTTTTAGTCTTTACGTTTTCTTCAATTCATGGATGTTTTTAAAAAAATGTGAGAAAACTATTTAACTATTAGAGAGCATAAAAAATTACAGGGCATTAAATGAACAGAGCGTAAAAATGTACAAACCACCTCTTTTCCTGTGCTCTTAACGAAAAACGACAAAGACTGCGTTTCCACAGAAAACTTTCCTCTAGTTCCTTGTTGGAGTTTCTTTTCGAAGCATACGTAGCAACTAAAGTAAATTAGCAAAATTATGCTAAAACACTTAGTGGGTACAAGAGAAGTAGATAAATGCAAATGGTGTTAAGATGTTTTTTTTTTTCTTAACGAAGCTGAATGACGGTTTGTATTTGTCGAAAAAAAAAAAGATTTTCAAATTCGTCATTTGCAACCCGTCTCAATCTTCTCCATTTTTGGTTTATTATCACCTCTTTGGTGTTTTTCGTCCTTTATACTAAAGTATTTAGAGGTTTCCTTCATTTTAAGGGAATCTTGGTTCGTTGCGAAAATGACTCAAAATATCGATACGAACTACAAGGTTTGGGTCGCGAAGATTTTAAGTTACGCCCAAATTCATGAAACCGTTCGTTCGTTCGTCGTTCGTCCATTCGCTCGTTCGTTCGTTAGCTGTTCGGTCCCTCGTCCATTAGTTCCTCTACTCCTGTCTTGGTACTTTTTCCGCCCAGAAACTCGGTTATTAACAACCCGACAGATTTGGGAAAATAAATAATGTCTTTCTATACACGCGGGGGCTCGGTATAAATAGGGCTCCCCCCGGATAGATTAAATTTATAAAAGAAATTTCCAATATGGCGGCCGATGTACCGTTGGAAGGCGAGAAGTAACTTTGCCCTTATTTTAACGAAATCCATTATTTATTGGTAAATAATAAAAGGAAACCTCACCAAAAGTGGTTGTCTTATGTTGTCGGTGGTTTACATACAAAACATTCGGTGTATTTTTCCAGAACACTTCGAGCGAACTCATTTCGATGGCGCGCCTTTTATAATTTGAAAATCCCGTACTCAGTTCCCAGGTCTTTTCTTTGTACAAGCTTGCTGTATTCTTTTGCAATCTACGATTGGACAGTTAAGTATATTGTGGATATAAAAGGGTCTGTGATTGGTGCTAGAAATGGCGCAAAATTCCCGGTAAGTTTGAATTAATTTGTAGGGTTTTCCTCGTAAACAAAAACCGTTCGTGATCGAAGATGTTGGGTTTAGGCGAGCCTTGTGCGAAGAAAGCGAAGTGCGATCAGCAGAAAGTATATAACGCAAAAAGAAAGGAAAAACCTCGAAAGCCTCAGTTCAGTTTAAATTTTCAGTTCGGTTTTGGTGAAGAAGAGGAGATGAGAGCCGTAAATGAGAGATTCGTGCGGCTACGCAATATGGCAGATTTTCGATCTGGACGCACTAATGCCGATTTCCTGATAGCTCTCATGGATCGGTACGAGGGAATACGTGGGGAAATCTCGAAGGAAATGCGCTCGGTTGAAGTGCAGGCAAATGCAACGGAGTCGGTCTTCGAGCTTTATGCCGAAAGAGAAGCCAAGAAAAGCGACTTTCAGTGCCAGTGGCCGTGTGGGGAAGCGCCTGCTTGTAGGCAGATTCTGTCTCCAGCTCAAGAAGCAGAAGGTTTTTTTATTTGTGGGCATGATAGCCTCGCTGTATTGTTGAAGGAGACAGCTGTAGGATGTACCTGTGGATTCCAGTACATTTACGATGGGGCGAGTGTAAATATGGACGGTCATGTTTTGAGGGCAGAGTTGCATTGCAAGAACGGGCACAAGCTCAAATGGGCTAGTTCGTCTATACTTGGCAACAAGTACACCGCTAATTGCAGGTACGATAAATCATATTTTTCTGTCTCGTTTGGAACTCTTTTAGTAGTAAAGAAGCTTTTAATTCGTTCTACAATTCAGGAATTAGTATTCCCTTATTGAGGTAGCTGTTGTGTTTAGTTTGACGTGTAGCATTGTGATGCAGATGATACATACACCAGCAACACTCAACTAACTATACAGCTGACAAATTTTTGTTGTTCACAGACCTTCACTTACAGTCTAGGGAAATAATTATATCTGTTTTAAACATAAATGAAACATGACAAAAAGAAAATAATTAATATTTGGGCCCGAAGTTGCTGAAATGTTTGCTGTTTTTTTTTCTCTAGAGTGGTTCATGGTTTTACAAGCTCTGGCTTGCTAGAAAGTCAGTACCAAGGCTTTGCTGAAGCTGCAAAACTTGGCAGTGTTGGTGATAAGTATATAGATTATGGTGAGTTCATAAAATAACAGTTCATTCTCTCTTGCTTCAATCATCGTTAGCTATTCAGAGGTGGCCCCCAGACAACTCTTCCTGTCTTTTTGGGACCTTTCCTTGCCTCTGATAAAATCGTGGAATGCTTTTTTCATAGTGTATGACACCATGGGCTATATACAGACAGTCAACAATACTGCTGATGCTTCAATGTTGGACAGGATATATGAGGTCCAGAACACCATTTCTTATCAGGAAAGGAATGGAGCAGTAAGTCTGAATAACAAATACCCATAATCACACTTATGGAAGTCCATGTGCATACATATATACCCCAATAACTATTGCTCATTTTCCATTCAGACTGTGATAACTGACTGCCGCCATGACTCAACAGCTAATGCCTATCATTCAACAGTGGCCATGATATCGTACGAGTAAGTATACACTCAGGTCAATGATGATCAACAGTTAAATTCTCTATATCATTGGAGAGTATAGAAAGATCACCATTAAATAAGGGGAGGCAAATCAAACTTTACGCAGTTATATCATTCATTGGCATGGTTTTGTCGTGTATAAGTGTAAAACATGTATTGTTGTGTTATGTTTCGTTTTTGTTTTGGACAGGACTCAACATGTGGTAGCTGTACAAACTGTTACCAAAGCAGAGTTCCGCAGCTCACAAAGTCATGAATTTGAAGCAATGCAAAAAATCATCCCTGCTGTTCAAGCCAAAGGTTATTCAAGAGAACTGTTTACATAAATCTACAAAAAAAACAGATTTCAAGCAGTAGTTGCAACAACCAGAAACTTAATTTCCCACTATGCATCAACAATATTTCTGTTGTAAAGAAATGATTGATTAATTATTAATAATAATTACAAAAAATACTTATTATTTATTAATGTCTGTACCTTTTAGGGCTCACTGTGATAGAAGTGGCACATGATTTTGTGCCCAAAATAAAGAACTGGCTTGTCGCACAGAACATCCATAATTCTTTTGATACTTGGCATGGTAAGAAATGATATTAATTAATAATATCACCTGATGTCTGAAGATGACACAAGCAAGAATTTTAGAAATCATTAATCTGTGTTCTCTACTGAAAAGAGCATTTCTCCACTTTTGTTGTTGCCTTCAAGGAACTAAGGGAGTGGCAAAGGCCATGAAAGAAATAAGTTGTGGTGCACAGAAATGGGAGGGTGAGAAGTGGTTTGCACAGCTGTCAGACAAACGTATGTATACTTTTATTCCATTATTCCTTTCTGGAAAATGAATCCAGCTATGATGAATATTTCAGAAAAACATAATACAAGGCAAGATCTATGCCAACCAGTTTTATTGATTCAAATTGTTACAGTTGATCTCCAATTGCGTAAACTTATTATTTTAAAATTACCATTACCATTTGTAGAGGCAAGTGTTAAACGCCACTTCTATTACTCCATGAAGAACTGTTCTAGTGCAGATGATCTCAGGAGAAGACTGTTGACAATAGTTGATCACTATCAGGTATCAAAGCTGTCGACTAAACATGACTTTGAAAGGTTAATTGCTGATACCTTCAGTGTAAAATAATGATAATTATGAAATATTTTTATTTTTATTTAACACTGATTAAAAACTGTAAACTGTAAACTTTTCACAACTGTACCTAGGGCAATCATGGTGACTGTGATCCAGAATCCAAATGCAAGTATGCTGGGTATCAGTGCAGCAAAGTCAGAATTACTGATCAGGGAGCAATAGCTGCTCTACGCAGGTTCATTTTGGATTCCAAGGTGTATAAGCTGGCCGAGGACTACTATCTGGTAAATAAGCAGTCCCAGTTGTTTATTCTTGGTTGGTTCACCACTTCACTTCATTCTAAAATCAACTGTTATACTATTCCAATCATATATTCTAAATTGCAGTGCCGTGACACCTATTGGGTGGAATCTTTTAACAATTGCATTCTCATCTACTGCCCAAAAAGAATTCACTTTGCTGATCGCACATTCAACATGCGTATTGCACTGGCAGTAATGGACTGGGTAAGAAATTCAATGTCAGGAGTCCCAAATCGATTACATTATGCCAATGTCACTGAATTTAAATTATGCAGGAATAAATATATATTGGTTTGCTATTCATGCTAATGTTTATATGTCATTGCAAAACGAAAATGTCAACAGAGACGCGACATCAGTATCTTTATTTCAGGATGTGCGTCGGCCCACCCGCCGAACAGGCCACAAAAATCTCCGCCCAAAAACCTTCAAGTTCCGGGAGGCTGTCTGGACTGCCTTTTTTCAGTTGAACTACTGAGCACATCACAGGGGAAACTACAGTAGGGTCATACCATGCTGATATGACATTGCACCCTACATCTCACAAAACTAACGGCTCCTTTAGGAGCCAACAATTTAATAAAAGTCATGACCAACAGTGTACCCTAAAACCCTCTTGAACTCAAACCACACCTATACCGGTGAAGTTCTATCCTACGTATTTGAGTGACAGTGGTTTCCCCAATTTGGATTATGCTTTCTATTAATTATTTCTATTAATTATGGGCAGCCCTTTATTTACAGGGTGAAGGGAACAGCAAATCAACAAAGCAAGACACGATTTGAGTCAAGATGTGCCATTAAAATCCAACCCCAGAACCTGGAGTTCATAGTAAATAATTATAAAGAATATAAACAAAACCATTCCAAGCACCAAAAATCATAACACTGAATTATAATATTAGTCCAAAGGAGCAGTGTCTCAGAAATATTGTTTCCATGGCCTGAGAAGCAATGAAGTAAATTGAAAAAATGTTAGGCACAGTTCCATTCCTAAAAGGCATGACAACAGATCATCATTTGTTGTTATTCAAATAACATGCTTATTTCTTTGTCCTTGAAATTATTATACAACTCAGTAACCAAATGTAATCCATATTGTAGCACAGATAATTTGAACACAAAAGGAAAAATCTCTATGACACTGCCACTTCAATTTCACAGGAAAAGAAACATATTATAAACATGGGAAACTGCAATATTACCATCTGGGGAAAGACTGTTTTGCATGATAAAAATTAGGGATTCATATTCCAGAACCCAGATATCAAGCTAAGCATACAAGTGCTTGCCATTTCAAATTTACATTCTACTTGCTCGCGTTATTCTGGCATATAAAACTTGACCTTACAGTTCAGTCAATTATCAATGATATTAGCAGAGATGCATTGGTAAACTTGAAGTCTTATGACCATTGGTTTGATATCTCGAGCTCTGGGAAAATGGAGCTATATTACTTAGGCCCTTTTATGCCCCATATATGGCACACCTGGTGGGTTGGGGTACCGCTTTCTTGTGTCATCAAGGACACACTGCGGCATTAACTCCCTAAGTTCTACTTCACTTAGGCCAGCTGAGGTCTTTCGTTGAATATAGAGTTCATGCTGCCACAAACCCCTATCCTTTAGACTCTTCCAAAACCTACGATAGTCTTTGTGGCGCTTGGAATGGTTTGTTATATCTGGGGCACAGGACCCTTGTATACGGGTCACCTCGCTTACAGTTATACATGGGCCCATAAGACAGTGCTGGCAAGGAGGGTGGTCTTCCAACCCTCCCAATACGCTATCTGCCCAAGCATCCACAGCTGGATTGACTACTGGAGGCTGAGCAACAACTGCTGCTGATACAGAAGGGCTGCCTCTGTCCACTGACGCAGTTCCTAAAGGAAGAGTATCGAAAATGGCATGTCGGTCAAACTATTTTTCGATAGACAACAAGCAACATTGCAAACATATCGTGAAATTTTCAAGTTACAAACATTGTAAAACCATCCTAAGCATACACAAAGAAAACAGGCACACTTTGTTTTCACTAAAATAATTTTACACGGCACAGTTCCTATTTACCCAAAACAAATTGCAGTTGAAGTGAAATATACCGCGAGCATTACAATGATGCAACCACATACGAACGAACGATGTCAACTTCTATCGCAAAATCAAACACGAAAGCCTCTTACATACATAAAGTTTAATATTTCAACTCAAATTATCAGAGTAGCTCCATTGAGCTAATATCTTCGAGAAAGAAAAATACATAAATAATGAGCTACTACGGAAAATATTCTCTGAGATTCCATGCAGTCATTCGTATTACTACACAGGGCGTTTGTAATAAATTCTGCAGTAAGCCTGTCATCTCGTGTACCGGTTGTACATTTACAATAGCAAGCAAATATATCACAACAGTTTTATTGAGTGAAAGCTTATTAGCATTAGAAAACATAATCGGAACATCCCTGACAGCGTACTGCACATCAAATAAGAGTTGCTATAAATTTACATTTACAATTAATGCTTCTGCAGACAAACAAAACATAACCTCACCTGAATTTGAACGCTGAGAAACGCGTCTGTGCCGAACATATTGCCAGTTCTGAGGCATTCTCGCCGACATGACGGCTTGCACCCTCGCCACTTCGCTTTCGGGAACATCGATCGTCACCTGGCGTAACAAGCACCAGAATTTGATTTACTGCGGCCGAAAGATTTGGAAACAGTACGCCAAAACTGTACTTACCTGGACACGAATCATTTTCTGCTGAAGATAAAAGATGTCGCTTGCACAATTTTGTCTCGACGGTTGAAAGAAAAGCGAACGCCTTGCTGCACGTGAAATACGCGAATCCTCGCGATTAGTTATGCATTCATTTATCAATGACCAATAGAAACAGCTTTTCTATAAGTATTCTTTATTTTAACCAATGGTAAGGTACAATATATCGAGCTATTGGGATTTGTTCTCGCGACACGCGGGAAGATTCAAAATGTCGGCCGCCATGTTTGTTGGTTAATGGGCAACTAATAAAAATCTTCCTAAGGAAGGTTTCCTTTTATAGGCACCCCCCGCGTTTAAAAACTGACTTGACCCAGAGAGTATGCCAACAGGCATACCACATTTCGAGCGCAGCTTCCGTGACAAAGTTCCGTCACAGAACTTGGTTGGTAACCGGACTATGACGACACCTAACTGTCACGCAATCACTTCTTCGATGCATCTGAGTATCAAAACTGCTACCACTGTTACACCCAGACCACACGCGATCCATACCGCTGTCCACCAGTAGCCAGGTCTGCTATCCAATGAGAAGCCGAGATAGCTGAAAAAATGTAATTTTGCGTTGAGAATTGGTCACGTTTTTCGGTGACAGCAGACAACAAACTGCGGTGTAGTATGAAGTAGTAGCTTGCGCGCGACCATGCCCGTACTTTCCGTACTTCCTACCAGCAGCATTGTTGCTCGCGGTCCTTTGCAGTTTTCACTTCTACTTTAATAAATATAGTATAGCATTTTTTTTCGGGGGGGGGGGGGGGGGTGTGAGGGGCGTAGGTCTTCACAGATCCAATATGCCGTGACTTTTAAGCATGGTTTTGTCCATGCGTTTTAATGTTCAGATGGTTTTATCCATCTGCATTTTGACTTTGCGAGACAAGGATACGACACTGCCTGCTTGCTCCCTGAAGCGCGTGATGTCTTGCTGGTTTCATTTAGAATTCATCGCGCAGAATTGTGTGACACATCCGGGATATTTACTGGCGCAATGGCGCTAAATTTGAAAGACCGAGACGACAATTGGCATGACACAATAAAGAAAAATGGCCGCAATAGGCAAAGGTCCCTCTGCATTTTATTTTGTCACAGCTTAACTATATAAAATATCAAAAGGGTTGCATAAGGCTTTTAAAGAAAAGATTTTCATAATAAAATAACAACCATTTTTGACTCGGTACCACCTCTTTAACCTTTATCAATTTTGTGTTCAACTTGGCCTACTTTGGGTGAATTTCAGTATGGGAAATAGCTGTATGACAACTTTGAGGCCGAATTTCTTCAAATGAAGATTTCACCACGTTTGGGTTGCATATGGATATGTTTTCTTATAAAGTGTAAAGGGTTCATGCAACATATAAAGGGAATCTGATGTCTAGAAATAGTATAAAATCCAGCATTTCTGGAACATACATTTTCTCTCTTTGATTCCCTGGCGCCTTAGGGCCTTTGGGAGTTGAACTGTTTCATTTTAAACCTCGCGCGTGCATACTAATGACTCTAAGCTCCGCCTTTATGAACAATGGCAATGTTTCGCCTCATTTAAGCAATGTTTCGCTTCATTTAAGCAAAAATTTGGTAATTGCTGTGAAATGGCAGTCAACTTTTTAAATTTGAAACAAGATAAGAACTTTTACATCAAGTTAAGAGCAAAGGACAATGTAAAAAATACGTACGCACGCACGCACGCAAAAAGCACGGGCTAAACGACTGAAGAAAGTTAACGGACAATGAAATTTATCGTCTGCTCACTTAGCGTATTAAAGACTGCGATAAACGAAGGCTAACATTTCATGGTCCAGCGAGTTTTGTTTTAGAGGTATTTAATTGAAAGTAATAAGCGACGTCTATGCTCGCATAAATTTCGCAACTGTATCTCGTGCGTTGAGACGAATACTAGTAATAATAATAATAGTGCTATTCCGAGTTCTAATAAGAGCGAAACAGCTGTTGTCTCGCAAAGTCAACTTTTTCACGTAGTATCAGCCTTGCAGTTATGTTTGTGCTTCCCTGTGAAGGTCACTCATGATGATGCAACCGAAGCGCGCGAAATCTGAGCACGAAACTACACCCGTAACACTCATTCTCCGCAATATAAGCTGGTAGCTTTACGAACGAGACATGACGAATCAGTAACAAGCGAGAAAGGCGGCAAAAAAGTGAGGAGGGGGATGATAGGGGGTTTGAATCTCCCGTACACTTCCCACCCCCTATGCTCCTAGTTTACAGTGCTCCCCTGCCCACTGTGCTCCCCCGTCCCCCTCCATAACTAACAAGTCCAAGCGCGGAGAAAAGGTTATCCAGTGCCCGGGAAGCGCTGGAAAATACAAATCCATCAGCCAGGCGCAAGCGTGTGCAAACACGCCTCGTGGATTCACAGCTACTATACATTGACAATATTATGGCGAAATTCATGATCAATTATAGGACAGACGCATGAAAAACTGCCTTCAATTTGTCAAGCTCACCCCGTTTGGCACTGAACAACAAAGTCCATTAAACCGTCATTTGTGAAGTCTCCATGTACGACAGGAGAGAGCGGCTCACACGGCATTGAATGGGAAGACATCAACGAACCATCTTTTAGAGAAACCAGCGTCAAATCTTTCCAGCCTGTTGCCAAGACAGCATCCTGGAAGGATAAAAAAATTTCGAAAAGCAACTTCGCCATCGGCGTCGACATTGGGTTTGCAAAGAAAAGAACAAGAGCAAGTGGCAGAAAAGAAATTTTCTGGCACCTACTTAAAGTAGGCTATTCCACAGCGAGTAGACCAAGCAACGCATGTGGGTAAACTAACAGGTTTTAGTTGAAAATGTGAAATATGAGTAATATGGTTCCATTCGTCAGAGGTTCACAACAGGCGCATGGAAAAAGTTTCTTTAATCATAGCGCTATAATTCCACGCGCCTTCGACTCGCACTGCTGGTAAATAATGGCCTGAGGATTGCAACTGGAATGGTGGGCGGCTGGGACAAACCAGGGGCCGCAAGGCGAGCTGATTGTTATGATCATAGTAACCGGCGACATAGCGCGGTTTTCACAGAAAGTCGAAAGTAACTCTGCTTTTACCTTGGTTTTGCTTTACTACGCTAAGTGATTGGCTTAAAAATCTCGCGCCACTTTTTCAACCAATCAGGAGTAGACCCAAAACCAATCGTGACTCGCGCGTGAACGTTTTCCCGAACTTTGTGTCGGCTACGTGTAATTACTTCGAGTTTTGATTGGTTCGCTGGATTGTCTCCGTCCTTCGTGATTGGCCCAAGTAATTACTTAGGTTTTGGTTTTACGACACTCAGATGAAACTCGCTCTTTAATCAAGTAATCGGCAGAACTCCGCAGTCACCAGCTTGTTTTGAAACCACTGAAAACAGGTATCAACTGTTACAGGATATTATTGAAAGCAAATAATAAAGACAGCTGCTCCAAGCGAAATGTCTGTAGAATCTCTGGTGCAAAGAACACTCACGTTTACTCCTCCAACTGATGTGGACACAGCTTGAATGTTTGGGACGAACACTGCTCCTGCTTTCCTTTCTGCTGGTTTATAATTCGTCCACGAAGCACCCGTGTCTACCTAGAATGGAGAACCTGACATTACTTAGATGACGATGATGATGGTGGTGAAAGTAACGCAATTATTATAGACATTAATACAATGAAACAAGCTGTATTGTTATAGTAACAGTACTGTGCCAAAACGGTTTCTTAGCGGAGCTCCAACACGCAAAGCGCGCCAGCGGAGCACCATAGGTAAGAAATTTGAAAACTCATCAAGCCGAGAGAAATTGGTAGTCACGTGCCTGTACGAGCGGCCATCTGTACAGACTCTTGGGGAGGGGTAGCAGACAACCCGTACGTTATTATTGAAGTTGAGCCTGCGATAATATATTCGGTAAAGACAGCATTGGAACGAGGCGAAGGGGTCAAAACATCGGACAACACAATGCACAATGACCCGATAGCCTCGTTTGTATGTTAAACTGCTGAGAACTCCAATAAGAGCCACTGAGATGCGAATTTTTACAGCCATGAAGACATACCTGCCAGTTAAACTCTCCGTACGGTCCAAAACTCGTCAGTCGTCCCGACGAAACGACAAAAACACTGTCAAAACTTCGGATGCTTTGCCGCTTAAACGTCTGTCCTGACAGATGGCTGAAAATTCCTGTTCTGTCCGGCGGACTCGACACAAGCAATGGAGAAACAGGCATGAGTTCATCTCGGAAATCGTCCTCGTCGATCGAATAAAAGAAACTACCTAGCGTAGAAGTTGCGCGGCAAATTGAGCCACTGAACAAAGTCTTAGCTCCAGACGTCACAACGGCAGAGCATGGATTGACTCCTGATTGGACAACGCGCTCTGACGTAAAATAGGTTGTCACGTGATCTATGACGTTGTCACCGTTTACGTCACCTACACTCGTGCCATCCTTGGAGATGGCGTATGAACAAAGGGGCTGACCAGACTCAAGGCTTAGTACTTCAATGGACCTTTGACGTTTTATGACAACAGCGTTTGGTTTTTCTCTGTTCAGTTGTGGTCCATCGTTTGTTTTAAACTCGTATTTTGGTGTTTTAGATGGAAGCACGGGTTGTTTTTTTACAAAGTGAGCCGTTTGTAGCTCAGTGTCTCCAGGGTGTTGCCATCTGTATGGTAATGATGCGATGAGCGAGTCCGTGTACTGACTCCAGTGGACCTCGCCCACGTGGTACTGACTGGAATGAAGAGCCAGCTTGAAATGATAAGCTGACAGAAGATCCTACAGGAAAATAATCAGAAGGGAATGTGAGTAGCAGGCACAGAGGGTACCTGCGGTGGGCTATGCCTCTTCAAGCTGCGAAAAGGGCAACAAGCCAGGCCTGTATGACCTGTCCGGCTAGTGAGCAAGGTTTGGCCTTTCCATGCCATAATGTTTGTCAAAAGGTAAAAGCAGCCTAGAGTGTGCGTTAAGAAAACTTCGAGTTCGTGAACAAAAAGTCACGTGGGTCGATTTCCCCCTTTCTTCATGGCTCGCAAATGATGATTGGTGTGTTATACGATATCGAGAGCTTTATAGGTACGGATCGACCTAAGTTGTTCATTGCGCACATGGGCATAATCACCTCAGGCGATTCACGTGAAATCTTAATAAGCCCAGCTTATACTTATTAATTCATGACATACCTCTCTAGACGTTTTCTTGGTTTCGTAGTCCCCTGGTTCGTGTTTCCAGTAAGCTGCCCCTGTTTTGCTGTTAAATGCATAAGTCGAAAAGTGCTCCTCTTCTTCTGACGTCTGCCGTAAACCAAAACAAAAAAGCCACATTTAATTGAGCTAGCAGCTTGCCACATGAACTGTCTACAGGCTGGTCATTCATTTCAACTATACCAAGTTTTGAGTTGAGGGAGACAGAGTTGAATCGAAGCGAGCAGAGAAAAGCGAGTCTGCGAGCGAAAGTGATCCAACAGGGCGAGGTCTGTTGTAGGGTCGATTACCAGCCGCTGCACGGGAACCTGAGCCCGCGCTCCTTCTCGAAGGGAAGGAACGAAGACCAGACTCGAGAGAGCGGCGGAGATCGAGCCTTGGTCTGTTGTGGAAGCGCCAAAAAAGTACAGTTCACATTTCACGGGGCTTCAACACTCGTTTCTGCGCACTAAACGTGAGTCTGTTCACAGCTGACTCGTCCCCAATCGTCTTCATCTTCAAATAGCGCCCCGACATACGAAGCGGGGAGAGACGGGTACCGAGAAAGGGCGCAAGGCGACATGGGTAAGAAGAAAATTTCCCTTCCACCTCGTGCTTCTCGCCCACTTTGCCGCGCGCTGTATGAAGACGACTGGGGACAAGTCAGTGCTCGTAGGTTAAAATTTCTACGACAACAGAATCTCGCGATTTTGATAAGACGAATTTGAAGGATTTAACATACACTTCAATTTTCGCGACATCATTTTTTTGCTAAACGTTTGTGTGATAAGGTGACAACTGAACCAAGGAGTCAAGGACCCTCTTAGCCTAGACTACATTAAGCGCTTGAGCTCCTGCTTCGTGTCCAGATGTCTCTTTCTAAAGGCGGTGGCAAACGAGGACTCATTGTTGCTCACGACCATTTATTGCGCGCTCAAACGCGGAAACATTTCTTGCGAACACAATATGTTTCTGGATAAAATCAGAAACATTATTTGTGTTTCGGACACATAATTTGTGCCCCCAACAATGTTGCGCACGCGGGCAAACAGGGAAATATTTGTGTCCGCATACAGCAACAATGTGTCCTCGTTCGCCACCGCCTTAGTACTCAAGTCTCGTTGCTTGCAGAAAAAGTGCGAAGCACCTGAACATGAGAAGGCTGCTTAAATTCTACAGAAAAAAAAAATCATACACTTTAGGCTAAACCGAAGAAGCTCATCTAGGAAACTTGAAAAATTAGGGATTCCCGATTAAAGCCATTTCTTTTTCTTTCTTTCTTCTAAAAAACTTTCAAACAAGGAAGGCAATTCTAAGTTTTGTTTCCAATTTGATGATTAGAAAGTACAACTTAGGGTGTTCACATAAAATTACCGTTTTAGGAGAGCGCTGGCGTCGTGGTGGTAGTTTAACTATCTCCTCTACAGTAAGGCCAGTTGAAAAGTTGTGCTGATGGTTGTGCCTACAGAAACAACACACTATTGCTAAAAAATCGTGTAGCTTTCTAATGCTAGAGTCCAGAGTTAATTGAATCAATGCGGCCATATCGCAAAAGCTCTATACACCCCCACCCCCCGTCCACTAGCACGCCTCTGGAAATTCAATTCCTCCCGTTTTAATAAACCCTGGGGACCTTCCCCACAATAGATCGTGACAATTTGTGAACAAGGAAACATTTCAATTTGAAAGTTACATGTATTTATCCAGCAAATTATTTATTCCGCTATCTATCCAGTTTCCGTAACTCGAAGCGACTAATGCTAGCCCATTGTACTGTACGGGATTTTTTAAGTCACCGGTACCCATTTATACACCTGGGTGGAGAGAGGCACTTTGAGAGAAGTGTCCTGCCCAAGAACACAACGCAGTGGCCTGGCCAAGCTCAATCTGGAGTCGAGCCTTCGCACCTTCCTTTCAACTTAAAAGAGCTCTATCACAATATTCTGAGTCATTTTTGCGAGGAATCAAATTCCATTCAAATGAAAGAGACCTCTGAATAATAGTTTACTGAGGATGAAAAACCCCAAAGAAGTAATATTAAACCAAAGAGAAACAAGGATGGCTACGGATGGGAAAGATTGACATGGATTGCAAATGACAAATTTGAAAAATTTAGGCTACCATAAGTTTTTCAAAATGCAGAAAACATGACGTAGCTCCTTTAAGTTCCTTGTTTACATTGGATTGGCAAATCAATCTAAACACGATTTAATTGTCAATTGATGACTGATATTGGAAAACTCTAAGTGCTAAGAAATCATGTCTCTTAGGCAAAAATTGATGTAGATCTGTAATATTTGGAATGGAAGAAAATCATTACTCTAAATGGTCTTGAGGTTGTCTTTCTTTAGCAGTTTTGCCTCCAATCAAAACCAGGCTCGAGTGTGGTACAACAAGAACAGCAATCTCCCTGAAAATTAAGACCAACAAAGGATTTACTAAATACTTTTATAACCTAGCTACCAGAGCCGCGCAATCAAATTCATTTTACGTAAAGCTTGCTCCATAATCCAGTGGAGCACGCTGTTAGTTTGAGCAAATTGCTTCGCCATAATTTTTTTCTGGTGCGGGTTTTTTGATGAACATTTCCACTGGTAATTGGTTTATGCTTTAGTGTGCACCATCGAGTTATGGTGCACAGGGGAAGTTTGGAGAGAACTCAAGAAGCTAGAGTTGCTCTCGGCTATCGTCTCAAGCAACTCTTACACTTCTTTCATGCTCTCCAAACTTCCCGTGTGCACCATAACTCGATGGTTATGAACCAACTGTTAAATGGAAAAAGAATTATACAAGACAGCATCCTCCAAAGGAGAGTAGGCAGGGAGATAGCTATGGTGAAAGAGCCAGCGATAGGGAAGAGGGGGTATCATCAATTTTATGGATTCAAGTAAACTAGTAAGCAATGGCAAGTGGGAAAAAGAGCATTTGCTGGTAATTGTGCTTTCCAGTCAAAAGAGAATGAACCTTACTTACTTGAAATATAGTGAATCTGATGGTTTGTTGTGTGTAAATACTTCAGCGTTCCACATTAGCTCCAGTTGATTTGTGAAACAGTGCACTAACCCGTCGTCTGTCACAACTACTATTATCTACAGGCATGCATATAAAAGATACACAGTCAGCAAACTGATTGTCTCAGATTCTAGCAGACGTTTAGTATACTTGGAGAACATTGCCGAATAAAATGTGATGGTTTTTCAAGGATTTGTGCAGAAAGATTCAAAATTTCAACTGAGGATTATATTTTGAAGATTGTAGGAGCCATGTAGCAGCTGCATTAGCCTGCAAACGTTCATGTGCAGCAATCATAATACGCTCGCATACAATCTGTTTCTCTCTTTTTTTGCATTCATCCAAAATCTGAAGCCAGGGCAAAAAATGTACTACATTGTAAGCAAGTGGGTCATGTATGTACACTCCAGGGGAACACTTGCTATGCAAGACGTCAGGAAAGTCATTCGTGTTTAGATCTGAGTAACAATGTTATTGCAAGCAGATAAAAGACACATAACCTGATGACAAACATCACTGGAAGAAACATTTTTACGTTCACATCCTGCTCCAAGGGCTACAGGAAATGCAGGTTTGGATGAATTACTTTCAAGCACCACTTCTGTCTGGGAAAACCAAATACAATCCAGAAAATATTTCATTTAGTAATAATACTATTTTCTCAAACTACATATTAATAACTATGTAGCTGAATGTAATTTAGGCTAAGTTAAACTCAAGACAATGTTCGGCTGGCCAGCATTTCCATTCGAAAAGACTGGGGTGGTCGCCTAACCTTGCAGGGGCTGTTGGGGAGTTCACAGCTTCCCTGTTGAGGTCAGATGATTTTGCATGTTATACATGCCCAAAGTAGGTTGCTCTTCTACCTAGCAATCCTGTTGGTAAGTATATGGTTAAGTATGGTTAATTTGACCAGTGATTATAGCAGTGCAGTGATACCATGATGGACGCAAACTGCTCAAAGGGATTGTCATAGCGACCCACTGTATACGGATTGAGTTCTTGGCTCCACCAATCTCTCAGGCACCTCCCAGGCCATGCTCATCTATAGTTGATGAGTTTAAATTACCTTTAAATGAAGATGAGGTAGAGTGGATGATACATCATGGTCTTCTTGCGGAGGTAGCATATGTATTTTAAGCCTTGAATCCTCTGTTGCAATGATCAACTCTGTTACAATGGCAATAAAAAGTTAACTTAATGTGCTGTAAAGTTGTAAAGCCAATAATGCTAAATACACATTTGCTATTCAAAGAGCATATTTGCCAGATGGTACAACTTACCATTAATTCCATCGCTGTCAAGATCTGTGACAATAGGAAGAGGCCTAAAAAGAATTTCAGAAGCATCTAATTGCAAGGTATTGTTAACTTGTAAGTTACTTTGGGTAAACAGGTCTAAAATTAATGTCATGTAAAAACAAATGCAACAATTTCTTGAATTCCATTTTCTTACGCTGTAACCAGCTTTGTGTTCAGAGACTTATCCAGAGAAGGGAACTAATAAAAGGAGGCATAATAGTATTTTTGTTGCTGATTATAGACCATTGCAAGTTCAGTGTGGTCCGTGTTTATTTAATTTTGAATTCCTTTTTATCTTTGGGATTTTGTGTGAAGTTCCATTTGAATTCTGAAAACAACTTGCTATTGTCCTACTGAAATCATTAGCCTTACCATCGGTTGCATTAGCATGAACATGTGGGGAAAAAACCTGTTCTAATTGGCAATCAGACATTACGTGTTTGTTTGTCAAATTTCAAAGTTTGAAGCAACTGCAGGTGACATTTCGCCTGTGCAATCATGGAAGTGTTCTGGTGAGAAATATTTTTTATTGCACGGCTACAACTCTTTGGAACATTTTTAACAGGTGCAGATTAAACCCTTAAACCCAGTTAAGTTGTCAACATTGGTGTAAACATTGGCGCGATTTTTTTGGGTTTTGTATGAAATTAATTGCTGTAAATCATTCAATTTCATCCACTTGACAAACGCAGAAGGCTTAAAATTGAAGTTTAAGTCTCACAAGATTTTTATAAAACCCTTCGCAAAGTGTTACTAACTCAACTGGGACCACCTCCAATGTCTTTTAGCCAATCACAAGATGGATTGAGAACAAAAGAGTCTGAGTTTTTTCATCACCAGTCCAGTCACGATGGGGGTAGAAAATGTACCATTCTTTTGTTTTAAACTCTTCTTGTGATTGGTGAAAAAGCGTTGGGTGGCCCTGGTTGAGCTACCGTAAAAACTCGTGTACAAGCTGCACCTTCTCCCTAAAAATCTTAGTCAAAAATAAGGGGAGCAGACATATGCATGCCTAAAATTTATTTATCACCAATATACTTCCGTGATCGCTCAAACAAAACGCTGCCTGACATTACTACAAACTTTGAAACTTGAAAAGCAAACACGCAACATTTTATAGCCAATTAGAACAGGTTTTTCCCCATGCAACCAACGGCATTTCCAACTGCAAGGCTGCAAATAATTTTTCTCCTGAAAGTACATGTGTTAAATTCTTTAACATTTTGATTGGACAAACAAGAAGTGAGGTTGGACAAGGTACTACTGACAATACTGCTAGATATATGAACCTGCTAAATTATCTAACATGCTGTCAATACAAAACATTGGGGTTTTTTACATTGGAAAATAAAACGCTGTCAAGCCATTTTGTCCAACCACTGTTGTGATTACAATTGCCAGAACATTGGCAAGATTTGGTGCCATTGTCCAATTTCCAACTGTTTTTTGCAGCCCAGCAACTGGGCAAGCATTCCAGTTACTTACAGTCTGTTTTTCCCTTCTTTATGCTTGATATCAGTAACAATATCTAGCTGCCAGGAAGGTTTCAACTCCCAGACATTAGGAGCTCTGAATAGAAACACGGCAACAAAAATTGCTGCCACCACAAGAACATCTTGTGCTCGTACTTTAGTGACATCAAATGGCAGTAGCTTTAGGGGATCATTCATAACTGTCACCTGAAAATAATTTCAATGCTTGAGTTTTAAATTTAATTGAAAATAATTCAAACAAAAACTAATTATAAATAATAAAAGTTTCTTGGAAAGAGTCCTTTATGTACAAATTCTAAAGTCCCAAGAGTGTGACCAATAAAAATGATTGCCACACCAAAATGTTTTATTTTGGAAGAACAAGATAATTTGGAGGATATGTTCTTCAATTTCACAATGTTAGGAAAAAATGCAAAACTCAGAACTGAAAAAAATACCAATAGTTTTAGCTATGGGTGTGTGTGTGGGGGGGGGGGACAGGAGACTGCAAACCTCCCACCCCTTATTTTTATTTCTGTTGCAAAAAATTAAACAACGCTTCAAATTCTTTTGTGATTTTCCCTGGTTCCTGCTGGGGCCGGGCATTTGAACAGAAAATCTCAGCTCAGTTCAAATCCCACCCTATGCCCACACTCCTCCCTCCCCTTTTGCGGGATTTATTCACCTATCAATGTTAAGCCCGAGGGAGGGGGGTCAGGCATGGGGTGGTGATTTTGACATTTTCTGAAAAGATAAGTCAAATTCCCCACCCACAGGACAACAAAATTGGTCAAAAGTATCAAAATCTTCCACTTTTCCACTATTAAAAATGGTGGCCATTTCAAAATTTCCAATCAAAATCCCCACCCTGGGGGCAAACCTCACAGTCAAAGTCCCGTGGGCAGCCCGACCGCCCCCCATCCCCTCCCTAGGGCTTAAAGGCCATTTACAGTCTGTACTGCGTAATCTCCGCCTGTAATGTTTATTGAGTCTCACACGATGAAAAGTAAACAAACCAAAATGAAAATTACGAGTAAAAACTTACCTTTTTTCCCTTATTAACATCTGATATCCTTGCAAAACAATAATAAAGAGTAGACGAACCTTGACGATATTCCAAACCGCAAACCGTTCCTCATTGCGAACTTCCAAACAAAACGACCCGCAATGGCGGACTCAAAAACTTCATGTACGCAGTTACCGAAGTGTAACGTCTCAACGAATTCAAAACAGAAATGTAAACAAATCCCGAGACTGCGCAGTACGGACTGGAAATGGCCTTTAACAGTCGGCTTAACATTGATTGGTGCATTACATTGATAGGTGCACAAATTTGAAGACAGTAGAAGGAATTGAGAAGCCGCCCCCCTCAAACGGCTTCTCAATATGTGAAAAAAACCCTAAATAACCTTCCAACATAACGTAATCCCCCTCCCTATAATTAAAAACATCCTAAATTCCAAACATAAATGGAACACATTGAAAAAATATGATGATTGCATGCTTTTTACCATTTTGCTTTGCGAATTGACTCTGTTATTGAATGGAACTTACCTTTTCTTATTTTTCATTCTTAATACTCTCTAATTATAAGGAATGTCTCTCTAAAATGTCATGTCTTTGAAGGTTCTTTTCTAAAATCCGCGCCATATTGGATGTTTATGACTTCCCTAATATGGCCATGATTGCCTTTTATGGCGGATCCGCTAGAACTGACCAATGGGAAACCTCGTTAGCTGCGCGTCAGTTTAGTGCGCTCGGTTTCAAATCATCCAACGTTCAAACAAGCAAGCGTTTTGTCCAAAGCTTTGGTATTTTTTCTTAACTTTATACATTTGTTTTGTGTTTCGTATTTGAGTTTTGCAAGCCAGAGTGTTCAAGTACTTTTCAAAACTTCAGTGTTCAAGAATGGATGCGTTTGTTGATCCAAGTTATGAGTACGATGCGCCGATGTTTGTGGACTTCTCACAAGGGGCCGATCAACTCGACCCCGAGGCAGACAAATGGTTTGGTAAGTTTTTGTCTTCGATTTGCTCGCCTCGAGTAAATGTTTTGGAATTTGCCTAAATCTATCTCTCTGTATTTTAAGATGAAAAGGTAGCCGATGAAGGTGGCATTTTGATGAAAGAAGAACCAGACGATCGGGGATCGACTGAAGATACCAACACAACCAGTGATCACACTGCCAAGAGCATGGCGGCTGAAATTCCAAAAGAAGACAAACAGAGCTCGTCGCTACACAACCCAGAAGAGCTCGAAACACCACAAGCTGATGTAGAATTAGCAAAGGAGTCTCCTAAAAAGCAAGTGCCAAAAAATGTCGTAACTTCGTGGTCTGACTGGGTGGCGAAAACCGCGACAAATGTTAACAAGGAAAATAGGGCGGAAAGCGTGGAAAATTCTTCCACTTCACAATCACGAGTCAAAAGGTAAGCTGAAGTTTGTTCCACTAAATAGCAGCTTATAGGGCTTGTTTATTGACTAGTTTGCTTTATTTTTGTAGGAAACGAGAGAAAAAGGAACCCGAAAGGAGATCAGCTCGGTTGAGAACCTTGTCGACTTGTTCCACAGCTTCTACCGTGTCCAATGCGTCTGATGGTTATCCAGCAAGGAAGGTTCCTAAAATAAAAGCTCCACTGACACTTACCGTCCCTAACACGCCGACATTTATGAGGTAAATTAAGCTAGCTTGTCGCAGTGCTACTGCATGGATAACGACAGTTGATATGACCTCTTTTCATTGAGATAATATATACTTTGATTTTCGGTTCACGGCCAGCAACCCAAGTACTTGATTAGCTGGATGTTTGTAATTATTAAACCATAAGAGAATGTGCAACAAATTGTGCTATTAGTATATGTAATAGGACTACATGCTGTCCAATTTGAAAATAATCCAATTATTTCCAAAGCTTGTCCTGTTACCTATTAATTATATAGCATCCAAAAATATATGAACATGGCAAATGTTTCGCCATCCAAACTAGTTTTTCTTGACAGTTGATTGGTTTTTGGAAGGTATCCAGATTTTTCTTAAATTGGACAGTTCGAGCAAAATAATTAAATAAATTTTAAATTTGGACAGTTTGCAAAAATTAATAAAAAATGCATCTGTTGACAATAATGGATATTTATGTAGCTACATAATTAGATAAGTAATTAACCAGTGGATCTAGTGTAGTTAATTTCAACTTCTCCTGTAAATGAGCACAGATTTTATGAAGACAATCATTCTCAGCTGGTAAATTTTTTGAATTACTGGACGGATATAAAATTACTGGTTGCCTCAGTCACTGTTTGAAGTGACTTGCATGCGGAGATGGCAGCAATAATTTTGGTAGCCTTTTCCAGGTAAGCTGTTCCTGCGGAACAGCACAAAGGAAAATGGTGAGAGAAAACAAAAGGAGGGGTAATGGTTAGTTGGGAGCAGCATTAATTGTGGCATACTGCCCCCCCCCCCCCCCCCCCAGATGGGTCATGCTGATGTCCACTTCTTGTCCTCAATTTCCAGGAAAGCTCCTCAGTCCAAAGCAGCTGCTAACCAGGCACACAAAAACCAAGAAGAGAATGAGCTGCAGGTCATTGCTCAGAAGCAAAAAGAAACTATGGAGAAATTAAAACAGAACAAAATTTCCATGAAAAAAGCCCTGGCTGGACAGTCCTACATGCCATGTCGATCAGCCGTTGATAATCTGACTCATCCTCAAGAGTTTCACTTTGCAACAGATGAGAGGCTCGGTCCGAGCACACACCCTCACACCAATGTTGAAGAAAAAGGAAAGAACTTTGTTGGGACGTTGAGGCAACACCCACCCTCACCAGTAAGTGATCAATTACTTCAGGTGTAGAAATTAAGATTTTCCTTTATTAAGGAGGCTCAAAAGGGTTTTCAGCCGTGCGCATGCGCGCTCTCATAGTTTGTGTCAGCTTTGGATCCCAATTCCATTAAAGATGCGCGCGCGCGCTACATCTGAAACTTGCTAAATGGGAAATGAAACATGCGGAAAACATTTCTTTTTATTTCGAAAAATAACTCGGTGACCTACCTTGATTTTTTGCATGCGATTAACAATCAATACGCTGATTCAAATAGCAAAGTTTGGGCAAAATTATCTAGTGGTATTTCTTGCAATTTATCTTTTTCAATATAATTAAATTTCCACTAGATATTTTTTTTTTCGTATTGGCAGGCAAGATGTAGAATTGAGGGAGCTTTTAAATTACGAAATAAAAATGGCAGGTCACCGACTTAGTTTTAAAGATAATTGCCAAAAACTGAAATTTTGGAGGTCTTTTTGTCTCTGGCAGGGTGTTGCCATGGTAACTACTATGACGTCATTAACATTAAAGTATTGCCCAACAACTGAGTTTTAAATCTATTCATACGTTGCCCGAATGATCTTAAGCCCTTTTCTGTAATCCTGCATCGTTTTACAAGCACTACACTAGTGAGAAACTCTTTCGAGCCTCCTTAACCCATTGGCACCTGTGTCGCCTGTGACCAATATTGACATTTTTCCACTTCCTGACATCATCACCTTTGTGTAAAAAAGGTATTAGAGATAAGAAAAGGAGAAATTAAAGTAAGAGCAATAGAATGAAAAAGGAACACAGAAATGGTGTAAGAAGAACAATCTTCTCTACAATTACTGCTGTTCTCACTGGCATAAATGTTATGTTAGCTTCTAATAATAAATAATCTTCAATGAGGAAGCCAAAAGCCTATGCCACATATTGGTTTAAAGAAGGGTCCTCAGGTAAGATTATGATAATGTTTATGATTATGCGCAAGTGAAAAGCAGCCTTTAATATTGTACATGTTTGATAGTGACTTTCTGCCATTTCTTCATCAGACTTTCAAGAACAGGAAACCTACTGTACCAGTCCCATTCAAGATGACAGAGTCACGGAAAAGAAAAGAACCTGACAACGACGACAACCGTTGTGGCGAGTACCAATCCATGGCTCAGAAAGTTTACCAGTGGCAAAAAAAGACTCCAGAGCGCTTTCGTGTCAAAGCTGTACAAGAACAGAATCAGGGTCCACCTGCTAATGTGGAAAAGGCTCCACCGAAACTAACAGCTCCAAAAACACCAAATTTGAAGTCAAAAGACAGAAAAAGGCCTCTTCCCTCAGACTGTTTGAGTAAAGAAGAACAAGAGAAACTGCAAGAAGCAGAGATTAAAAGGTAGCTATTATAGTAAATTATATAGTATGTTTAAATTATCTTTAACAAGTTTCTAAGGGATTTCTTATGTTTTGACACGATCTGCGTAAAATAGAATACTAAAATTTTTGCATGTAAACAAAAACAAAGGTGTGGCTGACTAGGGCACTTTAAGAGGACTTTTTTAGTGTTTGCATAGCCTCATCTAAACACTCGGGGGTTTAGAAGAATTCTCAAAAGTTATGCAAACCCTAGACTGCATCTCAGGTTTGCATAACTGTTTTGAATTCTCCCAAAGAACCTCGTGTTTAGATGAGGAGCTATGCAAACACAGATAATGCCCTCTATTACTTAAATTTCTTTTCCTGTGAAGTTGTTGTAATTACCTCTCATGAAACAGGGTCTAAAGTTTATAGCTTTCCTTATAATTATCGTTGAATGACTGAGTTTGTCACATACTGTATGCTTTGATCCAACAACAGTAATTGGCATTTAAACTGCAATATTATGTGTTTCTTTTTTCTAAACAGTTATAAATTCAAGGCAACTGAACTCAATCGCAAAATATTTGACTGCAATGGAACACTTGGCGTTTACATGGAACCAAAGAAACCTCTTACAGAAATAGAGCCCTTTAACTTTGATACTGAACAACGTGCTGATGTGCATAAAACCATAGAGGCACCAGTTGATGAGGTTTGTAATCAATGTCTTTTAGTCCATCACCATTTATGCCAAAGTGATGTTGGGCTGTAGAGGTCAACACTGATGCACCTTCTGTAATGCGACTGTGTTTTACACTACTGAATTAAAACTCTGACAACCAGATAAAAGATGCAGATAGAAGCATGGTAGAGCAAGAAAATGGTTTTTGTGTGTGTACTCTGTTACACACTCGCTTGCATTTTGTGACATCTCCACATCACAAGATAAGATTCCCTGATAAACGATTTAGCAAATAAATTCTGTGTTGTCATGTGTCTGTTCAGTAGTAGACCACTGATAGCGCCAAATGCGGTAAGAACAAAAAAAAACTGGCACCCAAGGCGATAGCCGAGTGTGCTGCTGATGTTCTTACCACATTTTGACATCTTTTGGAATCTAGCTGTTTTATATAAAAAAGAAACAAAAAATAAAATGCTTGGCATCATCAGGGCATGTGTCCTTCAACACATGTAGATCATAGGAAGGAACCAATCAGAATGTGTCCATAATTGGGCTGATTATATAAACATGTATTGCAGAACTTTAGATTCAAACATCATTCCCTGGGTGGGTGAAAATTTCCAAGTGATGCAAATAGACTGCTCTCTCTAGTCTTTTACTTGTATCTAAATATTACTTTTATAAATTTTTATATTCAGGAGGACAATTATCCCAGACAAATTAAGGCAAAACCTCTCCCTGACTTCAGCAATGTGTTCAAACCCGAACTGTCACACAACAGCACCCGTTCACAGCCATTCTCATTTGAACAACGTGACAAGGAGTTAAAACAGAAGAAAGAGGAGAAAATTAAAATTGTCGTAGAGGAAGAAAAGAAGGTGAGCTGGCCAATTGACAACATGGTTTGTACGGGTCATGGAAAACGTAGTCGCCTTCGCAGCCATTTTTGGGATGCCACGCAACACTCACCCCAAAGGAACAGCCACTAGAAACCGAACTGCATTCCTTTCCCATTGTGTTTGTGGTTTGTTTGAGCTCTGTTGAACTGGCCGATCAAATACTGAACTGGCAAAGAGTGACAAGCCTACCCAGAGTCCCTTCAGTGTTTACGATGTGTTAGCTGATGTGTTTCAAACTTTTTCGCTGCGTGGCATCCAAAAAAAAAATAATGGCTGCGAAGGAAACTATGGAAAACCTGGAAAGTCATGGATTTTTTAATAAGAACATGGCCATCGAGGGTCATTGTACACTGTAAGTCATTTTCAATCCTTTTTTCTTATTTCTGGAAAAGCAGCTTGTAATTTGGAAAGTTCAAAAGAGTGTGAACCCTATACAACAGCTTCAAGTGGGGAGGCGTGGTGGCCTAATGATTGGTGCGTTGGACTCCGGATCAGATGGTCCAGGTTCAAGCCCCAGCCAGGGCGCTGCATTGAGTTCTTGATGTACTGGCAAAATAACGCTGGGGTGTCACCTTGCAATAGACTTGCATCCGATCCAGGGGGAGTAGAAATATTCCTAATGCTTCAGGAACCTGGATAAGCTCTGGTAGTATGGAATACTTGGCGCGAGGCTTTCCTGCAGTGGTGATTGTGATGAAGCCAAAAAGAGTTTGTCCGGTAGCCCAATGTGTCGCTGTAGCATGGGCATATTTGGAATTAATATGACCAGCTCCAGCTTAGAGAACGCTCAGATGACATTTCAGCATCTGCCATTAATTATAAACAACAATATTTATCTGAATTTTGATTTTTTTTTTCCTGTGACAGGCACATGAGTTCCATGCCCAGCCACTGCCAAGTTTTACTCCACCTCCTCTCCCCTCATCATCTAAAATGCTCACAGAGCCTGTGCCCTTTGATTTGTCGACGGAAAACCGTGGAGCTGTGAAGGCTGAAAAATGGGGACAGCAGGTATAGTAGCACAAACAAAACCACA
The DNA here is from genome assembly GCA_947652115.1 of Blastomussa wellsi. Classification (NCBI taxonomy): domain Eukaryota; kingdom Metazoa; phylum Cnidaria; class Anthozoa; order Scleractinia; family Plerogyridae; genus Blastomussa; species Blastomussa wellsi. Next base: position 41,065,983 of record OX393561.1, read on the forward strand.
ACTGTTACACAAATGCTGCTCCAGGCAGGACCTTACAATTTACTTGTACGCATTGCAGACCTCTCCCTTTACATGCAGAAAGAATGCCATGACGTGCAGCGTTACGAACTCGCAAATTTGCAAGCTACGTGAATTTTCTGTTTGGTCGGTTCGAAAAAAAAGCTGGAGTTTATCCCCGGCGACTTCTGTCTTGCCAAGAGTTCAGAGCGCTAACAATTAGGCCACTGAGATTGGATAAAAAAACGTTTTGGGTTGGTTTGAACGCTCGAGCACGGGATCATGTTTGAAGAAATTATTCTTTGCATATACAAATCAGGGCCTAGTTGTTCAAAGGGTGGATAGCGTAGTTTGTTTTGTTGATACTTATCGACTGAATAGCGATTTATCCGTTTGATAGCATTGTCCACCCTTTGAACAACTGGGAACGGGAGATTTCGAACTAAATATATGGTTTCTTTGCTGTTTTAGCTTCAGAAGGAGATTCAGGAGCAACGAATGAAACGAGTGTTCAGAGCACGACCCACGAATGTACTATACAACGCCCCATTCGTCCCCGACAAATCTACCTCAAAACCAAGCACGAAAATCGAAGAATTTACCATGAATTGCGATAAGCGAGCTAAAGAGAGAGAAATTTACGAAATGCACAAGACGGAGAGAGAGCTTGAAGAGGAGGAGGCGAGAAGACAGCTAGAGAAAGAGAGGGAAGAAGAGGAAAAAATTTACATTAAGAACCTCAGGAAACAGCTTGTGCATAAACCAAACCCGATACGGAAATATCGCGCGGTGGAAATCAAACAGAGCGATAAAGAACTCACTGATCCGCGTTCACCGGAATGGCAGTCAAAGAAACGAAGAAAACTGCGAGTGTAAATTCCTGCGTTGTTTTCTATTAATGAATAAGGACACAAGTCAGGTTTTGCCATTGTGCATGCGAGCCGTACTGTCAGGAGGAAGCATACATGTACGTGGCAATGAAAAAAAAACGAATACTATTTGGAAAGCTACGTCTTATTGCGATCGTTTTGTATATTGCTCATCCTTCGAGATGGTTTTGTTAGGCATTGTGTAAAATTACTGTTTCTTTCCCAGAAGCAGGATTACAATGTAGTTTTAGTGGTTATGCATTATATTAGTTAGGGCGGTAGAAAATTCCACTTGTTCTGGCAATTCACAGACGGGCATTTTAATTCTTAATGTTTGATACATAACTTGTTATTCAATTTTACTTGTACATTCGAGCTTTCAAGAGTAAATTTTGCAATTTGCTCCACTTAATTCTTGTTGTCTCTAGTGTTAATTTCGCAGCTAAACAGAGCTCACTTGTAAATTTCGCTGAAAGAAATATAGGGGCAGGTATTGGCAAGGAGAAAAAAAGAAACCCGAAGCTTGTTTAGGCTCCGTCTCCACTTGGCCGGAGAAATTCGAAAACGGCGTTTTAGCCCAGAATATGGACACAGCTTTATTCTGTCCAAACTATACTGTTTTCAAGTTGTTGCACCGTCCATACACGTCAATACACTGCTGTACAGTCGGCATTCAAGTAGCCGGATTTACCCACTCTGGGGAGCGCTGTGTTTTCAAAAGTTCCGTTTTTGTGGGTGTTTTCGTTGAGTGGGTATAGCAGGCCAATCTGGAGAAGAGAAGTTGCGTTGTCAAATTTTTGCGGCGCAGTCCATCCCCACCCTACCCCCAAGCTTAGAAATGCTAATTAATAATGGTAATAGGACTGAGTGGAGTCCAATTCGGTCTGTAATCATACGGGTGATTAACAAAATCGGACGGCCGCGAAGCGGGAGTCCGATTTGTTAATCACGAGTATGATTACATACAGAATTGGACGACACGATGTCCTGTTATCAATTAACCATACCCATCACAATTTCCGAAAAACAAAGTTTTCCTTGAAAAAAGCTTTAAATAGCAATTCTTAAAATATGATAATTACAATTTCCGAAAAATATACAGAGAATAGCTCGAGTCATTGTGGAAAAGCCCCAGGTTTGTTGCTATAGTGATTGTGATCAATGTGGTGATTGGTGGATTGTAATCAATGTGGTGATTGGTGGATTTAGCTGACAGGAATTAAAATATTTGACGATAAAAAATTGCGATAAAACATTTCGAAAAAGCATATTAAAAAATGTTTGTTAAGACGACGTTTAGCTCACGTCAATATCAAGTCAAAAAAAGTAACGATAAAAATGTTTAAATACTAACAATAGGTGATGTAATATTCCTTTCAAGCGTGAGAGTGAAAGCCACTAAATAGATCTTTTTCACGTGACGTCATGTTTACACTATTTTCCGGTCGCCATGTTGGTGCATCTGAGGTGCACCTACCGTGGCGGCTCCATACTGGGCTCTGCAAATTTGGGCAAAAAGTTTCGGCGAATATCTTCGGTTTGGGGTAGCGCACAGTCATAAAACTTGGAAAAATAGTTCTTTTGCTATCTCCAATAATATTTCTTAATCTTGACTTCATTGACTGAACGGTGTTCGGTTTATTTATTTATTTTTTTGCGTGACAGTGAAAACGATCTATAGTTTACTAAAAGAGGTGATACTAAACCAAACAAGAATAAAGATGGGAAAGATTGACGGATTGCAAACAACCAATTTGAAAAATTTAGGCTAAATTTTCAAAATGGACCATTACGATACTAATGGTGCTTACAATTACCATATGTCAGCACTGGTCTGACTGGTCTGAAATTCAGGCTTGGTCAGACCACTGTAATACGTAGAGGGGGTAAGTTTCAAAAGAAACTGTGGTGCTGTGTCAGTGGGAAGTATAACAATATAATTTGGTTTTATCAACTGGGTTGATAATGTGAATTGGCCACCGTAAAGAGATTCAAGAGCTGACGTTTCGAGCGAATATCTCTTTGTTTTGAGACTTGCTTTAAAATTTCATCAGAATGGTGAAACAAATTAGGAATTTACTGATCTATTCGAACAGTTCTGATTGTAACACAACACGGGCCAGTCTGGTCGGCCAGGGACTGTTAGTGAAGAGCGTTGGCGGGAGTAGAAGAAACTGCAACAGGAAGAGAGTAAGTAAGATGTTCGCAATAAATGTAAATCATGATAAATCTTCCCCATAATTGTCTTTCTTCTTGGTAAAAGTCACCTGAAAACTAGCCTGATTCATAGACGGTCCAGATCACTCGTGTCACTCCACTCTCTCCTAGAGAGTGCGTGACACGTGTGACCTGGACCTTCTGAGAACAGGCTGCCTGAAAACAGGGAAGGTGAAATATTACGCTACAAAGATTGACCGTTACTGTGACGACATTTTTTATGTACTAGTAATAGTTCTCACTAAAGCTGCCCCCGCTATTTCAAGTTCTATTTTTCTAATTAACTGTAGTCAAGTGAGACACGTGAATTTTTTTTTTAAATTTACTTTTAATGGGAACGTTTTTGATTTTACTTATATTATTTGTTGTAACCGCAGACAGGCTTTGAGTCAATATAAACCAGTTTTTTTCCTTCTCTCAATCACTGAATATGCTTTTAGATTGTGGTGCGAGTCTTTCGCGCCCTGTTTGATTTGTGTCTGACAAATCGGAGTGTGACCGTGTCTTACAGTCAAATAGTAGATGAACAAATATAGAAAATTCGTGCCAGTCAATTCTTCAAAAACCTCGCTAAGCGAAGCTTGTTTCCACAACTTTGATTTCAAAGCAAATAAACTTCGATGCGATTGCCCACTTAGCTATCAATCGATCTATAAAGCTACAACCTTACCTTCAGCACTGGCAAAACCTCGTAGCGAACACTCCGTTCCCAGCATCCTTCGCTCTTTTATATGAATCCTTTCGACCCCCAGCGTAGTTTTTTTAGTCCTTTGCGCGCTTTTGGGCAATCCTTTGCGAACTTTTTCCTCAAAAATCGAGATTTTTTCTGCATCACACCGAAATCCGATACTCTATACGCGGGGACTTCAATAGTGGCCTCCTCGGGTTTTGGCCGTCTGGGCCAAAACCCTGCGGGGGCAATAAATTTAATAATCGGCGTATTCCCCGCCCTGGCGGGTCAAAAATATCAAATTTTGTTGGCAACCATCCATGGTCTTCCGTCTTCCTGCCAGTCTGGGACATCACAGCAAAGCCCGAGAAAAAATGGAGTCAGCCTTGAAGTACTCCAAATCTCAGCGCGTTCGCGAATTTCTCCCCTCTGTCAAGCCTTCATATCTGTCGCTAATTTTAGTATTTGTATGTGGAATGAACTTGCTGAGGAACGAGTCTGCAAACAATCGTCTGTTAGCGCTTGAAAAACAGATGGAAATTTTGACATCAAGTAAGCGTTGTGTCAAGACTGGATCGACAGGAGTTGACGAAGAAACGTCTGATAAGCCAATCTCGGACTCTGCCATACTTCAAAGAAAGACCTCTAAACCGGTTGATAAGAAGCTTTATTATCACACAGGTATGAATCGGTTAACCGTCACTTGTGCTTCAATGATCGAATGATTTTGTGATTCAACTTCGTTCAGTTCATCCGAGTTCATCAGCTAGCGACATTCGATCTCTTCACCCAGCGCTCAATAAAAGGGGCATTGTCACGGGGATTTTTGCCGTTTTTGGGGTCCATTCTGCCAAAATTACTGTTTTGTGCCTGTTGTACAAAAAATTGCTCCAAAAGACTCACCAAGATGAATTCAGATGAAATTTTGGTAGGGAAAGCAATTACAATCCATTTCCATCCTCGTCATCTGTGACAGCATACAAAATCAATTGTTTCAATATAGTACTACAGTCTTCGACAACAAAGTTAGACCATTATGGCTACGTTTTTCTTGACGTTTTCATCGCCAGTTTTAAGCTTTTTGAAAATACTCTTTAACAGCGTGAAAATGCCCCTTTAAGACTTTTAGTGAGAGACATGAGCAGTATTTTTTTTATTTATCTGCACATGAAAATGTGTTTTCTTTCATCCCAAGTTTTATTGGGGACTTTGTAGCTAAACACTGACAAATGTAAGAGTTAGTTTAATACACTTCTCTGTAACAGACCCACTGAAACCCTACCCAGTGGCTCTCTCCTCCGCAGAGGTTCGAACGTTCGTCATCCGCCGTGCGACGCTTTCCGCCGTCGCCCGTCAGCCCCGCGCCTGCACTCACATCGCTCAGCGGATTCTCCCTACCCGAAAAAAATACCCTCGAGCCTCTGTGGAGGAGAGAGACCCAGTGGATTATTTTCCCCTACCCAGCGGAAAATTAGTTTCCCCAGTACCCAGTGAATATTTTGATTTTACCCAGTGACTGTACGGCGTGACCCAGCGTATTTTGTTTGCAAAAAATAATAATGAATAAGCAAAATAAAAAAGAAAACGAGCGGACCCAGTGGGAAATTAGCCAACCCGGTGACTTTTTCCCGAAAACCCAGTGAGGATAAAGATTCCACTGGGTCTGTTACAGAGGGGTGTTTTAGTACAGCAAAACGTGAGAACCACAGAGATAAAGCTAGACTTACTTATTCAACTTGAAAAATCAACTTTATTAAATTATTCTAATTTCGAAGTTCCATACACATTACTTTTTACTCTTTATAAAACCGCAATAATTAATATGGTTGAACATCACTGACGCTGATTTTTAGAATTTGACAGTCTTCTTAATAAAAGCTTATTTGTGCTTTATATCCCTGGGTACAAACGATGGTCGCCAAAGATCCAACCTTGTTCCCAGGCCCTCTCTCCTTTTCTTCCACTGTCCTAACCTGCGATCGGGCGTTCTTTTTTCGCGGCGGGAATAAAGAAAAAAATCACTCCTACCCCGAACGATGAACGCGATGAACGCCTGATCGCTACTGTCGTAGAGGATAGAGAAGAGAGGGCCTGGGAAAGGTTGGCCAAAATCTATGGCGTCATTCTCGTCCCCAGAGTCATTTGTCCCTCTTAGCCGGCTGGGCCTGGGGCACGAGGAACAAGTGGCTCTGGGGACACACGATTTGATTTGCTGAAATCAAACAAAGGAAGTCCAATCATATCAGCCGTTTTAAACGTGCTAACGATAAAGGATTTTAAAACGGCTAATGTTATTGGACTTCCTTTGTTTGATTTTAGCGAATCAAATCGTGTGTCCCCAGAGCCACTTGTTCCTCGTGCTCCATAAGAGGGACAAGTGGCTCTGGGGACGAGAATGACGCCATGGCGTAGGAAACTTCTCAACATCGGGCAGTGTGTGTAAAGAAAACGGGTTGCGTGTTGAGGCAGATCAGCTGCTTTTAGTGTTTTTCCCAATCAAGAAAAACGCTGGAAGATCCACAATCAATGATTTTGGAATTTGACAGCCTTCTGTTGATAACAAGATGGGCCACTCATCCTAGATGCGTGGACTTCAAATAGCAAACTATAAAGTATATATTAGTACCAATACGTAGTACATATTCAAACGTAAATTATCACAACCTTACCTGAAATATGACGACTTTGTCCTGATTCAGCCGAAAATACGTCAAAGCGGCCATCAATAACTCTCATAACAAGAAATCGAAGACAAGCTTCCGACAATCCATCCATAACAATTGACGAAGTGCGCAGCGAGATCACGAAGCAATTTGAACAACTTCTGCCCGTTAAGTACTGCAAGTCAAGTGAAAAGGTATGCCCTGTTGGTCCCCCCGGAATCCCGGGTGGAAGAGGCGCAAAAGGGACGCGTGGCAGGAGGGGACCAAAGGGGACGAGAGGAAGGACGGGCCTCCAAGGCATCATGGGACCCCCTGGTAAAACCGGTAAAACAGGAATGACAGGTCCTCCTGGGCCGAGAGGAGAAACAGGTGAAATCGGTGTCCCGGGACCGAGAGGAATACCAGGACCACCGGGAAAGCCTGGGGAATCCATATCTGCTCCACAGGTGATGTTGTCTCCAGCGGAACAGACTCGAGAGGAAGGAGGAAATATGAACTTTTATTGCACGGCTGGTGGAAATCCACCACCGAGAATCGAATGGAAATTCAAGGGCAGTAAGCTTCTGTCGGGGTCTAAATACTCGATCAAAGATGATGGAGAGTTAATCATTAAACATTTAAACTACAGTGACGCTGGACAGTACACTTGCGGTGCCACAAATATCCTCGGATCTCATAACGCTTCTGGAAATGTTATTGTTCAAGGTGGGAATATTTAAAACTTACAAAATGTTCTAATTCTTCTTACGCCCACCCTTATCATTTGTTAATTTACATGTAATGAACTTTCGACGCCTTGTTCCTCTCCCCGGGGGGGGGGGGGGTGGTTGCTCCCCTATATTAGGTATATAGGTATTTGCCGCCCCAAAGGGTATGGTTTTTGAGCTGTTTTGGTCTGAAAAGGGGTATAGATTTGGCTTTTATGGTCTGAAATTGGGTATGGCTTTGGGGGAACATTTACGAAAGCTTATGAACATATTTTTCTTCTCAGTAACTGGAACGAGAAACTGATGAGAGAGAAAGAGAAATAGATAAAACATATCATTCCAGCTAAATTTTACCTAGCGGGTGTACGGGTTTATATTTTCAAGGTCAGGTCTGTAAATGGGTGTAGAAAATGGCATGCATTGGTCTGAAATAGGCTAGGGTCTGGATTTGGCGATCCGGGCGGCACACCCCCACCACAGATTACAAGGAGTATCCTCCGGTTCCTCTTTTTCATGGCTTTAAACAATGAATGAAACTTACTTTGAATGTTACTTTGGCTATTTCTACGTGTCGACCCAATAACACTACTAGAGAAGGTTACAACTGGCGCAATAGCTCTTTTTCTCGAACAAATGTTTGTATTTTGATCTTCTACAGTCATACAGAGCGTAATTGCTTAACTGCGTTTGGTTTTTAATTCTAAACATAGGTCTTCCCGTCTTCACCTCAGTGCCTCTAGCAATCACCACACCGAAGGAGTACTCGACGTTACGCGAAACTTGTCAAGCTGAAGGGTTTCCATCTCCCGTGTTAACCTGGACTAGACTGTTAATGCCGTTGCCTTCAGCGAAGACTGAAATAAATGGAGGTACCCTCACCATAAAGAACTTGAGTCCGGCTGACAGTGGATTTTACGAATGTGTAGCAACAAACAGCATGGGTACAAAGAAAGCTAGGATGAATGTGGTTGTACAGCAAATATCTAAAGGTTTGTCGTTTTTAAACACCATTCACTATGCCCCACGGGAAAGAGCTAGGGAGCTCGTGGGAGATGTTTTTTTACCATAACTGCAGAAATTCTCGCGCGCTCATTGGCTAACGTTTGCAGTATAAATATTCATCGAAACACAAAAGAGCGAAAGCCTGGGTTCCGGGTTGCACGCTTGTTTAAAACTTTCAAAAACAGCTTCAATCGCTCAAACTGTTCACAGTTTTGCTGCTGTTAGTTCTCCGAAATAAGCAACAAATTGCATCCAAAGGGACTCCTTTAGAGGGGAGATCAGCAAATTCGAGATCGTTTATTTTCGTTGTGTTCTGCCGTGGCACCACGAGTGGACTGAACTTTGTATTAATTCATCTGGTTTTCGAGAATTTCCGAATGGAATAAAGGTTAGTTGTTAAAATTCTGTTTCTACATTTTGGTTTTGCGTTACTTTACGAAATTTGAAGTTTGTGATTCTGTAGGTTTCGAATCGTTTTGAGAATTTCAATTAAGGTTCGGTCGCACTTTTCGTGGAAGTGAGTCTTCGCTTAATCATTTTGGCTTTGTTTTGTTATGGTAAAAAACACCGCCGCGGCGGCCTCGTGAGCCAACACCAAATTTGACAGTGATGAAGAAATTTCGTAGTCGATTACCGGACGTACCACAACACGCTCACGTCTATTTGTTTCAGGGAGTCAGCCCGTTCGCATCAATCCCACAAAGCCAAGCAAACCGCGCACTATCATGACCAAGGAGCGATGCCTAGGGACGAGGCGAGGCAGACGTTCCTTCCTTGTCATACTGACGTGACAGCTTACTATGTTCTTACAAGTGTTCGGTCTATTTCGTTATCGATGCTCATCAGTCACTACTGGCGTAAACGAATGCAGTGTAAAGAGTTTTCCCCCTAAGAACCGGATAAACATGTTGCGCAATGATAAGCGATGAGCGAGTACTGCAACAAGCTAGACGCCTAAGAAGAAAAAAAGAATTCAGTCAATTGCAGAGGGTCTAGGAAAGTTATCGTGCATTTTGGATTACAAAATAATATATACTATTATTTTGCAGTTATGGTTGTTGTTGTTGTTGCTGTCGTTTTCATGTCAACTTTCCTTTCCAGTAAACTGTGATTGCTGGCGCACCCAACGACCAAACAGCCCAGGTTCAGGCTGGGGATACAGCGGTGGAAAGGTTGACGCAATTGATTTCCAAACTAATGGTGACGTCATCCTGAAAGGATACCGTCTGTGGGGAGTCCGCAGCGGTTCCGAATTCTTTCAGGTTACCATTGGTCTGTATCGGGGAAGTTCCTTGATCGCGCAAAGGACTGGGTCCTATTTCACTAGTTCAAGTTTTAAGACATTTGAGGGGCACTTTTCACATGAGATTTCTATTCGTGCAGGGCTACTATACACTGCAACTGCTAAAATAACGACAAGTTCACGATTGTTTGACCTCAACAACGGTATGACAAGTGCTTCGTGTTCTGGGGTCACAGTTACCTTTAAATCGTCATCAAAGGATACAAACGGTTCCAACGTGTCCCGCGGCCAAATACCTGCTTTGATCTTCCGTTCGCAGCAATGTCAAAAGTAAAGTCAAAGGCATGTCTTGAAGAACATGGCTACAATGTTGAACTTTTAAATTCGTTTTCTGTCATAGCGCCATGCAGAAGGTAACGTGTTCAGGGGCCGGTTTCTCAAAAGCCCGGAAACTTTTCCACTTTAGGTTATCTGTATCTAAAAAAACAGAGAAGTGTATAGACCTGAAACTTTGTATGAAGTGAACCACTGTTCATATCAAAACAGCTCTGTATATCTAAGTTTTGAGATCCGGATCCAAAAACGTTTCGGGACCTTCGAGAAACGGACCCCAGGTCTTAACATTTGAACCTGGCTGATGTCCTTATCGTAGCCTATAAGAAAGCGGTAACGCTTTTTCTAATAACTAAAGTTTTCGATAAGCAATTAAGGATAAAAACTAGCGATATCAAAGAATGACGTTTCGACAGCTCCATGCCATCATTTTCAAATTCAAATAAAGAACATTTCGTGTGTTCATTATATAGTCAATGTAAGTGTGAAGGTCTCCGTGCATATGATTAAGAGATAAAAAGATAAAAGGTAAAAACGATGAATAAAAATACAAATACAAGCGTGGTACGCTTGAAATGTCAAAAAATAAAAGGTCAAATAAAAAGTTTTGCTTTGATGGAGTCCGATTGAGTGTTAAGTGTTGGTTTTCTGTCTTTGATAAACAGCATTTCGTAAATCAAGCAATCCAGCTTCCGACGGCATTTCTTGAGGATTGTAAATTGGTCACGAAGATCTTTGTTCCTCAGATTATGTACGTCCTGCAGGTGTTTGCCAATGACAGAATGTTTGTGCTCATTAATGCGCTGAAATAGGTGTCGGCACGTATAGCCGACATAATCTGCGTCGCACAGATCACATTTAAATTCATATACAACGCATTGTTCGTTAACAAGAGGTGGTTTGGGTTCCGTCACTTTAATCTCATCAGCAATTTTCTTGCTTGTAAACACTGGGCGCAAGTCGCTGTTAATTTTCTTCGCGAGATCAGAGAGCTGTTTTTATTTTTTGACATTTCAAGCGTACCACGCTTGTATTTGTATTTTTTTTTTATTCATCGTTTTTACCTTTTATCTTTTTATCTCTTAATCATATGCACGGAGACCTTCACACTTACATTGACTATATAATGAACACACGAAATGTTCTTTATTTGAATTTGAAAATGATGGCATGGAGCTGTCGAAACGTCATTCTTTGATATCGCTAGTTGTAACGCTTTTTACTTAATTTAATAGTACTTAGAATTAGCCTAAGGCGAGAAATCCGAAATTTCTTTTAGCGACACTAATAAAATTTCATGTAAAGTGAAATAATTTTGTTGCTTTGAAGATCAGCCGTGAGTTTGCGATTGACGGCAGCTTACTAAAGCGTGATGTTGCGATAAACCCGTATCGAAACACCGGGGTGTGTCCACCCATTTACTTTTTACGGGGTAAAAATTAAATTAGTTTCTCTGAAATTAATTTTCTGTGGTGGCGTAGCGATACTCTAAGTGATCGTCGCAGTGAATTTCCAATTTAAATAGTTGGAATAAAGAAGCCTGAAAAAAATTAAGGGCTTCGACGGGATTCGAACCCGTGACCCCCGCGATACCGGTGCGATGCCCTACCAACTGAGATATAAAGCCAAACATTGGGGGCGAGGTTACGAGTTCAAACGTGAATTAATTATTCCAATTGCTAATTAAATTAGAAATTCACTGCTGTGATCGCTTCTCAATTTCATCTTCATCCGCAGTTCATATATGAATTATTTCATATACTTAACGTCATACCCTGATATCATGACACGTCTGACAGGCCGACGGTGCTATCACCATGCCGAGTGATGGCCGCTAAAGTACAGGGGGGTGGTGTTTGCGCTGTGTTGTCAACACTCACACAGCCCATTACATAATACACTGTAAATCAGTGTGAACTGCTTATGCCTCTGGGTCGAGTTGTTTTGTCTCATCATTCAAGTTCATTTTATTGACTTTGCGGGGAGAGGAGTTCGATTTGGGTCGAGAAACTTTGCTCCCACAATGCATTTCTCCACTCTGGTGTATAAATGGGTACCGACGAAATAATGCTGGGGTAGCCCTGAGATGGATTAGCATCGAACCCTACCCCCTATCGCCCCACAGAAAAAAAGGCACAACTCAATATATGATTTACGTACCCTATTTTAGACCTGATCCAAAATTGTGACACCAATTTTCAGAATTGGCAATGCAGATCTTTTGTACGAGAGTCCTTTGAACAAAACGTTGCGGTACGTTTTGGCCTTCTAATAATAGACTATTCGATTCACATCCCATTGGTTCCTTAAGGGCGTATATACCTCCTCTTCAAACAAGCCTTTTTTGGCTTGGGCGTGTTTGTTTTCCCAATACATACCATGTGACATTCTCTAGAGAATTGCCCTTTTGTCCATCCAAAAATTACTTATTCATATACACGCAAATATTTGAAAATTTGAAAGCAAGAATTCCAAGAGTATCATCACATGGTCTGTAGTGGGGCAACAAACCGCCCAAGCGAAAAAGGTCTATTAAACGGGCCTGTGGGAACAACCATCTTCGGCGACCCAGGGGCAGCTAGTCGGGGTGACACGAAGTAAACCCAGCAACAAAATCGTTGCGAACGGAAGTTACAAGAACGGAACGCTCGCTCTTGAAAACCGCCCCTGTGTCCTGGGCCGGAAACAACGATGCATGGGAAATTGTCGAAAGCTCATTCCATGACCAATTTTGGACTTAACCATCTTAATAACAAAAAACGTCGACTCGAAAATAACTTTTGAACTTTAATTAAGTTTATTTCATTTCGAACTTTACAATGATGTAGCATCACAAATCCACTGTATTCCACATTTCATTCACAGCTGAATTCACCCTTCCAGACTGACATCTTTTCACCTTAGAACTAAGAGCTGGCTTTTGCTGAGCGATTCAAACTGCTTTTGACTGGTCTTTCCCTGTGCTCTGGGTCTGGCAGTAAATCACCCCACTTCGTCAAGTGCCGAGCACACTTGTAAATGTCACTGCAATAAACAGAAGGCTTAGAAACACCACCCGGTGAATGCAGAAGGTGAAGTCAGACTACGAGAGGTCTATTTTCCACTAGTATTTATATTAAACAATAGATGAGACTTAAAAGTCTAGGTTACATTCATGAGCTTAACGGGGTAAAAAAGACAACGAAGGATTCTAAGTTCTCTCGCTTCGACTCTTGGAAAGCCTCTAGTCAATGCAGCTTTTGACAAGGTCCAAGACTGGAACGCTTGAAGATAGGCTGATAAATCGCTCTATTAACTCTGAACGTTGCCTTTACCGATAGGAAATTGCCCATGTAGGTGACGGTTTCCATAATCAAGACATGTCCGCTTTAAATAGTGTGTACAATAGGAAAATGTATTTATCACGGGTAATGTAGCCTCGTTTCGGGGCCTCGTTATGTGGCATGTTGTCACAATGTGGCATGTTGTCACATTAGCGGGTTGTTTGTATATATAGATCGTGTTGTCCGTTTATATTAGGGAGTTTTAGCAACGACGACGGCGTCAGCAAGGAACATGTCCTTGGAAAATATAACTTCTCGTTTCTGTGACGCCATGGCAATTATTGAAATTTGTTTAACTTGGATTCCAGGAACCAAATTACTATGAACGGCGTTAAAGTTAGAAAAAAGAAAGAAAACTTTGCCGCCATGCGCTCACGTTCTCGAGAAAACATAAAACTTGGTCATTTAACGTTGTTAGTAGTTAAAGTCGCTCAACCAGCCTCTATGCGTTCTGATTGGTCCATACAGCACACGTGACACGTCTCGACCAATCAGATTGCCGGATTTAATCCAAGATGGCCGAAATACTTTTTAATGAGCAAAAATGATTCAGTCTTACGTCACCCATGCGTGTAAAACTGCGCCCCAGACCTCTACGGAGGTTCTGGACCCGGCTAATCGATAAAAATCGATAATGGGATTACGTCATGGCTTTCCGGTCCCCCGCTCCTGAAGGGAGCGTATTATTTTCCAGTCCTTTCGCTAGATGGGGCACTTCTCTTTGGAGTTAAAAATGAGGAGGAGAAACACAGATTGATTTTTTAGTGGATTTGAAATGGAAAATCATGAATAGACTGCTTAAACCTCGCTGATGAAGGATTCATCTATCCTTTTACGGCCTTGAAGACATGATGTCATGGCGCTTACAAACGTGTTTTGAATTCGAATCACGGACCTGTACACCAAGTTAATTAGGCTTTTCAAGACTTTTGAACACAAAATGGTAATGTACAATGTTGCTTCGAATTTGTATGGAAGTTTTAGAAAGATCGGTAAAGCCACTGAATTATGAATTGAATGCAAAAGCCGTGTGCTAAAATTTGAACTTTCCACTTTTAGCATGAAGCCGAGTGAAGTGTGAATAAACTAATTACGCATGCAGAATTGCACGGCTTTGAAATTTTCGATATTTTGATATTTTGAGTACATTTCGTGGGTTCATCTTCAATGACATTTAATTTGAAGCAAAGTTTATTTGAAGGTTCTATCATATTTCAATCTTTTGTTCAAAATTTTAGCCTTTTTGGAGCGAATGAAGCCGAGTGAAGTGTGAATAAACTAATTACGCATGCAGAATTGCACGGCTTTGAAATTTTCGATATTTTGATATTTTGATTACATTTCGTGGGTTCATCTTCAATGACATTTAATTTGAAGCAAAGTTTCTATCATATTTCAATCTTTTGTTCAAAATTTTAGCCTTTTTGTCACTTGCACGCACATGTTTATCTGATTTAGACGTCCCGTCTTCGTGTTTAGGCTTTCATTTATTTAAGCGCTTTCAGTGTCGCCGGAACTATTTACAAATTGAACGCAACGATATATGAGCGAGTGCTACATAGAATAAATAAAATCACACAGAGATTTTTTTCAAAATTGTTTTAATTACAATTCTCATACATGGCATTTCTAAAGTTTACAAAACGTGACAATCGCTTGCAAAATAAAAGTCCAATTCTCCTATCATACATGGTATTTCTAAACGCGACAATGCAAAATAAAAGTCTTCACAAATTTTATAGGAGCGTGTGCTACATCAACAAATCACAGATGTTGTTTTGTTTACAAAATAAAAGTCTTCACAAATTTTATACGTTTGAGTGCTTTTTCAAGATTCTCACCTAGAAACACGGTTGTAAAGTTCCACTCCTCAATATCGTAATATTCTCCATAAATGCAACCGCAGCAAGTCAAGAAAACGCGACCACCCCACTTGGTTACTATGTCGCCCCATTTTATTTCTTTCACGAACTTCTCGTGATCAGCGTTGTGCACTCTGTGAATAGGTTGTGTACACGTGGGAGGTTCCTTGTCACAGACTACACAGCAGGATGGTAAGGTTCTACAAGACATGACTGATAAAATAAAACAAAAATCCAAAAAAAAAATAGTAATGCAATAAAATGTTCCATCAACACCCGCACTTGTGTTTGTATCGTTTTCTGCTTTTCTTTTCTTTGGAGGCAGCGTCGTAGGTCTTGCAACAGGAAAGACACTTTTTCTTGGTTGCGCACAAGGAACGGAGTGTCTTGGTCCCTTGTAAATGAGAATTGTAGCAAGAGTCGCCGAAGAAACTACGATGGCATAGGTGGCAGGCAAGAGATGGTTGAGGGAACGTACCGGGTGGAAAATCAGCTTTGGCCGAGGTAAAGTCTGGGCACTTGGTCTTCTCGCACGAACGGCACCGTTTGCCCTTACACGGATGATGCCTGATGTCGTCCACGTTGTAGCCTCGATCGCAGTCGTGGCAGTAATACGAGCGCGACAGGAACCCGCTGAAAGAGTTGCACCCGTGGTAGTGGTGGTCGACCTTGAGGAGGAGAATCTGTTTGGGGGCAGGTGGTCCCGCAAAGACGATGCAGTGGGGTTTGTCCACAGACATGACCTTGATCTGGTATCGGGGAAGAACCGTTTGAAACTTTTGGAGTTCGGCAATACCGCAAGGGCCTTCGGGTACACCGGCCAGTTGGTGTAAATCTTTGGCCAGACGGGTCTGTACGGGACGACCTCTTGTCAAGTTCTTGTAGTTTAAACTACCTGACCCTTCGTCTGCGCGGGCGCGCATGGTGACGATGGCTCGTGCGCAGCACAACTCGTCTTCGTTTTTGACCACGACGACAGACTGTTTTCGCGCCAACAATTGTGGTACCGTCTCGCGTTCGGGTTTCTGTTTCTTTCCAGTACGGTTGAATTTGGTCTGCATGATGATTTTGTCGTTGACCCAGAACTGGTTCGTTGTTAGGGGTTGGAGATACGTGCCCAAACCATCCCTGCCATCCTCGAACTCCTCCACGGTGAAGGATGTGGACGGAAAGGCGCGAGTGTTTGTGTCAGACTTCAGCGTGAAGTGCACAGTGGAATGGGGCTGCAAGGTGGTGTCAGAGTCGATCTGCTTACGAATGACCCGTCGTATGGCCTCCGTGGCTTGGAACCGTTGACGGTCTAGTACTTGTTGTTCACCGTTCAACATGGCGGCGACGGAAGGATCGTCGTCAGAGAAAGAAGATCTTTTTCTTTTTGAGGGGGAATAACTCTGCGAATTGTCCATGATGAACCGGAAAGTTTGAATTACGTGCCCTTCGTTCGCGCCTCTTATACTTTTCGAACGGATCGAAAGGCACCAATCACAACGAGGATCGAAAGGCACCAATCGGTGCTTGTCTCCATTGATTGACTACAAATACCCCCTACCCCCCACCCCCCGGGTTTGAGGGGGTATCCCCCCACAGCTGACGTCTTCTAAGAGGGGGTACTAAGAGGGGATACCCCCTCAAACCCGAGTAAATAAAAAAGTGAACACGTGTTTTTTTTATACTCAACAGATTTTCCAACACCATGGCTTCATGTGGTTTATGTAAGAAAGGTCAGAAGGAACAGTTTGTGGCTTTGAGCAATGGTAGAGAATATGTGAGGTGTACCAATCGCTCCTGCGGTTACTTCTGTTCGGTGGAGGATGTAAGACCGTACGAGAGAGCATTGCAGTTGGATGTTTCTAGCACATTTAAAGGGAACTATGCTCCGCTCTGTCACCACAGGAGACCTTGCGCCTTGAGGTTATCACATTCAGAGAAGAATCCTGATCGCCCCTACTTCAGCTGTAAAGAGCAGATACCGTGCACGTTTTTCTGTTGGGCAGATCTTGAGCTGAAACTCCGTTGTACTCTACTACCCTCTGCGTAAGAGTGAACAAAAAGACTTTTGTGCTTACACCGTCGACATTATTTAAAACTGAAAAGATTGTATTATGAATATCTGCTCTTTAACCCAGAAAAGAGTGTATGTCAAGTTGGAAAAGTTGTTATTAAACAGTTGTGAAAATGATTATCATTGTTTCCCTCCCCTCCCCAATCTTGTGTGAAGTTTCACGTCATCGCTTGCTTAAAGCAAGGACGACCATATTGTTTGGGGGGGGGGGGGGGTGTAAAAGATCGTTGGATTTAGGGATTTCAAAACGAAGAACCAACCTATTAGGTTATTGATGGAACATGATTTTTTCAGAACCAGCCGTATAATTGACATACTTTTTATCCGTTGGTCTGACATGTTGCTTTGTCAAGAGTGTGACCGCGAGTACGATTATCGCCGTTGCGATGAAAGTGTGCGTTGTTGTTATTACTGCCCTGGATGTCTTAAACTTTTTTTACCTTGATTTTTTTTTCAGAATGTGTCGATCTAATGTTTTCGCTTACGGCTTGATGTTCTGGTGTCCAAACTGCGAATATTATAGTGTTTTCATGAACTTTCTTGGCGAGATTTTTTATTGTTGTACTTGTAACGCGAACGTCATTTGAGATGTAAATAGAGTGTGTTTCTTTTTTCCTAGGTTGTCTTGCGGTTGCCCTAGACCTGTACGACATTTACTGTACTTGTTCGATCGAATCCCGTTTTGAATTTAGACCATCTTTTTTTTTTTGCTGTATATACATAGATTGAGATGTAAATAAAGTGTTGTCTTGCTGTTGCTCGACCCATTGATTTTTTTTCAGAATGCGTAGATCTAATGTTTTCATGTATGGGTTGATGTTCTGGTGTATGATACTGTTTTCATGAACTTTCTTGGCGAGAGTTTTTATTGTGGTGATTGTAACACGAACGTCATTTGAGATGTAAATAAAGTGTTTTTTATTTTTCCTAGGTTTTACGTCACTGCACATTACCCATTGCGATTTCGATTTCGGTTATTTTGTAAAGATTTGTGTGTATCCCACTAGTATGCATCCCACTTGTTTGT
The DNA here is from genome assembly GCA_947652115.1 of Blastomussa wellsi. Lineage (NCBI taxonomy): Eukaryota > Metazoa > Cnidaria > Anthozoa > Scleractinia > Plerogyridae > Blastomussa > Blastomussa wellsi. The sequence goes on from OX393561.1 coordinate 41,083,958, forward strand.
ATCGCACTTGGATGTATTGTTTGATCTGTGAAAGAGAAATCGACATTAAAGCTTTTTTGTAAATGTCTAAGATTACTTTAGTCGATTGTTTATTTTGTATCCCATATTGATTGAACTGTGAAAGAGAAAAAGACATTAAAGCTTTTTTTGTAAAAAAAAATTTACCCAGGTATTGCAGACTCGATTGGGATGTGCTCCTACCCTTTGGTGCCCAAGAGAACTGGAAAAACAGACTTCGCGCCGTAATACCCCCTTGCCATTGCCAACTGTTTGAGATGACTTTTAGAATCGACTTGTGGTGCGCGTGGAAAATCTTACACTGTTGTGAAACCCTGTAAATTGTTTTGTTTTTTCAGATACGACGAGGGATTGTTATTTGTAGATTGTGTTAGATGTGCGGCGAAAAGAAGAAGTTGTCATGTAGTGTATACCCTTGTAGAAAGCGAAAAAATATTCTACGAACATACTTTTGAAATGCTTTTAATGCAATAAAAGAACAAAGGTTATTTACAAGTGTGTGTCTTCATCCATAACCAAAACGCGTGACATTCTACCATGCTACAATGGGCCCTAGTACAATTAAAATGAAAACCGCAATCGGATAAGGGTTCTACGATCGTTTCTAACACTCGTTCGAATTTCGGACAACCGTAGTCTTCTAAATTTAAACTGGGAATGTTCAGTTCGTTTAACAAGTCTCTTTCCACGTGACCACCCTTGTAAGCCACCACGTCACACCCGCGAAACCTGTGACGTGAGTAAAGTTCCAACAGTTCGTCTTTTACTTTGAATTGAGGGAGGGCCTTTTCGTCTTTCGTGGGAGAAAACGTTGTTGGCAATGCGTTTCAATTCTTCTACTTCTTCGTCAGTCATGAGGGTCATGTTGGACATCGTGTAAAAGTCTTTTCTGAAATACCTCTCGCTCTGCTGCATCTGACGACCTTGCAGGTCCCTCGTCCTTTATATAGCATTTGGGCGGATCGAAAATACAGTGTTCCCATTGGTTCTTTTTGGGTCATCCAATCAGAACGCTCGAAAACGAACCAATCGCGACGAAGGTCAAAGGTCAGTACTTTTCCATCATCTCCTTTGCCCGGGCTTGCCCGCCGCCACGTAGGACCTTGACGGTGATTGGTGGATTTCGATCCGTCGCTAAGGTATATAAAGCGAGTGGCGCAACACTCCATTTCAATCATGAATGTGGAAGAAGTGAAAGCAGAGGTGACAAAGACACTCAAAAAGTTACAGACCAAGAGGGGGCAAAAAGCCTTCGACTTTGAAGTGCGTGTCGTGCCTGACGAGTGCGACACCTTTGAAAAGTTTAAAGTATGGTTCTCTACACCAGACGCTTCTACACCAACAACACCAAAGTCGAAGGACTCGTGAACGATCCGGACCTTTACGCCCAAATCGCCACCTTCTCCACACTGGACGACGTGAAACCGGACGACCACACGACCGCCTTCTTGTTCGACATTTGTCACATCCCGTTCAGCGAGTACGAACTGACCGAGGAACGCTTACATCTCCATAACCCAGACTGGTTCGACAAACATTGGGCGTTCGTCAAAGGGATGTACGACGTGTACTTGTTCCAGCACAGGTGGTTCGAGTATCATCACGCGCAAAACAAATTCGTGATCTGCGACAAGCCTGATTTGGAAGGTGACGCCGCCATCGTTACCGGTGACGAGGTCGCTCTGTCGTTCTCTGCCGTGCACGCCCTGGAATCTCTGTTCGGTTGTTTGACGACGGCACGCGATCTGATCGAGGACGATATAGTGAACCCCTTCGATCTGAAGGTGGAGGACACCTACGATTACAAACGACTGTGCGACAGACTCGTCCGACTGTTGTACGCGGAAAGAGAGACGAGCGAATTCTGGTTCGCCAAGACCAGGACCCTGGTGCGCGACTACGGATGCGACATTTGCAGAGAAGAATGGGACGCTTTAGAAGCCAGTGAAATGAACTTGTACGATAAGGAATTAAGAGAATTTAGATCGTCTTGTAACGACGTAGGGTGTTGCTACGTCAAGGGTGCCTTTTTTTGTGAATAAAAGTTCATTGTTTACCCTGTTGTCTTCATTCGAGTCATGAATAGCGAAGCGTACTGGTGTTGGGTGAAAGACGTGTGTCTACGCGTCTATCTCAAATACGGACAAGGGATCACGGTTCCCTTAGATCCCGTCCACGATCCCTTGCATGTTTTCGACGAGGCCGACGTACAAAACAAACCCTTTCGTTTCGCCGTCTACATAATGTGGTTGAGGTACCAACCCCACGCATTCGATTGGTTCAATTGTCTGTTGACGCAACGCGACGACCTGGTACGGGATTGCACAGTACGACTGACCACCATTCTGGCGACGACATGAAACGAGCATTGCAGAACTACGTCGATCCTTCCAAACCGGGTAGTTTGGGAGGCGTGCATCGGTTTGCCAGAGCCCACCGACTCGACCCGACTAAAGTCAAGAAACTCTTGGAAACGGAACTCGTGTACACGTTACACAAACCCAGAAGGAGACGTTACCCCACCTTACCCGTGTTGGTGTTCGGCATGGACGAGCAATGGGTGGCCGACCTGATCGAGGTGCAAAACATCGCGAGAGAAAACAAAGGGTACAGGTACCTGCTGACGGTCGTGGACGCTCTTTCCAAGTACGCGTGGGTGGAACCGGTCAAAAACAAGACGGGCAAAGCCGTGACGGAAGCCTTCGCCAAGATCTTGAAGCGAGCCAAAGGTAGAAAACCGATCAATTTACAGACGGACGACGGTAAAGAATTTTACAACAAGACCTTTGCAGAGTTCGCGAAACGTCGAGGTATCCATCACTTTTCCACGGCCGGAGACACCAAAGCCAGCATCGTCGAGAGGTTCAACCGCACCCTGAAGGAACGCATGTACAGGTACTTCACTGCCGCGAACACGACGAATTACACCAAAGTGCTGCCCGCCTTGGTGAAAGGGTACAACGTCTCGTTTCACCGAAGCATCGGCATGGCACCCGCCAAAGTGAACTCGGCCAACCAAGAAGCCGTGTGGAACGTGTTGTACGCCAAGAAGAAAAAAAGAAGACGTCGCGGCAGCGAATTCAAAGTGGGCGACAAGGTACGTCTCAACACGAAATTTCGTCCTTTTCAGAAAGGTTACTTGCCCGGATGGACGGAGGAAGTGTTCGTGGTACGCCGAGTGAAGCCGGGACCACCTCTGACCACTTACGAGTTGGACGAATACGACGGCACTCCTCTGAAAGGCACGTTTTACAAGCAGGATTTGCAAAAAGTGTCGGTGGGAGACGACGACCTGTTCAGGGTGGAAAAGATTCTGAAACGAAAAGGTACAAAAGTCCTGGTGCGTTGGAAAGGATGGCCAATCAAATACGATAGCTGGATCGACAAGAAAGCTCTGGTGACACGATGAAAGACTTTTACGTCAAGTTGACGAGCGGTTCGAATCGGTTCGAATTTCCGGACAACCGAGCCAACCGTTTCAAGAACAGACTCCCGTACCTGATGCAGTTCAAGGAACCCGGTTGGAAAGTGGGCATGACGGACATTCACGTGCCCAAAGCGCCCCGTCGAGTGGACTTGAAAGATCCCTTCTTGTTCCGTTTCGAGTGGCACTTGAAGTACGGCGACGGAACTTACGCCGGTGCGGACGACACGACGTTGGAGATCACGCGTGACGTTCTGGAACGGTTGCACCCCAACATCGCTAGCGGTACCCAACTCCTGCAAGCCGTGAGACGTCTCTACTACAAGACGTTGCAAGACGTGGACGTGGTGGACGCCGACCTGAGACGAGACGATGGAGACAAATTGTACACCCGACTCGTGTTCGACCGAGACGAATTCGTCTTGGACAACCGCGACACATTCACGGGGGACGCCCAGCGTTACCCGGCCGTGTTCGTGGGATTTCGATTGGCCCGAGACATGGGATGGATCGAGGTGACGGGTCCGCCCGATGCTCCCGTCTACGTCCTGGGTGACAATTTACGCAAAGACTTTCCCGACGACACCGTGCCCGGTGCCACCGACATCGTGGAAGGCAACGACGAATTTTACAAAGTGGACAACGATGCCCTCCAGTTGAGCTGTTTCTGCAATTGGGTGTTTTCGTACCTGGACGAAAGTTACGAAAGAGCCTTCGGGTCCAATCGACGCCAACTGTTCGTACACTCCAGCGTGGTGGAAAGCATCCCCGTGGGCGTACGCATGACAAATCTCTTGGGGGACATTCCGTACTCCTTGGACCGTCGCGGCTACGAGATGCAACACGTTCGATATATGCCCGTACGCGGAGAACTCTTGGACATTATCGAGATCGTCGTGAAAGAGGAAGACGACGACACCGACGTTCACTTCGAACCCGGGAACACCGTGGTGACGTTACATTTCAAGTATGCCTGGTGAAGAGTTTTACCTCACGTTACCCAGCGACAGCAGTCGTCGCGAATATCCCGACAACGCGAACAATCACTTCAAGGTGCGACTACCCAATCCCATTCGTTTGGAAGGACAAGGTTGGAAAGTGGGATTGAGCAGCATTTCCTTACCCGATGCCAAGATCGACTTGACGAAATTCAAATCCTTGAACTGTCCTCTCCTGAGCGTCAAGTGGTTGGCCAAAACGAAAGTTGGTGGAAGTAGACTGAAGGTGGAAGAACGATCCACAGAGTTGGCGTTCGACGACATCCTTTACGACGAGAACATCGTGGACGGTCTCAGTTTCGTGAAAGCCTTGATTTTTAAGTTTGATCAAGTGACCAATTCCAAACGCAGCCACAATGACATGACACGGGATCCTACGAATCGAATGAAATTGGAATACACCTTCACGTGGGAAGGAGACGAGTTGATGTTGGACAATTCCCAGTTGAACATTCTCTATGCCGACGCCGTTTTCAAAATGATGTTCAACGAAAAGTTGGCTTTTTACATGGATTGGGTCAAGAGAGAAGAGAACGGAGACATCGTGCTCGGACCAAACCTGAAGGAGGAACACTACGCCACCCAGATACCCAATCCTGCAGACGTACCCAAAGAAGATGGAGAAGAGGCCTCATTCTGGCGCCTCAAAGACGGAAAGTTGTACTTGAGTTGCTTGTGCAATTGGCGATTCGTCAACTTCAATAGAGCCTTTCAAAAAGTGATAGGAGAGGCATCGCGTTCGTTGATCGTGTACTCGGACGTGGCACAGAGTTCTGTGGTGGGCGATCAAGTCACCGATCTATTGCGAGAAGTCAACTACGTGAGAAAAGGACGAGGCAACGCCTACTTCGAACCGCTCCACGTACAATATATTCCGGTGCGCAAGGACACCTTGGACATTATCGAAACGCAAGTGTCCGAGACGAACGGAACCCTTACGAAATTCGGTGGAGGCAGAACCCTCTTGACGTTGCATTTCAAACGAGAATGAGAGGAGGTAGTTTGACGCGCTACGTACCCGACCAAGACGGCACCGGTTTCTTCAAAGACATCCTTTCCACCACCGCCCGAGAAGGTTGGCGAGGTTTAAAAAGGGGTCCGTTGGGTCTACCCGTCAACATTTCCGCTGCCGTGGCCGGAGCCAAGAGAGGAGCGAAACGTAAGATAGAAAGAGAAGCCAGCAAGAGACTCAAGAGAGGCCTCAACGATCTGTTTGGTTCGTGATGAATCCCATCTATTCCAGACGCGTGAAACGGATAAGGAAAATAAGTCAACGAGGTGGGACGTTTTGGTCCGACTTGGTGAAACAACTGCAGCGACAGTATCCTATAAAAAAGCGAGGTCAACGCGGAGGTACGTTCATTCCTAGACGTCAACGCAAACGAAAACGATGACAGATCTCGTGCCTCTGACCGGATCGACGGGCGTGTCCAATCCCAAATTGGATCTGTTCCGCGTCCCACCCACCGATGTCAGCATCTCCAGTTTTCGCATGGTGCCCATCCAGACCTTTACCACAGGGATCAACCCCGTGGACTTTCAGGTCGATCCGCAAGAAGATTACATCGATTTGAGTCGCAGTTTCTTCGAAGTGGAATTGAGGTTGAAGAAAGCGGCGGACGGTACCAATTACGCAGTGGCAGACAACGTGTTTCCCGTCAACAACTTGGCGCACACCTTGTTCAAACAGATCAACGTCAAACTCAACGGAACCTTGATCAGTCCTCAGACCGACACGTACCATTACAAGGCCTACCTCGAAACGTTGCTGAACCACGACAGAGACGACGGCGACACCATCTTGAAACGTCAAGGCTGGTACAATGGCATCGACTGTCCTAACACGTTGACGGCCAACAACCTGGACGATGCCGCGCCTCACGCCGACTTCGAAGCTCTGACTACCACTCAACAAGAAACCGTGAAAGCCCTGAAAGCCGAAAGAGCCAAGTACCTGGGAGGCACCGTGCACGTGTTGCGCTTCACGCCCCACATCGAAGTGTTTCACATGGACAAGGTCTTGGTGCCAGGCGTGCAACTCCAGATCCAGATGTACTTCAACAACCCAGATCTGTTCACCGTGGGTGTCGCAGGGCAACCTGCGGCTCGACTCACGAGCCAAGACGTCAAAGTCAGACTGTACCTCTGTCAACTGAGACTCAATCCCTCCGTGTACTTGGAATTGGAAAACAAACAGAGAACGACCCGGAAACCCGTCAGCTACACCACCGTGAGAGGTGAAATCAGGACCTACAACATGCAAGGCAACCAACAACGCTTCGAGATCAACAACCTGTTTCAAGGACGCATCCCCAATCGTTTGGTGGTGGGTATGGTGTCGACGGCGGCTTTCACCGGCACGTTGGTCACCAACCCCTTCAATTTCCAGAAATTCGGTTTGAGCAGCATTCGTCAATTGGTGAGAGGAGAAGAGTACCCGTACGAGACGTTGGAACTGGTGCACGACGACGACAGCAAGGATCTGAGAGGATACTTCAGGTTCCTGCAAGCCACGGGGTGTCTGTGCCGAAAGAAAGGAAACATGGTGAGGAGCGAGGAATGGGGACAAGGCAGGAACAGCACGCTGTTCGTATTTGACAACGCGGCCAACGGATGTTTGGACAGTCCCGTGTTGAATCCCAAACAGAGCGGAGAGGTGCAGCTGGTCTTGAATTTTGGTGCCAATCCAGGAGTCAACATCACCGTCGTGGTGTACGGTGAATTCGAAAACTTGTTAGAAGTCGACGCCAACAAAGCCGTCCTTTACAACGTGTACAAACGCTGATGGAACGCGTGGCCCTGAACAACGTGCAGTTGGACCATTTGGCAGAAGCAGACCCCATGTTGAAACCGCATTTTCACGGGACCGTGGCCTGCGACGAATTACCGTCGACCCCTCGCAAAGACGTGCCTCGGGGTTACATCGTCAACACGGATCCGTCCGACTTACCGGGTCGCCATTGGATCTCCCTGTGGACCGAACGCAACGTGTGCGAGGTGATGGACAGTTACGCGTTACCTCTGGAGGCGTACCAGACCGCGGGACCGTTGCAAGCGTGGTTAAAGACACATTGGAAGTACGTGATCCGAAACGGACAGAGTTTACAGTCGTTGTTCAGCAAGAGTTGCGGCGATTACGCCCTGTTGTATTTGAGTTCGAAAGCCAGAAACGAAAGCATGCAATACTTTGTAAATCGTTTCTCCAAACACGATTACGCGGCCAACGACCACCAAGTAGGCCAGATGTTACGAGAAAAAATAGTAAGAGCCTTAGGATGGCAAGATGTTTGTAAACGACCTCACGTTCAGAACACCGTGCGATCGCACGGTGGTGTAAATGACTTGTTTTGTGAATGTTAATAAAGAGGTGTGAAAAAAAAAAAAATTGCTTCGGCCAGGAGTCGAACCTGAGTCTCCGAGGCCACAACTCGGCGTCTTAACCGCTAGACCACAGAAGCATTCACCCATCATAAAAACGGCGACAATCGATACTTGTAGTCACTTGTATCCATGGATCGAGGTGAAGCGTTCACCTTCAACTGTCCGTGCAGCATCTTGATCGTGGGACCGTCAGGCTGTGGTAAGACGGTCTTCACTTCCAAACTCTTGACGGAAAACACCGACTTGTTCGGGTCGTCTCCCCAGGTCGTACGATACTGTTACGGCGCGTGGCAGGACAAATTCGGGGACATGCAGCGAAGAGGCATCAAATTCCACGAAGGCATTCCAGACACGACCGATTTGAAAAAGTGGTTTCCCAAAGGAGGTGTACTGGTGATGGACGATTTGATGGACGAAGGAGGCAGCGACAAACGCGTGCTCGATCTATTCACCAAACACTCTCATCATCAAAACATCACGGTGTTGTACTTGTGTCAAGACATGTTCCCGCCCGGCAAGTACGCCAAGAGCATTTCCAGAAACGCGCATTACGTGGTAGCGTTCAAGAACCCTCGCGACCAATTGGGATTTCGAAACTTGGTGCTTCAAGCGTTTCCGAATAAGTGGAAAGACGTGCACGACAGGTACAGACGAGTGACGGACAAGCCTTTCGGTTACATGGTCTTGGACTTGCATCCTGCCAGCAGCGACGATCGACGACTCCTCAGCCACTTGTTAAAAGACGAGGGATACGTGCGATGTTATCAGTTCGAAGAAGACGAGGACCCATAACTATCGTTCTTTCATCACGTGCCTGATGCAGCTACGCGACGTGTCGTGGTGCAGGTTCCTGCACCGATGCAGGCGACACTTGAGCCAGATGAGGCCCGACGACATGGATCGCGACGCCATGACGCGATTGGTGACGACGTGTAAGACGTGGGAGGACGTGGACGATCTGGTACGAGCATATAACGAGACTCACTTCAGAGAATTGATTCACTCGTTACGCGATGGCTGAGGAAGTGTTACCTTCGGTGGGCGTGGGCAGATCTCCCGACGTACCGTCGATGGGAGACCTTATTCACATGGCATTAAACATGTCGCCTTTGAGCCCTCATCCCATCGACACCGTCGATTTGGATCGTTTGGATCCGTCTGCAGTGGATCGTCAACAGTTGCAAGCCATGGACGACCTACGAGACCAAGACATCATGGCTGCCTTGAGTCCCGCACACGTGGACCAGATGATGCAAAACGCCTACGGCACGCCTGGCGTAGGTTCTCCACCCGCACCCGTTTTCTCGACTCCTTCTCCGGCAGGCGTAGGTACACAACCCGCGAGACCCACGGTCCCGCACAAGAGCCCTCGTAGGCGTCTTCCCTCGAGTAGCAGTAGTAGTAGCAGCAGCAGCAACAACAGTACACCTAGAAGACCGCCGAGAATGAATCAAGACGACTTGCAGCGACAATTACAACTGTTGTTAAACGATCAAAGTCAATCGGCAGCTGGACGACGCATCGCAGGCATCACGACCACCAACACCATCACCACGACCTACAAAGATGGAGGCAGACCCAGCGTGCGACGCACTTCTACGCGAGTGAGCGATTGAGATGGAACGACAGGTCTCACTCTTGAACGGGACCCACGCCAAGTGCCCCTTGGACCGCAAATTATTGTACAAGTTGGATGGACTCTTTGCGTTTTACCATCGTCAATGGTGGTGTCATCGTCAGATGTTTTACCATTTCAAACGGTGTCACGGTTGTTTGAACGCGTTGGCTTTAATCGTAGTGGCAGCAGGCATCGTCGTGGGTTCTGTGTTGGAAAACAGTATCCTGATCGCTTGTTTGTCGGCGGCAGGTACCGTGGTCAAGGGATGGAACGATTTCAAAAAGTTTTCGTTCAAAGTCGACATGTGTCGTTTTGCCTACACCACCTACGACAAGACGTTAATCGAGTTGAGAACCTACGCACGAGGTCTCCCCATGGACGAGTTGGACGGATTCTTGATCAAGATGCAAACCTTGGACGACACCATCACCGATTTCACCCCGCCCGTGTCCGACAAGTGCATTCGAGACTACGAAAAAACATTTCGTTACGATCACGTGGATAAAGGCGAGAGCACGACGGTGTGAGAATCAGTTTCGGTAATGAAGGGGAGACGAACAGGTCGTGGTAGAAGAACAACGCGAAAGAGACAAAAAGGAGGACTCTTTCCCCTGGCGGCACTCATTCCAGCTTTGGTGGCCGGAGGAAAGGCCATAGCAGCGGGTGCTCTGTCCGGAGCTGCAGGGTACGGTGCGAAAAAAGGATTGAAGGCGTTAGAAAGAAGAAGAAAAAGAAAACGAAAACCCCTCACGCGGTCCCAATTGAGTTCTGGAGCCAAGAAACAGGCCAAAGTCATCTCGCGCATCGTAAAAGGTTTTGTGAGATGAAAAGGAGGAGGACTAAGACACGACGCAGAAGACGACAACGAGGCGGTGCATTGCTCAGTATACTCAAGAACGCTGCGACGATCGGGTACAAACTCGGAAAGGACAAGAGGTATAAAAGAATGGGTGCCAAGGGTGTCACGGGTAGTTACAAAAGACGCTCTGCTCCGTGGGAAGTATGATGAGACTGTTACGTAAGGAGAAACGTTTCCTGACGTCCATCCTGAACGAGGCGGACCGGTACAGGCGACAAGACATGTTGATGCACGCCAATGCCGATCAGATCAACGCTGTCAGCGAAATGGTCTTGAATCTGCTCAAGAGAAACATCCCGGTGAGCGAACGAGCGATACAGAAGTTACGACCTCATAAAACCAAACTACGCAAACTGGCCAAACGCAAACACTCGGTCAAACGACGACGCGAACAACTGTTGAAGCAACAAGGCAGCGGGTTTTGGAACGGTCTACGCAACGTCTTCAAAGCATGTCACTGCAAGAGCGGTTAAAAGGGTGGAAGCAACGCGTGGCCTACCTATTGTCGGAAACGAGAGAGCTACGAGAACGTTTGGAACGCGTGGAAGAAAACAGAGACCATTGGTATAAAGCCTACCACGATCTACGCCGCCAACACACCTCCTGGAAGTACGCGGACGAACGTTTGTGTCCCGACTGCAGAGTCGTCGCCGAAGGTAAAACGCGCGAGTTGTGCCAGGAGTGTGCCGATGACGCGAGAAGTGCTCATGATCCCGTCCTCGGAGTTCGACCGATTGACGAACCACTACAAAGGCAAGTTGACACAGAGCGCGCTATTGAACAAGGCGGCTCGATTGTCTGCCGAGAAACAATTGTTGGAGAAACACTTACCTCCGGGTCTGGCCGTGAAGAAAACCAAACCGATTGCCAAGGAAGTGGGTAAACTCGGCCGACGCATCCGACGAGGACCCGTGACCGTTCGCAGTGCACCCGACGATGACGACGACGACGACGACGTGCTCTTAAACGCTCCCTTGGAAAACATGTTGAAACAAATCGTCAAAGCCAACAAGGCGACAGCTGCTGCAGCAGCAACAGCAGCAACGCCCGCCGTCGTGGTTAAAAAGGAATCCTCGACGCAATCCAAATCAGTTCCACGCAAGAAAACGATCAAACGACAACCTGCCACACCGTCCACGTCCCACGCAGACCAAGGACCACCAAAAACGACTTTCAAAGAAAAACTGACAGGTCTGTTCAAGAGGAAGAGAAAAACAGAAGCCGAGCGATTGAAACCGGCACCCGAGTGGGAAGATTGGCACAAAGGCAAGAAACTGAGACGTCCTTTAGAGCCCGAGTATGACGAAACAGACGAAGAAGAAGAGTCGTACGAGGAAGAGGAAGACGACGACTAGTGGAGGGGGATTCGACATCCAGAAATTACTGGCAAAAACCGGCATGGAATTTCATTGGCCCGGCAATCAGTTCATGGGACCTGGCACTCATTTGAAAAAGAGACTCAAACGAGGCGACAAGGGCATCAATCGTCTGGATCGGATTGCAAGAACCCACGACATCGATTATTCTAATGCAAAGAACCTACAAGACAAGTGGGTAGCGGACGCTAAGATGATAAGTGCGATCAACAAGTTACCCGGCAAGAAAACCATGACAGAACGTATCGTGAGACGTATCATGCAAGCCAAGAAAAAACTCAAGTTGTAATAAAGTCTTTTATTGACAATTGTTGTTACATCGTTTGCAATTAAAAAATTTGTTCTTCAACAAGTGTGTTGAACCTCTCATGAGGGGGGGATACCCCCCCCCATCCCCATACCCTTGGTATCACGTGACCTGTTTTGAATGTATATAAGACTTTCCATCCCATACCATCAGTTACCCTTTGAAGATGAGTGAATCAAGCGTGAGGATAGAGAAACAACTATTGAAGAAGCGCCTGCTTTGATGGAATGGAAGTTGAAAAGCAGAAAACGATACAAACACAAGTGCGGGTGTTGATGGAACATTTTATTGCATTACTATTTTTTTTTTGGATTTTTGTTTTATTTTATCAGTCATGTCTTGTAGAACCTTACCATCCTGCTGTGTAGTCTGTGACAAGGAACCTCCCACGTGTACACAACCTCTTCACAGAGTGCACAACGCTGATCACGAGAAGTTCGTGAAAGAAATAAAATGGGGCGACATAGTAACCAAGTGGGGTGGTCGCGTTTTCTTGACTTGCTGCGGTTGCATTTATGGAGAATATTACGATATTGAGGAGTGGAACTTTACAACCGTGTTTCTAGGTG
>OX393561.1:41101507-41189007 GCA_947652115.1 Blastomussa wellsi
TCCATTTCTTCAGCAGTTGGATCAATGTATTGGAATTCCATCCCTAGAGGGAACATATCACACAGCATTAACAGTATTTAAAATTTATTGTGCAAGTATATTACTGCATTTTAGCTTCAGGCGTTTAGGTTTTACTAAAATTTTGAATTCTCAGACTGTTCATAGGCTCCCTAGTTTTAACGCAAAATATGAGAAAACCACACCTGCATTCAACAATTGAAATAACTGGTTATAATTGCAAATTAGGGGAGTGCGTTCAAAAGAGAAGGGAGGGGGGAGTGAAAGCCAGAGGTAAGGGGACGCAAGGTGTAAACCCTAGACAGTGTACACTTTACAAACTTTCTTTAACATTCAGCTATGTTCACCTGAAGCCTCTGTTTCCACTGAATCACCATCTTCTCTCTGTATTATGAAGGCATTAAAAATAAAAGTTGTAGTAAAACAAATTACTATTAATTATTTCAAAGAAAATCTCTAGTATAAGCAGCGATTTGTATATGACAAAAAGAATGAAAGTTTTTCATATGAAGCGAGGTTATAATTATTGTACTCCATTTCTGGTTAAGTTTTATTTCTTTTGACGATTATAACAAATTAAATACTAAGCATTTGCCGTTATTCTCTTCATCATCCACCATCTTGATATTTTGGGTGAATAGTGTAATAAGTAGGCAAATCTTTTTACCTTTAATACCAAGTTTCTGACTTCAGATGTAATTTCAAAGCCTTCAGAATTCCCATGCTCAATTATAACCTGCAATCAACATAGCATGAATGTGAACAATTTTCAACATTATAATATGATCGATTAAAAAAGGAAGGAAAAGGTGCCACAAAGACATCAACAAACAACAATCCCGCAACATTTCTTTTTAAAATGACATCATTTTTAGTATATTTTGACATGTATATTGAAGAGACAGTGTAGCAACGCAGGGCTGTCACTAATTTTTCAAGTAATATATCAAACACCAGAGACAGTGTTTTATCGGGATATCCAAACACCAAGAAGAGAGTTGAAAATATGACACGCAACGGAGTATTTTTAACAAACTTCGAGGTGTTTGGATAGCCGATATATCTCCACAATCGAAACAAAAACTTAGGAGTAAACGGAGAAATAAAATCGTCAAGATCTATGCTAATTAAGATCCAAACTTCCTTCACGGTTATGATTTTCTTTGTTTTAACTTGATGAATTATTAATGAGTTTGCGAAGTAGTGCTTTGGTTTTGTTTCAAAGTAGCAGGGGGTAAAACTCGTAGTAGTCGGGAAAATTCCCCAGACCCTGGCCCTTAGTGACAGCCCTGCATCAGCTATCCAAAGACCTTGAACATGATCATCAAAAATACTCTGCTGTACATCATATTTTCAACTCTCTTTCCATTGTCTAGATATCCCAATGAAAAAATGTCTTCTGTGTTTGATATATACTTAATTTTCTACAAAAATTATTAGGGAGACAACTCACCAAGAAGTCGCTTGTTTTTCCCCATAAGCTTCTAACTGCCATTTGTCTGAGGGATGCCTTTGGTATTTCACTGAGAGTATACGAGGCTACTACAACATTGTAAGTAATCTGTTCATGAATAGAATGCCAACAAAGAGAAAATTTGAGATCATTTAATTTAATTTGTATCAATGTTACATTGGGTCACATAATAATACTATTAAGTAAAATGAGGGTGGAAGATTTAAGGATGTTGAAAGCAGGTCAAGGCAAAGGTTAAGAAAGTTCAGCCCAGCCTTTAAAATGAAACCTCAGCAATGATGATCGACACTGAAATTAGAAAATTATAGTACAGGGCATATTTACTAACCAAATTGGAAACTGGTAAAAATCTTTTGAAATAGACTCTTGGAATATGAAGAGAGTGTTTCAGTCCCTCGCCACCTGAATAATAACAGAAATATATAAACAAGAGTCAGATAATTTGCTATAAAATTTGAGTGTGTGAATTTGTAGAGGTCTAAATTAAATTATTACGTTCTCATCAATTTTTGGTATTGAAAGATAAGAATTGGAAAAGAAATTATGCATGATTGCTTCTAAGCCTGTGCCAGTCAAATTAATCACACACAACTTACAATCTGAGAAGGCCTCATAGGCATGGGTCGCACTTGGGAAATTTTTGGCAGAATTTGTTTATTTTGAAATCTGTCATTGGGACAGTTTGCCTAGTGCGACCCTTGGTTTTCTGTTTGGCAAAAACTTTGTAAATCGGTAAAAAAGTGCTTGAGTGGGGCAGACAGATTTTCTAAACTCGCACCAAACAATAGGAATCACTGCGGTAACTGTCAACGCTTGCCAGTGAAACATGAAACATGACCAATTTGAACAAGCACAACAGCACACAACAGCTTTCTGTTGGCGTTCTTTCGCTATGGATGACGTGGTTTCAGGGTTTTCAGGGTTGTTTCTTTGGCAAAGTGTCCAACTGCAATAACCGCAATAATTTTACTGTTAGTATTATTTGACAATTTGTGAAAATCAGACAAGCACTTCATGGGCAAGCACTCAACAGGTAATCTGGTATCCAGTATCTAAATGTGTCAAAACACTATACTTGTCTAGTAAGTGTGACCCTACTCGATTTGACAAAACTTTTCCTTTCCAGTTGCGGTTCCGAATTTTTGTGGTTTTTTAGCTGGGCAAAGATGGAAACTTTTCCCAAGTGCTGCCCATGCCATACATTATTGCATGTACTTTGTGTTTACTAACAGTTGCTTGTGACATACTGTCACCTAAAACATTTTGATCTTTAGTGAAACACCATCTTGCCAATGTACACAGAATTACCTCTAAGAAGATATTCTGCGAGATTGTTCATGTCCTGGGACACATCCACACACTGATATTCTCTGATGGAGTCTCCCCATTTCTCATGGGCTGCCCTGCAGTTTGATGTGAACAAAACTAATATGAAATGATAGTGTGACACTTTATTTACAACTGAATGTGTATGTTACGTTGTGACCAGTTCAATTTATCATTGTTATTTTCCTTTGTTCCAAACTCATTATCATACATTGCCATATCCAAAAGCAAATAAAAATTAAATTTGAAAAAAGGATAAAATTGAGCCACAATATAGTGTATACACTGTACATATAGGTCAGAATGTAGCGAGGTCAAGTAACGAAAGAGAAGGTGGCTTGTGAAAACATGGAGGAATATAGACTTGGGAGTGACCTGCAATTTGTTGCATTCTTGCCACATAAGAGTATAATAATTTTGTGGCACGTCATTAAGAATATGTGACTGTATATTTAACAAAGGGTTTCAATAAAATTTAAAGTAAGCTGTTGTTAGCCTCCTGTCTTAACATTCTTTTGACTTGTAAATGCAATCTCAGAAAGATTATGACAAGGACAAAGGACATTTGCAAAGAGGCTAGCATCTGGCTTGAATATCTTGGGGGGAAAGTAGCTGAATCACCCGAGTGTCATTGGCCGTTGGCACAACAAAATCACCATACCCAACAAAATGTCTTATTGGCTTTAAATAGCATTCTTATAGATGACTCAGCCAATCCAAAACCGATCTGTTCTGGAAGGAGCTAAGAGGACTTTCTAACAATTAGCAAAAACAGTCTATAGACAAACAAGTGATCAACTGTGAAGAAAACAGGTTTGCCATGTTTTACCACATATTTACCATGTCGCTGATCCAGAGCCAGAACCAAAATCTAACAGAGTCTCTGGCTTGAAGTCTGGCTCACGACGACTTATCTACAATTAAAAAAGGAAAGTGCAATTAGCATACTTAGGTAATCGCCTGGGGCCGAGTAAAATTAAGGATTAATATCACTTGTGTTTTCAGAAGTTGCAACTTCTGAAAACACAAGTGATATTAATCCCTAAGTTTAAGAGGAAACATGTGATTACATGTTTATGACAAAGAGGGCAAAATTTTCTAAAAGCCTTCAAAGCACGAAGCTAATCTTGCGAACGGAACAAAAACATACCTTACTAACATCACAAGGCAAAAAAACATGACCAAAAAACGTTCAAAATACGCTAAAGAAGACAGTAAGCTTAAATCTTAATGTAAGTCATGAAAATAAAAAGTAACAAGCGTACAGGAAATTAGCGAAGAAAAACATAATTTTATTCACCTGTTTGCAAGATTTCAGCTGCAAAATGGTTGACTTGTCAATTCTCAGACATCGATAGCAGGAAACAAACTTGTAGAGATGATTTCTCTTGTTCAAGTTAACCATCTTCCCAAGGGGCCAAACTCAAAGTATACACGACGTATTATTTTGGGTTGAAAATTTATACGCTCAGTATTTTTTGGGGTCAAGAGATCTGTCACATATTATTTAGGTCTTGGGGGTCTTATCTCAGAGCGAACTTTTCGTTTCGGGTTTTCGTTGCGATCAGAAAAACAACTATTCATTACTCATAACTTTCAGTATCGAGGTATTTAAGGCTTGTATTTTTTTGGGTTGGAAATTGTTGCCAGGTATTTTTTGGAGTCTAAAATTTCAGGCTTGTGTATTTTTTTGGGCTTGCAATATGAAGCTCCATTGGACCCCCCATCATGTATACTTCGAGTACTCCCCCCTGGGCCATCTTCCTTCTCTGAACAAACTCTATGCTCTTTACTCTGGGTTGCATGTTGTAAAACCGTATTTGACAGAAGCGAAACGAAGAAGTTTTTTGGCCATAGCCATGAATGAATTTCGCCACAAACTCATCAAGTGTCCCGCTCATCCAATCAGGATCAAGTAATTTTGCCCCGGGCAATTATATTATTTACCAAAATTAATGAAAAATGCCTTCTGTCTCAGCCACATTGATGATGTGAGAAGAGTTTGTTGCCGTTATTAGCTTTTGACAAATCAGAAATTAGGGCCAGGTTAAATTAGTTACAGTCCAAAACAAAAATTGGTGCATGCAAAACTTTACAAAAATTTGAAACTGCAAAAGCTTGAAAGCTCACACTGCCGAAAATAAATCAAACAGCCTTTGCATTTAATCAATCACTATGCTTTCTGGTTGTCATTTGCATTGGGCAATGCATTATTTTTTGTTTTTGAGCCGATTTCTGCCCATCACTTCCTTTTCACCCACAACTTCACTTGCTCTGGAACTTCTCAGCTATCGCTAGCAGCAGATCTTTTGTTTGAGCCTGTGAAGGGTTTATGCATCTAAAGTCATCAGATACTTATCGTAAGAAGGTCCTTGCGCAGAGCAGCAAAAAGGACATGTGTCTATACACTTCACTAAAAGCATGGTGACAGTCGTATTTACAAAATTCCCATCAAATAGAGGAAGGATCTAGGTGAGATCAATGTGTTCTGACAGCTCCAGAAGCAGCAGCTTTTATTTCCCTCCATTAATTCAAAATCAGCCGGCCACTACCCCACCCACACACTACGGCATCTTTGGGAGTTAACTAAATTCTGAATTTCCATTTTTTTCTCAAAATTTGTGAAACAATGGTCGTATTAGGAAACTTGTTGTGAAGAACATTTTTATCTTACTAAAAACAAACAAAAGATTGTCCAGAATTTCTCTAGTGCAAACTTGTACTTTGCAGTACCTGTTACATTTACTCACTTCATGAAAGACTCTGAGTGTCGCACCATAACTAGCTGGTATGCGACTTGCAGCGTACGCAGCAGACTCTCTTTCATCGTACCTAATAAAAAAACAAGAGAGCGTGATTCTAGTGATAATAATAAATAATTTAAATTACATACTAATTTATTTAGTTTACTTCTATTGCGCATAAATGACCAAATGCATATTTCAACAATTATATAAATTATATGCATGTCTAATTAAAGAAATATTCAAGCTATGAATTAAAAACTGTAGATCT
Organism: Blastomussa wellsi; assembly: GCA_947652115.1. Classification (NCBI taxonomy): domain Eukaryota; kingdom Metazoa; phylum Cnidaria; class Anthozoa; order Scleractinia; family Plerogyridae; genus Blastomussa; species Blastomussa wellsi. Next base: position 41,107,341 of record OX393561.1, read on the forward strand.
GATACACATTTTTTTTAAATACTGTCAGTACTTGCAATGTTTTCTCAATTACGTTTTCTTGCCTAAATTGAAATAGAAAATTTAAAATAGAATAGAAAATAATGACTGACTGACAAAGAATAAAATAATATAATATGAGTCAGGCAGCACCTCTCCCAAGGTCTCAAATCAAAGGCTTGCACCTGCAGGTGCCCAATAAATAAATACTTTATCTCCGAAATTATGCATAAGCTCCTTGGGTGGAACTTAATCTTACCGTATCAGTTTATATTCAGTTCTCTTCGGCTTTTTTGTAACCTTTACTTTTTTGTCACTGGTAGGAGCCTTATTTTTATCAGTCTCTTTTGTTAATTCCATGTCTGTATCAGTTTCTTTCTCATCAATGTCTTCATTTTCACCATCCCATACTTGCTCCTCATCAGCTACTGCTAATTCAGCTTGCTCGTCACTTTCATCTTCGTCAGCCTCACTTATGTCACCGCTGTCGTCAAAGACTGCATCTGCTTGCCGGCTTTCCAGCTTCAAAATGTCATCTGGATTAACTTGGTTTGCTGCAGATATAACGTGTTACATAAACGATAATATCATGAAGAAATATGCCTTTTGGGTATCGATATTGTCTGCACTCCTTGGGACTTGCCAATTATTAAATGAGAAGGAAGTCTGTATGGGAGGATCTTGACTGAGGTCATCAGTATAGACCAAACCCAGTGAGATGTACCTGCAATCAAGGTCAAGATTCTCCCATGTAAATCAACTAAGCCCAGTTAACCCATTGACTCCTGGAGATTTTTGAAAAAAAAAAACGTGTTTTTTAGACATTTTGAACATTTTCTAGTCAGTTATAGTTAAATAATGCTTCAAATTTCTCCAAAATGCATTTGCAAAATAAAGACATGCCAGGTTTTTCACTAGCATCACATTTAACGACATTTGAGCTCTGGTGTGCGCACAAATCAAAAATTTTGAGAAAGTGACCCACCTCTTTAGGCTTTTCGATTTCTTTATTTTTATTTTTCGCTTTTCCTTTCTCCTTTTCTCGTATCTTTTTTATGCTTTTGTTGGCCTTTCAGTTTACTGGGCTCGCTTTCGGTTCAAGAATTGCCACGAAAGCATCAATGAGACGGGAAATAATTAACATGGAGTAGTCAAGCATGTTTCAAGCACCATTAACCCAATCAATATCATCTGGGTATCATTAGAAAGCTCTTTCCCTCCTGTAGAACTGGGGTAAATGGGATTCCTATTTTGGTCAAAGCTGATGACGTCAGAAGCGGAACAAAGGTCAAGGTCTGTCAATGGGTTTAGGAGTCAATGGGTTAATCATTGTTAGTAACTTACCGGTACGTATACTGCAAAATATCTGTCATACAACATTGACGACGAATAACACTCATTCCATAACCATATATGGGCAACATGACAATTTGTTAATAATATATAATAATGTGCATATATTGCATAAAATTCTATAGCATAATGATTTTAATTTCACAACAGTTACAAACCTGCCAATACATCTCTTTGTCTTTTAGATTCCCTGTATTTCTGCCAGGTTTGCTCTGTTGGGCGCCCTCTATTTCTAATGTGTCTTGCAAGTTTCCTCCCATCACTTTCAACAATTTTCTTTGGAAATTCTGAAAAAGTAAAGAAAGGTCTGGATTTCAAGTGCTACTGTGATCACTAATAAAAATTGTTCTAATTTCTCCTGAAATCAAAACTACAAGTACACTACCCAAATCGCAAATGAGCAGGTTTTAAGTCAAAATTCCAAAAAGAAGTCCAATAAATTTGACTGTAACTTCACGCTCAACCTGTCGCCATTAATCGAATCAGAAAACTCCAGAGTTTGAAACTTAAGGAGGTTGTGTCGAGAACACAACTGACATCATAGTCAAAACCAAAACTCAAAATCAGGACTAATTTAGTATGCAGAGTGGGAGACCAAGCACTTTTCGTTAGGAAAAATATTTGAAAAACTGTTGACTGTTAATTGTCCTGCTGTCGCGGGGCGACAATAAATTTTCACGGCTGGTTCGGTTTTAACTCTTTTAATGTTCTCGACACATCTTCACATCAGCTGTTCACATCATCACACGCTTCGATCTCTGAACTCTACACGCACGTGGCCCATAGCAACTAGGGCAATGACGTCACTAACTTAGCAACGTAAAAGTAACGCAAAGTAAAGTAAGAATAACGCAATGTAAGTTGGGGAAGCGGGAGACACATCCCCGCCCCCAGTCGATACAATGTACATGTTGAGACGACTAAATACTGTTCTAGTCTTCCGCTTCCTCGAGTAGACAAATCTTGGTAATTGGTCGTTTGTACTCTCCGCTCGGAGTAAGTACTGTCACAGCTCTCACTAATTTGTCTCGTCCAGGGTGGACATCAGTAATTCGGCCCAAAGGCCATATTCCTCGAGGCTGATTGGGTTCGGCTAACAGAACCACGTCTCCTTTCTTTAGGTTCAGCTTCTTCTCTTTCCACTTTTTCCTTTCTGTCAGGCTAGGAAGGTACTCTTTGGTAAATCGCCTCCAGAAGAAGTTGGCCAGTGCCTGGGACTGCCGCCAGAGCTTTGTTGAATACAATTCTCTATCACTAACATCAGCATCTTCGTAACTCGGGTTTGCTCGCATCAACAAGAAATGATTCGGAGTTAGCGCTTCGACGTCTTCAACATCATTGGACACATGAGTGATTGGCCGACTGTTTAGTATCCCTTCTGCTTCAACCAGGGCAGTTCTCAGTACTTCTTTGGAAACCACTCTATCTGCCAGTATTGCCTTTAGTGTCTTCTTCGTACACTGTACCAGTCTCTCCCACGCACCTCCAAAGTGCGGAGCGCTCGGTGGCTGAAATTTCCACTCAATCTCTTTGGGCGCGCAGAAGTTTTGTACCTTCTCTTCATCCAGTAGCTTTATACACCTCCGCAACTCATTATCGGCGCCAACAAAGTTCGAACCATTATCGCTGTAGATAGTCTGCGGCCGTCCGCGTCGTGCAATGAATCTCTTCAACGCCATGATGAAGTGATCTGTTGTAAGATCATCAGCCAATTCTAGGTGACACGCTCTTGTACTCATGCAAGTAAACAAACAACCGTACACTTTAACTTCACTGCGCCTTTCTTTCACCAACATAGGTCCAAAATAGTCAACTCCAGTGTTTTTAAACACCATTCCTGGCTCAAGTCTACACTCTGGTAGATCTCCCATGCGTTGCTCTTGAGGTTTTACTGTCTGACGATGACAGTAGTTACACTTGAACTTTACATTCCGCACCGCTTGACGACAATGGATGATCCAATACTCTTGCCTTATTTGATTTAGCAAGTGTTCAGTTGGTGGGTGGTGGTAGACACGATGCATTTCCTCTATGATCAGTTGCGCAAGGGCATGATGTGAATCAATTATCTTGGGATGCCGTGTCTTGTATGGCAGGCAGTGAGCTCTCTGTAGCCTTCCACCGACGACTAGGAAGCCATCTTCCATTCTTGGATCAAGACACTTGATTCGGCTCTTCTTATGGATTTCTTTGCCCATCTCCAGACACTGTATCTCCTCGCCAAATGACTCAACTTGCGCTCTCTTTACTAAGTAATTCTGGGCAGCTCTGAGCTCAATGGATGTGAGTGGTCCCATTAGATGGTCTTCCTTCTTGGTTCGCACATTGCTTACAAATCGCATCACATAAGCCATTACTCTTCTATACTTTGCCAGTGATGAATACTTCTTCCACCCCAATAGAGCTGTGTTTTCCTGGGATGTTCCAGCCCATCTTCTTCTCTTCTCATTTGCATCATTTTCCTCGGAGGGTACTTCGGTTTTATTCTCAGGCCACTGCTCTTGAAGCTCGTACAAGAACTCAGGTCCATCACTGTAGCGATAGCCTGTGCTCAGTTGGGTAGGGTGTAGTCCCCGCGTGATATCATCAGCAGAATTGAATTGTGTTGGCACATATCTCCAGCTCACTGTACCCGCCCCCAATGTGGCCTCCAGGTTGCTCATGATCGTGTGATGAATCCAATGCAGGACTGTGGTGGAGTCACTCCAGAAGGTTATCTTCTCTATCTTCGTCATCATCTCTGCTACTAGTGTGTCAGCCAAACGTGCTGCTACAAGAGCTCCCATGAGCTCAAGCCTGCAGATGGACTGTGCCTTCAGAGGTGCAACTCGACCTTTTCCAGCGACAAGTCTACACTCCACCGTATCATCCTCGAACTCTCTCCTTAGGTATGCACATGTCCCATACGCCTCTTGGCTAGCATCACAGAACACATGTAGCGTGGTCTCTCGGATAGGTTTGTCTTGTCCGACGAGTGCTCTTGGGACTTTCACTTCATCAAGTTCCCCCGCTTCCTTGTGCCATTCGCGCCACTCTCGAAGATCGGCTTCTCTCAACTCGTCATCCCATCCGTACTTCATACGGTTCAGATTCTGTAGGATTACTTTACTTCTGATTGAGAAAGGGAGAAGAAGTCCTCGCGGGTCCCAAACTGAGAATGCTTGGCTCAAGATCTTTCTTTTCGTGGTACCTGGGTCAGCTTTGAGTCCAGTAAATTTCAGCATATCTTCCTGAGCATCCCACGTGATGCCCAAAGCTCTATCTGTTGGCAGCTTATCTTCACTCAACTCTAGGAATCGCGGAGATCTGTCTTGTTCGGGAATGGTTGCTAAGACTTCTGGGTCATTGGTCAACCATTTGTGAAGGCGGAAACCTCCACGCCGTAGTAACTCTGTCATCTGTTTCCGCATTTCAATGGCTTCCTCTCGAGAATCAGTAGATGGCAGGCCATCATCCATGTAAAAGTGTTGGTAGACTGCTCTGACACCTAAGGGCAAGTCCTTCCCATTCTCATCTGCGTTGCGTCTCATAGTGTAGTTAGCCCTGGATGGCGCAGAGACTTCCCCAAACACCGTTCTCTCAAACTGATACACATTAGGTTCTTCTTCTGGCGACCCTCTCCACAAGAATCTCATCGCTGGCTTATCATTATCAGGTAGACGAAGCATATGGTACATCTCTTTCACATCTGCAGCCATTGCAATTTTTCCTTCGCAGAACCTGATGAAAACTCCGAACAGGGAGGACAGAAGATCTGGTCCGGTGTAGATTTTGTCATTCAGACTTTGTCCCATGAATTTTGCTGAAGCGTCATACACTCTCCTAAGACGATCAGGTTTCTTGGGGTTGATGACAAATCTGTGCGGTAAGTACCAAATGACACTACTATTACACTCCACTTCTTGCTTACTTAGTTTCTTCACATAGCCCTTGTCAATGTCATCCTGGATTGACTTGGAATATCGTTCCTTGATCTCTGGGTTACTCTCAAACTTCTTCTCCAAGGATTGCAGCCTCCTTTTTGCCATGTCATAGTTGTTTGGCAGTGATGGCTTGTCTTCTCTCCACAGTAAGCCTGATACATACACATCTTCTTCCTCCATCTTAAAGGTTGTTCGCTCCATTAATGACAATGCTCGCTTGTCCTCCATAGAACGGGTTGGATTTGGTAGTTTCACCACGCCCAAGGCTTCTATTTCTGACTGAGCCATGACTAGTTGTTTCAATTCATCATCTTCAACTGAATTTCTTTCATACACTTTGAACCCACTGTATGGGGATGCTACTCTTCGCTCACCCGGCAACCAGTTGGTGACCGCCCATCCGAGTAGGGTCTCCACTGCGTAAGGAACTCTTTGAACTTCCAATTGGCCAGAGGGTTTCACGACCCGTTTTGGTAGAATCAAGTCTGAGTTATTAGTTCCTATTATCAGTTGCACTGGACCTGTGTCTGTGTCACGTAAGTCCAAGTCTTTCAAATGTTCATACTCATACTTGATTGTTGACCACTTCAACTTCTGATCTGGTCCACTTAGGTTTGGAAACGTCTTCACATCTCGCAGCGGGTACACAACTTGCTCCATCCCGACTCGCGCAACCTGGCATTTCTTGATGTGCTGGCAGGTAAACACTTTCTGAGCATTAACTCCTTGAATTTCGAGATCCACTTCCTTGCCTCGAAGCCCTAGTGTTTGTGCTAAGCGTTCATCCATAAGTGTTGTGTTACAGCCCGAGTCACGCAACGCCATCACTTGTTGTTGCCCTGTTTCTCCAAAGACGACAATGGGGAGTACTTCAACTAAGGCACAACCACCAGTTTCACGACCTGAGTATGCTGACTGATGACACTGTTCAGGTGGCTCAACAGCCTGATTCAGTGGTGGGTAAATACCATCCTGGGAGGCAGGCAATTGATCTCTCTCAACCTCCGACGCTCTTTCCGATTCATGTTTTGCTCTTGCTCGTTCAATAAGTTTCAAGTCAACTTCATGTACAAGGGTATGGTGGCGCATGTCACAGCCAGTAACTTTGCATTTGTTCCTACTATAACATTTACTCAGACGATGGCCAGGTAATAGACAACTTAAGCAGAGTCTGTTTTCGTCCACAATTTTCTACTTCTCGCTTGTCGACATTTTCTCAAACTTTTTACACTCTCGTAATGTGTGATTGGTTGATTGGTGAACTGGGCACTTCTTTGCTCCAGATTCTCCTGACACTCCTGCGAAAAGTCCTGCGCTAGGTTTGTCCAAGTTCTTACGCCTGTCATTTTTAGTTGGGTCTGAACGCTTCCATTCTTTCATCTCTGGCATCCACCGCTGCTTCGACTCACAGATTTTCGCTTCTTTTTCCAGCCAACTCGCAAACGAATTCCAGGTTGATAACTTCGGTTTCCCTTCAACAAACTCGGCCCATCTACCGCAAAGGCACACGGGAAGCTTTGCAACACATGCTTCAGGGACTTGTGAGTTAAGCTCATGAACAAAGTTGTGTTCCTTGAAAATGCCTACTAGCTCAGAAACGATCTCTTGATACTGCCTAATTTGCTCACTTTTTTCCTTCACTATGATAGGGAATTGATCTATGCGCTTCTTTGCGGCTGACACCACTGTATCCACACGACCAAAACGCTGCTCGAGCGCAGTCCATGCCTCCTCATATTTATCAGAACCTGGCATGAATTTTGCTAAACACGATTTTGCACTTCCTTCCACAGCATCTAATAAGAATTTAAGCTTCTCCGTCGCATCGTAAACCTCTCTTCTATCAACCTCCACCTTAAATGCTGCCTTAAATTTTGAAAATTCCAGGGGATTTCCATTGAATTTCTGCACACTAGGCTTCACGATTTTGGTAAACGCTGGTAGCATTTTTTCAAACAACTGATCCATCTTCGACAACTGTACGTTCGGGCTCTCTTCGGCACATTTCTTCAAATCAGCTTGACCAGAATCACTCGTCACTTTTTTCTGGGAATCATTTAACTCGACTTTCAACTGAGACTTTGATTTGGTGATGTCAATTTCCTCGATAGGAGCTTTTTCAACAGCGTTTTCAGCGGCGCCCTGGTCTAAGCGCGAGACCCGATCGTTCACACCATCGACAGGTAAGTCACTCAACTCTTCACTGATATCACCATTATTTGACATACCTTCCTCCTGGGCGAGGGCATCTACGAACTCATACTCCAGTCTTGACTCTTCGGCTTTCTTTTTAAGCTCTAGAAGCTTCGCACGCTGTTGTTGTTCGGTACGTATACACTCGATTTCATTGGCAATCTGCTGCTCGGCTATTTTCACTTCTAGGGCCAGCTTATCGGCTTGTAATTTCTTTTGCAGAATGGAAGCTCGACTTGAAGCCACTGATTCACTCGATGTATACAGTCGGGGCGTCTCATATCTCCGTTTGTTTGAACCACTCTGACTCATTTCGGCGTTTCGCTGACGTTTCACAACTTGTTGTTTTGATACACACTCTGCAGCTCGACGGTGTATTTTCCTGATTTTCTCGCTTGACTTCGCTCACAACGGTCACAATCCGGCTCGGCGGACCAAATGTCGCGGGGCGACAATAAATTTTCACGGCTGGTTCGGTTTTAACTCTTTTAATGTTCTCGACACATCTTCACATCAGCTGTTCACATCATCACACGCTTCGATCTCTGAACTCTACACGCACGTGGCCCATAGCAACTAGGGCAATGACGTCACTAACTTAGCAACGTAAAAGTAACGCAAAGTAAAGTAAGAATAACGCAATGTAAGTTGGGGAAGCGGGAGACACACCTGCTTTGCATACGTTTCTATATCACATGCATATATGTTGTGACTATGACGTTTTAAGATATTCTCAGCTCCGACTATTGCATTTCTAGCTTTTTGATTGGCTAAAAAACTCTGACTATGAGCCAATAGTCGGAGTTTTACGTCATATGGAAAATAGTGCGCCAAGTTTTTATTTTACGCTTTGTAAAATTGTGGAAATAAAAATCGGCGGCAAAACCCGGTTTGAGAATTTACTAAAACAGTTATTCCATTCACCCTTGTTGGATATGAAGTGATTATAACCAACTCGCGCTACGCGCTCGTTGGTTATTTTATCACTTCATATCCAACGCAGGCTCATGGAATAATTGTTATATAGTCACACGTCACACGTGACTATGATGTCATACAGTAGTCACAACTGCTTTATTTGTTGTTTGAGCAATGTCAAATGTGATTATTACGGTTAAATTTTAATCATAATTATTTTAATACTAAAAGTAAACTTACTTTTAAGATATTTTTGCAGGTTCTTCTCTAGCTGATCAGGTAAATTGATTGTGTTGAGATAAAATAAACCAGCAGTTTCCTTGTCACGTTTATTGAGACCACTTTCACCATAGCCATGCTTTTCAGTTGTGGAATTACTATCAATTTCAACTTCAGATGGTTCCTTGTGACTTGTACTTAAATTGGAGCACAGTACCTTTAAAAGATGGGTAGATTTTTATGTTTAAAAACATGAACTAATGATTGTCAGAGAATTGTTTTCTTTTACACCTGAGGACTCCTCCCAGTTTCCCACCTCTTATCAGGAACACTGACAATCTTACGGTGATCATGCAGATACACAGGCAGACAGCTGATCTACTCTTGCCCCCCAAATGACTGATGGAAATACCAGGTTAAATAATAATGAGAGCTAATGAAAGTTCCAAATCTTGCTTTCATTTGGCCTGAAACTCTGATGCACTCTTATCAACTCTCATCAACTCTCACATGCTCTCTCCCTTTTGGCCCAAGTTGATGATAATCGATTAGTTAGAGCTGTAGAAAGCTCTCATAAACTTTCAGCCTGTTTGACCCAGGCATAAAATTAGCAAAGATACCAATTAGTATGGTTAATGGCTTTGCACGAGGAACAGTGGCTGTAGATCTGGGGACACCTTATTTTGGGTAACAGGGGTTTCTGCTCCCGCTTCTTTGTTTATAGCTTTTGCTTTATTTTTATTGCAAAACATTATGCAATGTTGCAGATATTTTGTCATATTTCCTGGTTCTGTCAGCTTGTGAATCCCACTTCCCATCTTCTCTCCTCCGTACACCTCCTGTACCCAAATTCTCCTGGGTTCCTTCTCAGTATTCGTCTCGTTAGATTGAAAATGCGTTTCAAACGTTTCAACACATTGCTGCAATTTGCTTCTGTAGGATGGTCTAGCAGAGTTCTCAGAAGGAAATGAACTATAAATCGATAAACGGATAATACATACCTTCCCTGGCGTTGTTTGGCGCTGATTGAAAAGAAACCAGCAAGATTTGCACCGTTCCACAGCGCGAAAACAGAGATTTCTTCCGCTCATGTTTTGAAAGATATTTTTGAAAATATCCTCGTGTAGCGGCGGAGAAAGACTAGGACGAAATCTAATTTACTTCATGTACGCTCAACATTCTCGTCCCCAGAGCCGCTGGTCCCTCTTAGCTGGCTGGGCCTGTGCACGAGAAACAAGTGGCTCTGGGGTCACACGATTTGATTCGCTGAAATCAAACAAAGGGAGTCCATCAGCCGTTTTAAACGTGCTAACGATATAGGATTTTAAAACGGCTGATGTGATTGGACTCCCTTTGTTTTATTTCAGCGAATCAAATCGTGTGTCCCCAGAGCCACTTGTTCCTCGTGCACAGGCCCAGCCGGCTAAGAGGGACAAGCGGCTCTGGGGACGAGAATGGTACGCTCAACTGAAAGGAGATGTACATGGTAATGGTATGATGTGGGTGGGGCCATGGGCATAGGGGCTCTGAACCTCCCACTTCCCATAACTTTAACTCCTGGTTTCCACCCCCCAGGTACCCCACCTCTTCCCCTTCTTTAGTGGCTCCCACTCTTTTATTTTATTTCTATTGCAAAATATTATGCAATGTTGCAATTTTTTCTGCTTACTGCCTCCTTGGGGACCCTGCCTCCTGCCTTCCTTCTCCCACCTCCTGTCTTCTATTATCCCGGGTCCCGCCCCCAAAACAAAACGAAGCCACTCTTCTTCTGCCCCCTTTCCAATAAAGGTCAAAAAGGGTAAATAAAGAGAGCAGGATAAAGAACTCGGTTTCAGGACAGGTCTTGGTGCACAACCTTTAAAATTTATGGAAACAAGTTTTTTACCATTGCTGTTTGCAGTTTAGCTTTCTCACTGCCCTGATTGGTTTTCTCTTGTAACACAATAACAATCCATAAATAGTTCTGGTGTTTATGGTTTTCTTAGTTTCAGAAATGGCTTATTCCCTCCTTTTTTGCTGAACAAACTGAAGGAAAGAGAGACCTTGGGGAAGATGAGGGAGGGGGGGGGGGGGGGGGGGCTGAAGATTACATTGGTCCATGTGAATCATGTGCCTCGTGCCAATAACCTCAAAGAGCTTACACAATTTTAATATATCCTTTATTACAGTTTAAATACAACTGATTAAAGAAAAAAAGAAACTATACAGATTAAACAAAATCACTCTTCTTCTGCTTCCAGATTAATATTGTTGCCAAACTTGGCATAAAGTTTCACTTTCAGATCACCCAGGAGTCCTTTGATTTCTCCTGATTGTGATTCTAAGGACTTGATTTCTTCCTGTAGCTTGGATTTTGCCTTCTCCAGGTATTCTTGAGTTTCATCAGAAGATAAATGGATAAAGATTTCCCCTATTCTGTAAGTAAGAAGTGTTAAGAAATCTACACATCAAAGGTGAAATAATTTCCCAGAAGAGTCATTTGCATATTTCAGATTGTTTCTTGAACAGTCGAATCGAATGGTCAAATCTGCATACAAGCCTGATGGCCTACCAGACAAGAGTTGATCCCCGTTCTGGGGTTTCAAAAAATTTTGAAACCCCTGCCCGTTTCCTCCTTAAGTCAAACCTGGAACACTCCATCTGAAGTCCACTAACCATTAGGTCACCATACTTCCCGTGGAATCAAATGGGCTAATTCGCTCCGAAGAAGGGCTAACGCTCGAAACGTCAGCTCTTGAATCTCTTTACGGTGGCCAATTCACATTATCAACCCAGTTGATAAAACCAAATTATAATGTTATATAAAGCTTGCACAGTACATGCACTGAGCCATTAAACAGTCCTTTTGATAATCTAGCAGTATAACAGAGTGACCAAGTTGTGGCATCATAATTATTTTGTAACCCAGTTGATGGAAAATGTACAAATTACACTGCTTGTCAACAATCAGGTGTATAGTCCACCACTAAATTTTCTGATCCTGATTGGTTTAAATTGCTCGTGTGACGCTATAGTTCCTGCATGAGGAGCAACACTATCAGCTCATAGTACCTGTCCCAGGAAAATACTCACACGGATAGTAATCGCACATGAATCTTTTTTGTAAACAAATGGCTACCCAGAGGATTTCTTGTCTGATTTCATTTACGTCTGTTATATTTAGTTGGTTTCTTGCCTAGTTTTAACAAACTTTTAAGAAAACTTATGGGCCAAATAAGCAAACTGGACGTTTCAGAGGGTGGAAGGGGTACAAGCCAAAAACCATACAATAACCTGCTTATGGGAGGAGCATGGGAGGGGTCAGGATTTTGATGTCTTTTAGACAGACATGAGGGAAAAATAAGGATATGGAATTGACGCTGTGTCGTCATCTAATAACATTATTTCATCACCAGCGTCTTCAAGATTCTGTAGCTCTTTCTGCAAAGACAGGAAACATAAGCTTACATGTAGTTTGACAGTGCTGTGTTCTGCGTGTTTTCAGAAATCTTAATTTACATATATTCAATCAAAAAGCCATGTAAAGTAGCCATGTCATGAAAAGCATTAGTTTATAAGTACTCAAACTAAATTTTACTTCATTGCAAACCTTTTTCTCTTCAATTTCATCTTTCAGTTCTTGAATTCTTGCGCTCTTTCGTGCAAATGTGTTGATCTGTTGCTGATCTTCAAACGTGATATTTGTGTCCTCTCCTCCAATCTGCAAAGGGGAAAAATTTAACTCCTTTTCTTTTTAAACAAGGACGACAAGGATAAGTGAAAATAATAATAAATCTGTTTTACCCACATTTCGTTTGGGGTTCGCCATCTTGGTTTTACCCGCTGAGTAGCCGCGCTAGTTTAGAACTTCACGTTGCTTTGGACGCGCGCGTTGCGGAACGAAATATTTTGTCATGCAAATGAACTGTGATCTGCTATCGCCAAGACAATCAATCATAAGTTGAGTTGAACATAATTTATTTCTATCGATCGTGAGGACTTAATCTTTCGATGGTTTCCACCTGCTCCAAGAAATCAAAGCTTTCTGATCCCCGTTGTGCGGTACTATTATGGCCAACGATTTCAACGTAAAATTGCCATTCTAGAGATCGGTGTTGTTGCTATTTGCGGGAAGACTCCCGCTGGCTTATTCTTCGTTGATTTGTTTCGGAATGATCGACGAATGAAGCTGGATTTTTTTTGTGGTAATGGGAAGAAGCCAAACTAGTAATGGGTGAGTTTATCGTGTTTTGATTCTTTTCCTACGTATATTGAGGAACTGGACATTTTTGTTTAGTTAATCTTTACCAAATTGAAAGTTGTTGTTGATACAAACTAATAAAGAGATATTGTTATCTTTAATTTATAAAATTCCATTTTAGTGAAAACTTTTCTTCGGTGTGTTTTTCTCTTTATCCAATCATTATGCTATTAAGTTTATTAAGTTCAGGAGAAATCCCATGTAGACATCAATCATAACACCCGGCTGACGCATGACAATTTAATACAAATCGTCAAGCTAATTCACATCTTATGGACTGGATCATTTTCTTGTCTATTTTGAACTCTATAAAATTTAATACTCAAAGACATGTGTCAATTACCCTAGCCCTGGAGGTCTTTCACTATTAAGCAACAACTGTGCACAAGAATTTAATGAGCCAGGAAGAGTGTAGTTGCTATGGAGTCTTGGTTCCAACCTTTATTTTATTCACCACGATCTGTCACTGCCAATATAAGCCTTAACAGGTTTCATAACAAACGCCCAGGCTGGATTCTGGGAATTTAGTATCTATTGCTGCACGCAAAACAAAGGCAAAGTCTGCGTCGAGCCTACTGGCCAACACCGCCGTAGCTTATCCCAGATTCTTTAGCGTGAAGCAACTGAGAGTATTTCTACTCCCAGGATGGGATGCTAGTCCATCGCAGGATTAACCCCCTCCCCCTCCCCCCAAGCAGTAAATTCGCCGGTACCCATTTATACACCTTGGTGAAGAGCTCTAGTAAAGTGGATTGCCTAAGAACACAGCGCAGTGACCCAGCCAAGGCTTGGACCCAGACCGTCCGGTCCAGAGTCCGGCACACTAACCATTATAAAAGTGGAAAGTTACAGGAAAATTTATATTGCCAAAAACATGTAAACGAGGCTAAGCAGGCCAGGGTAGCTTTTTCTATTTATTTTAGCACAATTGTTTTAACCACAATGCAGTATTGTGACAATGGAATTAAGGCTGGAAGGTAACAAATTTATTCAAGACTTTGCAAACCAGCGATACTAAGCTGTTGTATAATTTGCTTGTTACATTAATTAATATTTGTGAGTTGATCACACGTATACCTGCCAACTCTTATCTTGTGCATTATATGCGAGTCTCACGCCTGTGAGGCAAAAAATTTGATCTCACACACGCATGCAAACCAATTTCATGTGCCTCGTTGACAAATTTGGGATTATAGCCGCAACTTACACAATTTCTAAAAATAAGTTCACTTGAGGAAATGCAAACCCAGATCCATCGATTTTAGAAGGTAAAAGTACCTGGGATGATGTTTCAATTACTTGTTTAGGAAAACACATAACGGAACTGGGACGAAAATCTTTGGAATTGTGTTGGATTATTCTCATACTCAGCTACTCAAAACCACAGCGTTTTAGCATTTTTCTCTGCAGATGCAAGACTTTAAGACTTTTCATAAGTTTCTAGCTTGCAAAGACAGAGACTTTCATACAAAAATGAGACAGACTGTTACTATAGCTACTCAGAACTGCTCTAAAAGAGACCCATGAAATTTGACAAATTCTGCAAGATCATGTACATATACCATAACACCCACTTTTTCCATAAACAGATAATTATGGTGTAGCACAGCTTTACAGAAGAATAATCTCGCCATCTGCTAAAGTACATAGCGAAGAATGGCATAAGCAGACACACTACCGACACACAAACTACAAGAGCCAATCACCAGTCAGCAGGCTCAAGATGGCAAGTCCTGTGCACAGTGTGGCATCTGCACCTGGACAATTAGAAGCTAATGATCTGTCTCTTCAGGTAAAATATTAATAATAGTAACTTTATTTTTAAGTTGAAAGCATTCTCTGATTAAATATCGACTGTTCAAATATTAGTTTCCAGCTGCGTACCTATACTTAGGGATAGACTGATGTACCCAATAGCATCATTGCAGGGCTTCCCTTCCCTTCCCCTCCAATCACACTTTGTGCCTCTCATTTTCCCCACACGTTGACGCCCTCCCCCAAGTATCACACATAGCTATACAGTGTACGACAGAGAGAAAAGTGAACTAGGGCAACCTATCTTATTTTTCCTGTTTATAATATTCAGTTACGATACATCCTTGACTCCCACAATCTCTCCTCACCCTTAAGCTGGTATAATAATGTTAATTGGTTCCTCGGACTGGGATAATTTGTTAAATGTCATATATATGCCTGGAGGCCACAGGGATACCACTTGAGCTACGTTCAAACTATTTCTCAGTTACAGCATACTTGAGGTTATTTAATCATCATCATCATCATTTTGTCCTTTTCCCTTTAAGGGAAATGGGGCCTTTTAATATATATTAAATAATTAGTTTATTGTCATAATTTGCGATCTGCACTTACATCTGCTTCAGTGCCTTGAGTTACATATAGAACTGACTAATTTTATTTATTACTTTTTGTAGCCTCTGAACGATAACAATTCTGTTGGAACAGCAAAATCTTCAACTAGGAGTGAATATGCAGGATACAGTTTTCAGTAAGTTACTAGTGGTTTTATAATTGTATTATTGACAGCCATTCCCGTAAAACTGTGAACACCAGAAATGTTTATGGAATGTTATTGTGTTACAAAGAAAAAGCCAATCAGGTGTGAGAAAACTAAACTGCAAACAGCAACGGTCATTAGTTTGTGGTTTTGAGGTTTGTTTGCGTGTCCTGAACTTTGCTGCGATTGGTCACTACATAATAAACATTCCAGATTTTTTTCTGGTGTTCACGGTTTTACGGGAAAGACTGTAAATTAAAATCAATCAGCCAACACATCTGCTCATTACACCTCAGATTGAAGAATATTTGAGTTCGTACATGTACATGGCAAGCACTGGACTTTTTTTCCAGTTTCCAATAGTTTGCTGTTATATATAATCATTTTTTGCCAACCTTGTTAAATAATTAATATGCAATATGTTTAGGGCAGGAAATGTATCAGGCATGGGCTGGTATCAATACTTTTCAGCCATGTGCATGCATTTTTTGCATGTGATTATTTTTGACTTAATTTGGGATTTTATTCTTATAGGCCCACTGTGAAGTTCAAGACAACCTCACTTCCTGCCATGCCGCTGAGCAGAAAATACGCACCCTCCCCCACTGGAACTACAAGATCAGTTCCCATCTCCTACAGTAATCATGTGGTAATTCAGTGAAACTGAAATGTAGTGATAGATCTTGAGTGGGCCCACAACCCTCCCCTTAATGCTGTCTAAAGGGCAGAAAATCTCCCCCTTCCACCCTCCATCACATTGCAGAGTTATTACCGGTACATGTAAAAACATCTGACATCGCTACAGGCTCACCTCACTTTGAACAATTTTGGCATGATTGCAGTCAAAGTTTGTAACAAAGTTCTGCAAGGGGTGGCGACTTGTAAAATTACCGTATTAATAATTTCAAGACTTTGCACCAGATGACAAGACTTGCATTTTCTCTGCAAGACTTAGACTAAATATTTCAGTTTTTGGATTAAGACTGAGACTGAGACCTCAAAACAACTTGCAAAAAAATGATGCTACAAGGCGTTCAGAACCATCCAATAACAAGTCGGCTTTTCAGATCTGTGAAATTTGAATAATATTTTCCCAAGAACCTTTAATTACTTTTTGCTACACCATTCACTGCCCCTTGCTGCAGATAATCTAATTTTGGTTTTGTTTACTAAAGTATTAATTGGCCATGCAATATATTGCAAGAAAAGTGATGCAGGTTTTCTGTGGTTATTGTCATGTAAGACCTGTTTTTGAATTTCATTGTAATTCTGTATTATTTTTCTTGTTTTGTTTTATTTCTATACAGGGTGTACCATCAAGATTTTGGACAACTGAGAAGTATGTATACACAGTTTAAGTGCCAGTCAATGCTTAATAATCTGATGAAATGTACATAGTCACTATAGTCTATTACTGTGGATCACCAATTTAAACCACAGACTAGTTTTAGAATTTGTAAAGTGGGTTGTGGTTGAGTTTATATGGAGCCTAATGCCCCAACTTCTAGTGAGTTCTGGAGGCACGCTCCCCTGTTTTGTGTGCAAGGAATTCCGCAATCTAGTATACATTACTGCAACAAAGTGGAATCTCATCTGGCTAAACCTCATACTAAATAATCACTCTGACCTATAAAATAATGACTATTAGAAGAAATTTAGCTATGTTCAATTGGAAATGAAGGTACCTGATTGCATTGGTTCTCCTAATGTTTTCTATTCACTGATAGAAACAATCATGCACGCATTGTTCTTTAAAGGCAAAATAATCCTCATGTTTGGCTTAAAAGTTCTACAGAAAATCTTATGGTAGCTTTAATTTTTGGAATTCGATCCTTTAATTTTTCTACTAAAAACAATTAGTTAAGACTACTCACCCTCGTTTTCTGTGAGTGATAGTGAAATTGGCTATGCCTTGTTGACTATTCACTCATAGAAAACTATGGCTCAAGTTTGTACACGTCTAATTGTTAAGTAGCCTAACATAGGCATGCAATGCATGCAGATAGAGATCTAAACACTGCACATAGCTCAAACCCTTTGTGCCTATTTAGGTAATATTGTTAGTCAATATAGTCAAATAATTTATTATATATTAAATGTAATGTACATAAAATTATTAGCTAATTAGCTAATTACTTTTAAATAATCAACAGCCCTAGAATATTATACAGCAAGCAGGAAGACCGACTGAAAGCAGAGGAACAGGCAAGAGAGCATTGCCGAAGATTAAAACGAACATCAGAGGTGGGCTTCATAAACATTACATGACAAAAAGGCTTTTAAACCCTACTGGCTCATAGCTGGCAATAGCATGAAGAGGCTAAGAGTGTATACCGGTATATCTTGTTAGACATTTTGTTGTGTAGTATCCCTGAGTATTTTTACGAGTTGTGCCGTATTTTGACGAACAACAGAATTATCAGCGATACTACACAACATTTTAATGTCTAATAAGAGATTTGTTATCCAACACGCCAAATTGTTATGTCTGTGCGGGCGAATTTCTAACCGGTTCTCTCGAGTACAAATACCATGTGATATTTGCACTCATTTTTGGCATTATTTGTACTCTATGAAGCTCAGTTGGATAATAATGAACACTACTCTCCCTGGATGGAATGCTAGTCTAAGAGAGGCACTGTGAGAATAAATTGCTCACCCAACAACACAATGCAATGATCCCGGCCAGGACTGGAGCCTGTACCAATCATTCAGAAGTCCAATGCACTAACGTAACCATTGGAGTGAACAAGCCAAAAATCACTACATGCTCTAGATCTTTGGATAATAATTGTAATTTTGATGTATTATTAAATATTGCTGAATAATTATTTTTGCTGTCTCTATATGTAGATTCTTCATCACAGGGTCGACAAGCAGTATTATATGGCTGGGACAAAAATCCCATTGCAAGGAAGGTGGGCCCATTTTAAGATATATATTTTTGTGCATCTTGTGAGGTTGCATGAGCATTAATTTTTATTCTGACTGAATGGTTGATAGTCCTGGTTGCGACTGTCATTGTGATGTCATACTCGGATTTTGTAGGTAAAGTAATTGCATATGAACCTTGTTCCCCATAAGGCCGGAGCTTATCCCAGTTTTCACAGCAGGAAGCGACTAGGAGTATTTCTATTCTCCTAACCACCCCACCACTCTCCCCCCCCCCCCCCCATGGGGTGCCAGTCTATCCCAGCACTACCTACCTTTTTTAAAGTTTGCACAATGGGAGTAAAGTGTCTTGTACAAGAACAAAACACAGTGCTCTTGCCAGGGCTCAAACACAGACTACTTGGTCTGGAATCAGGCAATCTAACCATTAGGCCAACATATATGTCTCCCCTAGAATATTGTAGTAACCACGTCAGTACCCTTCTGTAGGTATGATGTGGACAAAACAGATCTGTTGAGGTTGAGACTTCTAGCACAACAGAAGCAGTTAGTGGACTACGATGCTGCCAAAAATGCAAAGTTAGTGATTCCAACTAAAATGGCTAATGTCACACCCTTTGATAGGAGGGAATGTAGGTTAGCTGCAGCTTTTACATGTAGGCTCATTAAAATCCGGTTACGTTAGGCTTGTCATACCCTCAGGGTATGTCAAGAGGTTTCCACTTTCTTCCTGATCTTTTGTTAATCCATCTCATTTTGGACTTGCTGTCATGGCTTGCGTAGAAGAAAGAAATCCTTTGGGACCAGTGTTAGCTTATCATAACAGGATTTGAGCCAAGGAAAGTTTCCCAGAAAATCCCGAGCCAAACCAGTCAGGTCACTATATTGAGAACTTTGATCAATGTTGTAAGTCGTTTGCCACACGGATTTCTGGAACATTAACTTGCATTTTGGATGTCAAAATTTAAATATTGAAAAAGTTTGTCAAGTAGCAACTTTGTGTTTACGTTTACCTTTATGTTTCCGTTTATTTTTAAGTTTATGTTTATTTCTTTGTCAGTTTCCCAAGCAGTAACCCTCGCGACAGTCCCAGTGGTCAGTTGAGTACCCCTGTGCCAGGAAATGGGACCAGAAATGCTAGCTCGGCAGTAAGTTTTAAATTTAAGTATTAAATTTCTAGTGTGATAAGGTGGTGGCAAACGAGGACACTTTGTTGTGGACACACTGTTGCCGACAAAAATGTTTCCCGCGCTCGCAACATTGTTGCGTTTGTGTCCGCAACAAATGTTTTCGCGTTTGTGCGCGCAACAAAACGCACGAGCTTGCGCTAAGAAAATCCTTTTCAGCCATTTTCCGATAATCGCTGAAGAATATTGAGAAGAGCTCTGCAGGGTCTTTTGACAGTGTGTAACCATTCAACTGAAAGCGATTGGACAGTGCTTTCATGTGGTGTCGTTTGTTTTTCAGTGTTTACAAAATGAAATTCGCAATCACGTTGCCTTCTCAGTTGTGTGCTTTGGTCATACATGTATTAGGAGTACTAATTTCTAAATCGCGATTGTTTAAATTGTTTCTTTATATTTCCTAAGGCATTTTCATCTGTGACTGATTTTGAGAGTGCAGCCGCGAGCCACGATGGCAAATGGGCGGAGGAAGAATCAGATGCGAGCTCTGTCGATGCGTTTGACAGCGTCTCAAACAAAGGATCTAGACGAGAAGAATTCGAGGCTCGTAAAGCAATGGCTCTTGAGGAGAGGCAATCTCAACAAGAGGGTGCAGATTCCGTCGACGAAAGATTGACAAAGAGCGCAAACGTAATGGAAGGTAAAAAGGCGAATGCTGCAAAGACTAAGACAAGCTCTTCCGCGAAGACACTCAAAAAGGGTAAAATACGATTTAAGGACGGAGGGAAGGCTCCTGAAAGTCAAAAATCGCTGGGTAAAGATGGAAAGAAGATCGCAAAGAAAGCTGTAGGGCAAGAAGTGGGGAAGGAGGTGGATGAGAGGAAAGAAGACACGAATGATGTTAGTGAACCTAAGGAGGAAAAGAGGAATAAATATTTAGATGAATGGCTTGGGATAAAAAGAGAAGAGGAAGATACACGTTATAAGCCGGGAAAACCTCCACCAAACAGGTTAGTGCAGTGAAGAATTACAGTTTCATGGATGTGGTGTGCTTAGGTTAGATACCATAAAACAATTCGTTTCTTTGTTTACAGAAAAACAACAACATTCGTTGTGAGGTCATGGGTTATAATCCTGTCGGGAACTCTTTTGTCCCACGCTCGTGTCATAATTGATATCATTTCTTCTTTTCATTTACTCACCAAGCTGAAAAATTACCATCTTTCATGTTTACCCAAAACAAAAACAACATGAGCGAGTATTCACGAAAATAAAAGGACACTCAAAATGTTCAAAAGTGTCCGGACGTAAGACACTACATAAGTAACACATTTAAGCAACAACAACAACAAATTTATTGGTATTCCCATATACAGATGGTATTACCTAAAATAACAAATAAAATTACAATAATACTCATCACATTGGACTAAATACTGAAATTACAAGTTTCTCTTATCTGTAATGCTTCATATACAAAGTAACCTAGTTTCTTACAAATGAAAGAATCAACATTATTAAACAGGAATATAGTTTTATCAGTATCGTTCAAAACATCGAATGACGGATATTTAAGTACAGTGTCACTTGTTATTTGTTGCCTAATAGTTTTATAACGATCACAATGGTATACGCAAAGAATGTTTTAAACCAAGCATGTTCTTTTCTTGACTGAAACGACCTCTAAACAGACAATGTTTAATTTCCCACCAGGATTTTTATGTCTTCTAACACCGAAGCTGCGAAAAAGGGTACAAGGAAATTTTCCTCGTAAGTATTCAGTGTTATTCACGTGAGGAATTATGAATTTATGCCAATTGCCCTGACGCCCTTGTTTAACGCGAACTGCGATTCTACGCGAATCGATTTATGCATTTCGGTGGGCGTTGTTAAAAAAATAAATAAATTCAATCAAAGTTACTTAGATGCCACCTTTGGCAGCTTTATAAAAGTACCTGGCAAATTGTCTCTTCTTCAAATCATCCAATCAGGTAAAAGCCTGCTGTTATAAATTATGTCACCGCGGTCTTGTCGTCCAGCAATTTTTGATGTAACCTGTTGTTGCTGTCTTGGGGTTAAGGCAATCAACAGTCCTTCAATGAATATTCGATATTGGTTAATCTTATTTTATTGTATATAATTGCTGTTGTCTTTTTTTTTCAGAACTTTTCTGACTGAGATTACAGAAGCTAACGTGTCTGAAGAAGAAGAATTCCTCACATCCGTAAGTGACATTCTCTGGACAGGGCCGAAAAACGCTGAAGCACCTTTTTCATAATTTTTTTACGCTGAACTTGCCATTTTACATCAAAATTAAAAAGGTTATATTTGTGTTAACATAGGTCAAAACGTAGTACAAAAATTTGTTCATCTTTACTAAACTTACTCAGGGATATTTGAGAAAACGATGTGTTATTTGCTGATCAAAATCTCACCTCTCCCAAAGTACAGGGCCTTATATCTCAAGGTTCGCATTCACCAAATTTTGGTCCCATTTGACATTTTGTTCTTTATCCCTTAAAGGGCTTGTATACAAAATATTGAGCTTATATATCCATTGGCGTCCTTATAACGGGAGGTCGTATTTCGTTTTTCCGCCCTGTCCATTCTCTGTAGTCCAGTCCCCAAATTAATTATCCCTTCCGCGCGCCCTATGTTGGGAACCCCTATATAGGGCACTCGGAAGGTAGAAGGTTGCTGGTTTTCGAGTGCATTTCTCCTAAACAATAAAGATATATCAGAATAATCTCTTGCATTTTCCTTCCTAAGGATGCCCGGTACGGAATCATCAACGATAAACAGAGGCATGTGTTTGGACTGTTGTTTGATGAAGTCGATAAAGACAAAAACGGCAGCGTCACTTTGCAAGAACTCAAGCTAAGGATGCAGCCTGCTGTTTCCAGACATGATATCAAACACTTTGTGCGGGTATGTACTTCTGTTATCAGCATAGCGCTCTTCTTTTGCCTTGCATTTGCCGGGCTTAGGAAGTTAAGCCATCGAAGTAACTCGTTCTTCTCCGCCATTCAGTTCCATAAACCAAAACCACTGAAACATACTTTTTCCCGCGTTTGGCGCGGTTGGCAAGGTTTCACTACGAGTTCTGATTGGTTCACTGCGCTGGCTGAACGTGTTGTGATTGGTCGCCGGTGGTAATGTCCTCGTTTAGGTTTTACAACATGCATTTGAATCCCCGTCTTTAATTGATTGAAAAGAAAACCGCGTTAAACATGCCTAAGGGTCAGAAATTAACTTGGCTTTCGCGCATTTTCATGCGCGTGACGTAGGCTATAGACTCTTGCTTCGAGTTCCGATTTGCTCATTGCATCATCTGAATTTCTTGTACATGATAGACCAGATATAACATCGTGCTGTAAAAACCACGGACTATAGTATTTACCAAACTTCAGGTGATAGTATATATACAGGTATTAAATTTTATTTCATATTAAGTGATTCGCTTAAATGTCAACAGGTGTTTGACTTAAACAAAGACGAGACAATAGACAAAAGAGAATTCACGGCTATCTGCGCTCTAAACGATCGAATTGCTGGAACCAAGTAAGGCGTCTGTTGTTTGACTGATTCATTGCTGATTTGTGAAGTAGCTATCTTACAGTATTCAAAAAGGAAAAAGCTAACCATGTTTGTTCTTTTTTCAGAACTGAATCAGAAGACGCATCTTTGGCGTTAGATCTGGAAAATTTGGCTCAGCACATTGTGATATTCAAGGTAAATTATAAGTTGCTACGAATTTGTTTTAATTTAGTCTCTGTTCCTTCAGTTACCTGCTAAAACCCAGCTCCTCCCACGCGGACGCAATTTTCGCTAGGCGCTAGGTCTCTGGGGCGCTGAGAGGAGCTCCAGACCGAACTTTAAGACCGTTTTAATTTCTTTTGCACAAATACCAATCGTTTCACTGTGGTTTTTTTACGTTGTTTGAAGGAAATGTTCAAAACAATCGATGAAGATGACGACAACAGACTGGATGCTGGTGAGCTGCTGGTCATGGTGTCTGCTGCCATGGAAACGGAAATAGGGGCAGACCTTCAGACAGCCAAAGAGGTGCTTGAAGGAGCACGTGATGAATTTGGTAAGTCCCTTTAGCGGCACGTGCTTAGCACGTGATAACTGCAACGGTTGTAATGACTTTTATGCAATGCGGTGCATTTACATTTGTTTTCATTTTTCTCTCCTTTTTCAGGATTTATCGATTTTATTGGCTTTATGTCGTACATACCGTTCTTTGCGAAGCTTATTCGAACCGTTCTCGACCATCCGCTGACCATTGCTGAACTAGAGCGGGCTCGGGAGCGAGTCCGACAGCACGACATCACTTTCAAGCCCAAGAAAAAGACAAAAGAGCCGAAAAGTTGGGAAGTATTCTAGAAGTCTCGATTCTCACATTTAACCATATTTTTTTCTTCGAAATAATTAATCTTTAACATAACGGTCGTTGTCTAAACGAACTTTAAACCTGGTTTACAGTACGCCTGTGATTTCGGCCTTCTCACGTCGCTTAGCTGCTTTGGGCGTTCATGAAATGAGCGATCGGGAGTAATGAGAAGGTGGAATGAACGAAGAGGCCTTTTAGATATCATGAAAGAAGTACCGTCAGCTCACTCCAAGGCGGACGCCATCGGGTCGGTGTCATCTGTCCGTGTTAGTGAGGTAAAGTAAAACGACTGAGAAACGGTGCGCAGGGACCAGCACCAGTTTCCTGTGTTAGAGAGGTGCCCGTCTAGACCACGCCGTTGTCAAATCTGATGATGTTTATAGCTTTATGAAAAGAAGCGATTAGTGATTTTTCGTCACACTACAGAAGTATAAAATTGTATATTTTTTTAGATGTTTTGCACTGATGCCTTTTTTAACAGAAATTTGAACAGGATAGTTATTCACGCAGCATATTTTAAAACAATTAAAAACAACATTTTGAGTGCTACGCTCCTAACCATTGTCACCTAGAAAGTCTTTGATTAGCTTTTGAGAACTTCTGTTGTCAAATAACCAATCAGTCAAACTGTGAGAACTGGCTGTTCATTCGCAGGTTGAGGCACGCAGTTTTCGCGCGCGCTCTGCAGTCGTTGGTGCTGATGCGAGGCAGCGCGCGCACAAGGATAACACAACTTATCAATAAAGGGCAAAATTGCTGAGCGCTGATTGGTTGAGAGAGAGGGCATTTTTTCTTAATCGAGGGCATTTTTAGTAATCAAGAGAGGGCATGATTACCTGTTAATGATTGGCTAATCCGTTAATTGCCGTAGCGCTAAACAGGCTTCCCAGATAAAAATAGACTGCGCGCGTGATTTTCCTTCGTATAAATTTTGCCCTTTATTGATAAACAAGTAATCCCATGAGACCTCGTACTATTAAGGATTAATTGAACTTGAGTTTTCAAAATTTTCCAAATTGCCCTCGTCGCTTCGCGACTCGGGCAATTTTGGAAAATTTTGAAAACTCTCGTGCAATTAATCCTTAATAGTACTTGGCCTCATGTGATTACCTATACAAATATGGAGCCGAAAGAGTGATGAGTTTTTGTTCCAAGGTGGTTTTTTATGAGGCCTTTTTTCCTTAAATGATAGTATGTTCTAAACTTAGGTCTTGTTAGAATGGTATGTCAGAAAAAGTCAAATTTGGCAGGTTTTTGGTGTTACTGTGAGTACCGTAAGAACCGTAAGAACACAGTTGAATGCAGCGTATGCGTAGTTAGTCAAAAAATTGAGATTGTACTCTTTAGGTCCAATCATTCCGAAATACGCGTATTTCTCGAAAACCGCTCGTTAGAATTTTACTAAATTTGGCAGGACAATACTCCAGGAAACAAGAAAGAAAGTTGTTGCAAAAATTCTGAAATTTGACAGAGGAAATTGTAAATAATGGAGTTATCATCAAGGACGGATAGCTGAAAATCGGTCTGTTAAAATGACATTAGAATAGTGTCCGCATGTGAGTATTGTGACAAGTTTGTTTCAGGCAAATTATAGAGAAAATCTAACGACTGAATTTTCCGCAAATAGGCAAACCCCGATTTTAAATTGATGTTTATATCTAGTCAAGTTACCATGGCAACAGCGCACATGTCAGCGTAACTATCAAAATTCGAAAGTTTATCCTTTTAACTTATCTCCTGCCAATTTTGGGGACCTAGAGTTCAACGGTTTTAGAATAAAGGGCAAATGCAAGACAGGTTTTAAAAACTGTGTTCTTCCACCTTAACCTCTCCGCTGTCGGTAATTCCAATGTTTTGATTGGCCGGTTCAAAAAGAAGCCAGTGAAAAGCTGTCAGAAAGATGTCAAAATTTAATCAACAACTTTCTCAAGTGGCAACGGTTCGGTGCTTAGTGATGCACTATTAGAACTGTGAAGGGGAGGGGGGAGTCCAAAAAACAGACTGCAAAACAAAAATGTAAGAAAAAAATCCTGCATTGCAAAGGAACCTGAAAAAAAATAAACTGCATGGTTGAAAAAAAATCTTGCACTCCTGCAGGCCCCGGTTGTTCAAAGGATGGATAATGCTATCCAGTGGATAAATCATTATCCAGTGGATAGTCTAGTTTGTTTTGCCAACACTTATCTACTGGGTAGTGATTTATCAACTGGATTAAGTTATCCCATACTATCCACCCTTTGAACAACTGGGGCCTGGTTGTGAAAAAATAACATACCTACCACCCTCCCTTCACATCCCTTCACAGTTTTTCAGCTTTTTGTTACAAAATATCTATCACCAACATTTACAATAAACGACCCTCTGGTTGGTTTTTAGTTTTGCATTTTGCTGAGCCAAGTATTTTTTGGTTATTTTTGTATGTCCATTTTCATTGTGCATTATTTTATACAACCCAAACTTGATCAATGAAAAATTAAAGAAATAGTCGATGATATTTTATTAAAATAACGTATTTTTACAAATTTCATAATGAAAAAGGAATCGCCAATTATATTATCATAGAAACATAGAAGTTTGTGTATACATTTTACCAGGTATTTAAAACAAGGCATTTTCTTTAACCTTGCTGGTAATAAGTGGTAAATAAATACACTCACGGTGCTTCGTGGCCTTATTCTTTTTGTTTGGTACAAAAAAAGAACCTTCCGAAGAATGCTCTTCCGCTAATGGTTAACTCCAAACGGTTGCCAAAACCACTCTCCTTCAAAGTTTCTGACGTACACCTATGATTTTAGTTACCTGGACTATACGAGAGATCTAAACAAGGAGCATCCTTAATGGCCTCAGTTTTCAAGGACCTCGAATAATCGAGGGCGGGGAAGAAGCGGGCGAGCGAGGAAAAGAAAACGAGGGGATCTTTTTTCGCTTTACCACTCCCTAGTTTTCTCCTCGCTCGCCCGCTTTCCCTCGACTAAATATTCGAGAGCCTGGAACAGGCTAATCTTGATTATGTTCGGTATTAGATACTTTGAGTTCGACGGTCGAGAAAGCGGCAGACAAATCGCACTTTTTTAGAAAGATCACGATATTTTTTAATCCATAAGACATGTTTCGAGTCACATCGAAACGTGTCTTATGGATTAAAAATATCGCGATATTTCTAACTTGAATACTTTTAGTTGAAACGAGGCGCACGGAAGCGCGGAAATTTACATGGGTATACCGGAGGCCTCAGGATCACATTGCCATTTCTATGTTTTAAGTAAAGCACGGCATGTTGCCAAGTTCGGCAACCGAACTATTTATCACAAGTCACACAAACTATAATCTCAGAAACGCAGACTTCAGACAGGAATCTTTTAATACTACAAAATACGGCAAACACTCTCTCAGGCATTTTGGGCCACTTAACCGGGAGGCGGGAGCTAAGATCAGCACCTACACTCAGTAACTTCAAAAAAAGGCATTAGAAAGACAGACATTGCCTCGTTAATAGACGACTCGTGTAACGACTGTGTCCTTTGCAAGAGTGAGCATTAGTTCACCTCCCCATCGTACTCTCATTTTATAGAGTTATATTTTACGATTCAGAGATATTATTCGGTATTCATTTATTAGAAGTAGAATTTAGAGTTTAAATTATAATTATAATTTACAATATATTATTAGATTTTTATATATAGGTAATAGTCTCCCCAAGTAGTAAGGCAGTGTGCCTGAGCTATAAGACACGAGACTTCAATAAAGTTCATTATTATTATTACCCCCCCCCCCCCGCCCCCCTACCCCCACTCCCCTCCTCTCCGGTCCGTCTTCTTTACAATAAAATCACTGATTTGTGATTTCGCATATGTAAATAGGCTCTTGAAACAGTTTTTTCACTATTTAAATGAAGGCAAGTCGTTTAAGCAAATTAGCTGTTAAGCTACTCGACACTTGAAGCAATTCAACTCTACTCTTCAAGCAGTAACTGCTTTAATTTTAAACCGGTCAAAACTCCGAAAAGGGGAAATCACAACTTCAGATTCCTTTTCAGTTTTAAAACTTCCTGTTGATATGAATTCCAAGTCGTGGCAACCAGTAAGTTACTTTATCCTCAGCAGCTGTGGGAATTACACGAAGCACGATTTAGACGCCACGGTTTTCGCTTCTCAAGTCATCACCGCGTCATTTTCAACCTTCTTTTACTTGGCCGTCCTGTTATTAAGCGCGGTGAGTGTTTGCAGCAAATCTTTGGCCAAAGTTATCTCGTCACAGGCAATTTTCGTTCTCTTCCTTATCGGAGCAATAATGGTCTCTGTAAACGTGCTCAACACGTCGGACAATAAGACAATCATGTTGTATCATCGCATCATCTCTGCTTTTGTGGTCGGAATCGTTTTCGTTCTGTTGGGCGCGTTTTGTTTCTTTACAAAGCCGACCACTTCACCAATTGTCCACACCCTTGGAGAACACGAGCCATCCATGGGTTTGGTCGTGATAATGATCACCATTCCTCTCAATATAATAGAACTGTTGCTTTTGATGGGAGCTGAAACATCTAAAGACGAAGCGCCACAATTGAAACGGGATTTAAGGGCGCTGTTGTTGACCGACGATGTTATATACATCGCTCAAAAGTTCATGCAGGCCGGCGTATACATCTGGTTAAGGAACACAAGGGCGTGTGAATCTTACCGAGAAAACGCACAGTTTTATTTCAAGATTTTGGCGTTTTTCAACTTCATCCAGTGGGTAGACACGCAAGTGAACGTGGAAAGTGACTTTTACTTAAATAAGGCCCGAGCGGTGTACGGCGGCTGGTTCGATGTGTTAGAAGCAATGTACAAAGCGCTCATGATCGATTTCCGTCTCTTATGCTCGCTGCTATTCCTCGAGCATTCTATTCAAATTCACCACGAAGCGCATGGCGGCGCTGAAGCGGTTGATGCTGAAAATGATGAAGCAAGCGGTAGAATTGATGCAATGATGGTCGCTTCCGATCGGCAGCGCAGGAACGTCGGATATCTGGTCGGGTTTTCCTGTTTTCTCGCTCCGTTTTTCTGCGCTGTTCAGTATGTACCCAAACTGCACCTTCCTGTCAGTATACGCGCTACCGCCACTTTCCTCATCTCAATCTGTATAGTTGCCTCTGGGATGGTTCTTCTGCTCAAGAACAGGCTGGATTTTGACAAGAAGGACAAAGAATCAATGAACGTTAAAATTATGGTGAGTACACTGCGAAAAAAATTGTTTCGATCTTTTATTTTACCTCATTTCTCGGGAGAGGGGGGTAGTGACATTCAGCGGGGATGTTACGGGGGAAAATCAGCGATCCGAGCTGATCCGGTCCGACTTGTACCTGCCTATTATAAAAAGTACTGCAGATCGATTTGCAAAAAGGGTAACAGCTTTGATTTCTAACAGGACAGTGGGATTCAAGTTTCGATCAACTTCAATAATAACGTGGTCATTTCATTTTTTTTATTTTCATTTTTAATTATAACATTTCACCACGAAGTGCAGTATCCATTTTTAATTTCTCAAATTTTCAGGTGTCTTGTTTGGGCGCTGTTGGTTTCGCGTGTTTGATGATCGACGCAGCTCTCGCAGAATTCTGGGCCGTCACTCAGCGCACCAGTCCAGATTGGGACGGCCCGGAGTGGGCTGGGCCAGAGCTGGCGTCGCGCGGTATCATAACAGTGTTCTTGATGGTTTTGTTCTTAAAAGTGAATGCGCGTGCCTTACCTTTTAAAAACGCTGACGTCAGGATCAATCA
Organism: Blastomussa wellsi; assembly: GCA_947652115.1. NCBI lineage: Eukaryota > Metazoa > Cnidaria > Anthozoa > Scleractinia > Plerogyridae > Blastomussa > Blastomussa wellsi. The sequence goes on from OX393561.1 coordinate 41,136,869, forward strand.
CTTTCTTGTGCCAGTCCTGATGCTTGGAATTCTCGCTCACTTCTCTGCTTGTTTGATTGACCAGTATATCGGTCCACTCGACAGAAAAATCAGGTTGGTAGTTTTCTGTTAAATGAAGAGTCTGTTGCGGAAGCACTACTGCTCCCGCACTGCAAGCGAGCTTGCTCGCAGGCTTTGATCCAAATATATAAGCGCCCACTTGGAGATTGTGATTCGCCAGAATTTTTTGTATTACTTGAACACATTTACGGTAACATAACATATTTCAGGTTAAAAATTCAAGATGATTTTCGCCCTTAGATATAATTACCATGAGAGTTCATTAAAATCCAGTCTCTGTTGCTTCAGCGCTACCCTTTTCCCAGAGGTTTTTCTTGACTTTTTCTTTCTCGCCGCTGAGAAAAGTCAAGAAAAACCTCTGGGACCAGGGTACTTCTGCAGCGTCTGGTCTAGCCTGCGTAGCCGGTGGGATTTGAGGGTGCGAGCTACTCACTCAGCATTCGCGGGCGAAGCCCACGGTCGAGGTCAAGCAGCAAAGCCGCTTCAACTCGACTCCTCACCAATCTCTCCACGGCTTTGCCGCTCCGACGACGGTCTCCCAAAAACAAAAGCGCTTCGCCGCGAATCCCGCCAGCTGAGCAGGCTACGTCTGATCGCTTTAGCATTTTGAGTGTGGCCTAGTGCACGTGGTTAGGGCGCTGTACTTGAAATCCGGGGGTCTCGGGTTCAAATCGTTCTCTCTACCGCCAGCTGGATTTGTCTTCGGTGGTCCTGACAAATTTAAAGCCATGGCACTTCCAGTTATAAAGTCATTGTTATAACTCTTAGGAAATCACTTATCTATTCATTCACTTAATAATTATGTATTTATCTATAGCAAATTTTTTATTACATATCCCTATATTCGTATACTATATATATTTATAAACTTTTATGACAATGTTTTGTTTTAACTCCTAGTATAGTTTTGACTGATTTAGAAGTATATTGATTAAAGGATTCAACTGTTCCACGCTTTGTAAATAGGTTTGCCTCCTGTCAGTTGGGATTTGTAACGAATTTCTCAAAACACACAAACAAGCAGCTCGAGTTACCACCACAAAACTAGCCTGCGTGGCAGGCGTCCGAAGGGGAGGGAGATGGGGGAAAAACCAGCGAGGGAGCGAGGAGCGCTGGTTTTTTCCCCCCATCTCCCTCCCCTTCGGACGCCTGAAACGCAGGCTACCACAAAACTGCAGAGTCTGTAGCTTACGAGAGCTTGGAATATGTAATTGACAGCATCGTACTCTCTAACTTAATTTTGCAGATGTGAGATCAAAGAATCAAGTCTAAGGCTTCTTCATGAGGTGGGCCCGCCAATGTACCTGGGATTCTTAATCCATGTATTTTTGCATTTCCTTGTTTTGCATACAAGCATTGGTCGATCCAGGTCTCACGCGAACAACGAGTTGACCGCGTCGTTGCTGCCTTTCCGAGAAAATAACGACACTGTCAGATTTAAACAGATGCAGGGATGCTCGCATGCAGGAGTTCATGATTCCGATGCTACGTGAATTGGATCATCAGATCTGCTGACCATGTTTCTGAACGATGCAAGAATATGCAAAAAAATAAAGGTTGGACTGAGTGAGTGACTGACTGACAATTGACCGACTGACTGACTGACTGACTGACTGACTGACTGACTGACTGACTGACTGACTGACTGACTAAAACCTCTATTCAAATAGACCATATTCACGATAGCCGCCATGATGGTTTTCGTATCATAATGCAAATTAGCCACGTTGTCTGCCAGGTGGCAAACATTGAAATGATACCGTTTCTAGGAAAATCGGACGGTCTAAATAGTGAAGTATCTGCGGTAAAGCGACATTTGAGAGCCAAGTTATGAAACAATGATTTCATTGTAAGTCTGGTTTTAATTTACAGTTACTCGATATCTTGACTTGTTAACTACGCAAGCCGTTTTCTTTATTGTAAAAGTGCCAAGATTGCGTTAAACTTAGAATATTTAAAGCACAAAACATAAACCAAAGCATGGCTCTGAATTAAGAAACCAGCTGAAATTTAAAATAAAATGAAAATAAAATGTTCGACATACTATAAACTCAACGAAGCTATTAAAAGTAGGGTATGAACTCTTCCAATCACTTAGTTAGTTACGGACTAACGGACTGACTGACCTGACAGACCGACCAACTGACAGACTCTGTTTGCCTGTCTATAGATGACTGATTGAGTTAATTGACTGAATGCCTGCCCGCCCGCCTGCAGGACCACCTGACCGAGTGCCGGGCGATCCCATTATTGACTACCTTGCTCGCTGATACACCGACGTACTCGCCGTGGCCTCTTTAGCTTATGCGGCGCCCACGTTTATGTATTCGATCAGAGGCTTATCACCCTGTTCTATTTAATAAGCTTCTAATTCGATTCAGTAAAATGTACTAAGCCGGAAGTACCTGTATTCTGACCTCAGTTCCGCACATCAGTCAGTTTATTCTAACAGAAAATCTGTAGTGAGCTTGGTCATTTACTGGGATAACATTTAAACACATACGTCCTGTGTGCAACTTGAGGATCAGTGCTCATGCATGTTGAAATCGACAGTATTAATTGTAATTCGAAAGTGTAGCGTAGCATAGCATTGCATAGGGCAGCCAAGCAAAGCATACCATACCATAGCATAGCATAGCCTAGCGAAGCGTAGCGTAGGGTATATCGAGGGTATAGTACTTTAGGGTTGCAAGGTTGGCGCAGTGGTGAGATTGTTCACCTCCTACCAATGTGGCCCGGGTTCGATTCCGGCCCATATGTGGGTTGAGTTTGTTGTTTATTCCCTCCTCGTTCCGAGGGATTGGATTTCCTCGGGGTTTTCTGTTTTTCTTCGCTGCTCAAAAACCGACATTTCTAAATTTCAATTCGACCTGGACAGAGGACCCGCATGAAAACCAGTTGAGGGCTTCCTCACTAGGCTTCCTCTCTAGATATCTAGCTTCAATTGTTAATCTGCCTAATTATGGAAAATAGCAAAAGCTGAAGAAATTATTTTAATATTGTACTAGACTTTATTATCCCTCACAAGAACCTTACAGATGAATACGGACAATAATATTTGGACTGGCTGAATTTTCATTAAATTGTAGTTGTGTTGTCTCAAATTCCTCATTATATGATAAGTCAGTGCTTTCCTCCGCTGGCCGTACAAACTTACGTTCGTTACGGTTAATTAAAATTTTAAAATTAAAGGACCAATTTGTACAAAAAGGGAAGGGAATCTGTGTTTAATCATTTCAGTGCAGGCTACAAGCTATTTTCCAACACCATAGTTTGCTCCTCCGGCCTTCACAAGAATTGCTTTTACATGATTAAGTTCGAGTTCATCGTTGTCACTCGTCAAGATTTCCGCTGCAAAATTCTGCAAACAAAGTAAAAGAAACAGGCTAATTGGAGATGAATCTGATTTTCTTGAGAGCTGCTTTTCAAATAAACCAAAGCTTGGCAAAAGATAAAAGGTATCATGAATGCGGTCAAATAGCAATTTGATGAAAAAAATGTTTTGCTGTATGATCTCAGTTTTTCAAGTTTTGGGGCTGTTGGCCAGAAAAGATCCATACTCCAAAAAATACGTAGCGTGGAAATAATAAGTGAAATAATAAGTGAAAATCCGCGGATCTCTGTATAACTATAATTCAGTCATGCATCACTGAGTAATTGTTAGGGTCAGAACGGTGGGGGAATTGAACACGCAAAGTAGAGAGAAGACCATTTTTAGAATATTTTAAAGGCGGCTTTTTTGCAGTTAACTTTTTATTATTTTTGATTGTTTGAGTCTATTTTTAAGAGTTGTTAGGTGTCAAACTCTTTAAATAAAGATAATTATTAGTCTGTTTTAGCCTCAATTTCTAGACATCTATTTCGCGCGCACCCAAAACAAGACGTCTGAAAATTAAGGCTAGGTCCGCATCAGTTATACAGTTTCAATTTTATAACTGTTTTTTACTGAAATATTACCTGTATTACTTGTTTAACAGCAGATTTGTCTGTACTGACTTTAGCCTTGTTCATCGATGAAACACTTTCACCGATCCACGTTATGAAAGCAAACTTGGCTCGCTTGCTCAGCTCGTCTCCAGTCTCTATGCGGACATATCCGTAGGCGCGGTCACCCTCTATTAAGAAAACGTTTGCAATAGGTATATTCATGGGGGAGTGGTATCAGGCAACCGAGTGTGCGCAGTAGTAATTGAATGGTTGCTTAGGGCGTAGTGAATAGAGTACTGAGAATGGTTATGAAGCTCGACAAATTTCTTTGTTAAGCTAATATATTTTTCCCTTGGGAGTGTTCAAAACAGAATCGTTGTTTTCTTCTGTCTGAACAACTAACCAATAGAAACGTCTCTTTTATGTAATTCATGCAACATAAATTTTTGCAGCTTGGCTTGTTCCGTGATTCATAATCATTTTCCTTTATTTATAACCATGCTAAACAAGTGCTTCCCAGATGATTCGCCATTATTCGTTTACTGAATGCTGGCGGATTTTTCACTTGATAGGTCTTGATATGTAACTATGATTCCACGCCGCCGCGATTTTCTCAGTGACGTGAAACACGATCAGATGAGAAAATCGGCTGAACATACGGCAGCGAGAAAAACATCATCATTCATCATCATTTATTGGAATATCTAATATAATACAAATTTACAGATTTGTACAACCCACATATAGCAAAGCTAATCGAGGCGGGTTGTACAACTTACAATGAAATTTAGCAAAAATACATTAATATTAAAATTAGGTAAATGAATAAAATAAATAAGTAAATAAATAAATATAAATAGGTATACACATATACCAATAGACATATACAAATACACATAAACAAATAGCTAGGATTTACAAAACATGAGAAATTAATAATAATAATGGCTACTGAGTTTAATTAGTAATAATTAGTAATTTTTAACATTAAAGTAGAGACATCAACATAATCATCCTCACTGCCAAGTACCGCAAGTAAAAATTGATGAATTTTATTTTTGAAAGGTTTTTTTCTAAGTTTACCAAGCGAGAAATCCGGCCATTCTACACGTGTGGGCGTGGTAATATAACAAACATTTTCGAGGAAAACAAAGCTTTGGGTGACGTCTTTAATAGCAACAGATGGACTGACACTTCATTCGCCCCTTTGCCCGGTATTGATGTGTCTTCAAAGTTAGATATAAAGTGCCGAATTTCTAACCTCTCCCCCACCCCCCCTTCCCAGATCAGATTAAATGTTTCCGGTGTCAACACTTGTCAGTAATTTTTCACCACAGCAGTGGAATGAAACAAGAAACGCAATGATTATTTTGCCTTCTGTCCGTCCGACGCATGTTCCCATTTTGTAAGTAATCCGTACTTTTTTGTAAGTAGCCGACCGCGACTTATTTTGCTATCATTTTATTTTTCTACCTGAAAGAAGGCAAGGTCACAGTACAAGTCAGAATCTAACCCAGAACCATTACTTTGACCGTAGTTGGCAAATCAGCGGTGCTGCGGACACCCTATTTCTTTCAGATTTAGCGCTTATATTTTTACTCTTGTGGTTTGCGGAAAACTCCGGACTATTCGCAAGTTGGGCTATAAAATAGACATTTTCAAGCCTAGTTTCCATTATTTTCTTCGAAAGAACTCCAGAAGTTCTAACAGCTCATTTACGGTACGCGTGTTGCCATTTGCCTCAGTATCAAACCGAGTCCTTATGCGAAGCATGCTTTCGACCAATTAACATGAAAATGAACGTGCAGGTGAAATTCATTTCCATATTAATAGTTTTGACACGGAGGACAACTTGGAAATGGCCTTTTCTTTTAATATCTCGCTGATTTTCTACCGAGCTTTGAAGTGCCTTGAATAAAAAAAATAGCGTTTAATGGTATAGTTTGTTTTTCGAAAAGGACAAAAACAAATAATGTTAAAGCGAGGTTCCAATTTCTTGGGAGACTGGGGCAAGTTATGATGAAGAAACGATAAAGAGAAGCAGTTGGCAAATTGGGTGGATCTGGAGATATTTTGGAATGGGATATTTCCAGGCCATAGTCGACGTGTGTGAGCACACACTGATCAGGGTGAAATTTCCTTCGCGGCCATGGTATCCGCAATACTGAAAAGGTTTGAGAAATCGTTTTTACGTCACAGTGACGTCAAATTCGAACTTAACGCGACGAAAAATCGGATTTTTCTCTTTTTAACATCTACTAACAACGCTATTTTTTTTTTCATTTCATAGGCACCTTAAGGAAGCAACAGAATCTTGCATAAAATTGAAATACTGCTTATAGATATACCAACCAGTAAAATGAGATAGAAATTCTTGGTAGTCTGTCCCTGATGCGATGTGAACGATGGCCTTGCCGTCGTATTTAAAGACAGCCCTGACATTGAAGACAAAACAACACAAATTGCAATCAAAGCGTTATAACCCTATTCATTACGGCTAAACTTTTAGAAAGAAGAAAACTTAGAAAGTAGCCTTCAAAATGCTGAGCCTATATCTGGTCACCTGTGGGAGATGGCCGCTCATGAGAGGACGCAATGCCCCGTAGTTGAGCATTGATGCATCAGTCGATTTAATTTCCCTCTCATGCAGTCTATCCCCACACCCCAGGCAATAGTGCGGCATTTGTACATAATTTCCATTCCGGGGATCGGGCATAAGCCTCAGTTTCCCCTAATCAAAACACAGTCCCAATTACCCGCAGGTATTCGAACAACTTGCGTTTGACTTTCTGATCTAAAGTAATACGTATACGTCAAGATAGAACAGAAATGGGATGCTTTTTTACTAACAGAATGCAATATTTTAGTTCTAATATCATGGGTGACTGCCATGGCAACGTTTGGCACGAAATTTCTCGATGGAATAAAAGATAAACCCACAGTTCTTGGGGAAATTTGTCACCCATGATATTAAAAGGTAATCAAATCTTATACTCGTGAAATTAGGAAATAATTTCACTTGTGTTTTGTCAAAATTCTTATTTCCCGAGCCTTTAGCCTGTGAACAAGCTCCGGCTAAAAGGAAGGGCCGGTGAAGTAATGGCCGCAAGGAATTTAGCCCGGGCTTTGTGGGGACGGGGTGGGCCTTCCTGTCCACCCTTCCCACCTCCTCTCCCCGACACGGCGGAAAAACGCATCGTGCACGCGCATGACGTCATGATTTCTCGAGGTTTTCTTGATGTGGTCATCGTCAGCAAGGGAGGTCAAGGTACATCGCTGGTATAATTTTAGTCCAAACGCGCGAACTTGCGAGCTGATATAGCAGAAATTTGTAAGCAAAATTATGAAGGTGGAAATTGAGAGGTCAATAAACATAAAACAATCTACCTCTAGTATAAATCTTAAAATTAAATATTTAAAAATTGCCAAAATGTTCGCATTCTCTCGTTTTTCCGCACTGACCTCTCACCTCACCCCTAGTCTCCTTCGCAGCCGTTTTTGAGGATGTCACGCAACGCGTGCGTCACATCCCAAAAAGAGCCTGTTCACGGGCTAAAATAGCCTGTTCCAGATCTGGTACGGCGTTCGGATAGTGACGAACAGCGCGAAAGAAAACGAGCGAAAAATCTGGAGGGTTGATGGAGAGAGGATTTTTTTCTGCTCGCTCCACTATCCGAACGCATGGAACAGGCTAACTAAGCTAAAAATATGCTTCGTTGGAGTTTAAATTGCTTTTTGTGGAGTTATGCTGCCAAACATTACATTTAAATATTAAACAATTTTCACACTGCCTATTTTCCTGTGTGGGTAATATCTTGCACAATATAAATATTAATATGTTATACGCATGAAAAATGTCCTGCCTTTCTTGAATTTGCCACGTATGAATTATATTTAATTTCAAATCTGTCTAAAAACGTCTTGCTGCTATATGTCTTATTACCTTACATGGCATTTTTGGCGAACCGGGAATTTTGCGGTGCACTAGAAAAGGTACGCCTAACAACCTGACCGAATCCCCTGCAAAGGATGCGAAAACAAATATTGCGAAAAATAAATAACTTACCAGTTGATAATGCACTTTCTAGTTAAATATTTCTACAAACAAATTTTCAGATTTGCTATGCAGAATTATCACAAAAAGAATGGCTAATATAATACTCGTCACATAAAAGCAAACTATTAGACAACGATCAACATCAGTAATTATTTCCGCAAATTTTTCTCGGAGATTTTAATCTTTTGAGCCGGTCTAAGAGGCCTCTTGGTAAGACATGTCCTGTCCAAACAAAGTTCTCAAATATCCTTCTCAAAATTCACTTCTTAAATAATCACTTATTTTCTTCAAATATTCGTACCAGAATAATTTAGTATATGTGGAAATTTCAAATGTTTTCGAGTACGAGTCAAAAGCGTCACCACCCTTCGCGACTGCGATATAATCGACGAGTCAATTTTATGACCGCAACCTGGCCAAAGTGATATTTGTTTTATACCGGCGTTCTTGTGAAAACGGACAAAAAATTCTACTCACCAATTGGTTTCCGAAGTATCTTCTCGAACGTCGAGGTAAGCTTTTGCCATAGCGTCTTTGTCGATCTCCGTCATGGTAGAAATGCTAAATTAACGCTACACAAAGTTTTCACGTGCGCGCGTATGCGGTGTGATCGAACAATCGATAATCGCGTTCGGTCGTTAAATAGTACAATTTGCATGACGTCAGTTAACATATTAATTAGAACGTTAATGAGTGCTGAAGGAAGTTTGTGTAAATGAGCTTCCGTCTGGCGTGATCGACAAAATTAACGAAGAATCGAAAGCGAAATTCGGAAGACAGAATGAATGGAAAAAGCGGAGCGTTAAGAATTTCGCAGTGGGTTACATGTTGTGTATAATTGCGATAGGAAACAGCGGTGTCATCCTCCCCAGAAAAGTCGAAATCCGGTAGAGCGCTTATCAATTGACTATTCATCCACAAAGATGCTTCAAATATTTTTCAATATATTCCTCAAAAATTTGGCTGTAAGCATGAAAAATTGCTTCTTTCGCATATGGGATCTCTGATGACCCATACGGGAGCCCGCGAGGTTCGGTTTGTATCAAGAGTTCCCTGCTGGATAATAATCGAAATCCGGAGCCCCATTGTGTCACGAGCTAAGTGGAGTGGGATTTCAAGAAATTCGCAAGCCAATAGTTTTTTGCAGGCCCGTAGGCAGGTTTTTTGGCGGAAGGGTCCGATCCAACGAGGAGACAGACCAAACGAGCGGCGGAGGCCAACTACATACACTAGGGGCTCCGGGGACCGGGGGCATGACTCCCCAGCAAATTTTGAAAATTAGGTTGTCTAGTGTCTGTGACTGCATTTCGTACGTTTTGAAGGAAGTATGATATGAAAATAGGCCGCCAAATTGCAAAAGCGAGCTTAAAAACGTGGATGTTACTCAAACTTTTGAACTTCAAAATTGATTTTTTTTTGGCGCAGAGACTACTTTTCGTATATATGTATTTTACAGTTTTAGAAAATAATGATCTAGAAACGGAAATAAATCGTTGGTCGACAAGAAAAGTGGACCTCCGCAGCCTGAGGGGGAATGCGGGCGCACCCGTCGCACCCTAGGACCCTACAGGCCTAAAATATATGGAGAAAGACTTCAAAAATGCATCGAAACCGGTCGCGCGACACTTCAATCTGCCAAATCATTCTAAGCAACATATGGCAGTCTGTGGCCTTTCCCTTCACCAAGGAAACACGGAAAGCCGTAAAACTCTAGAACAAAAATTTATTTTTCAAATCGGCACTCTTAATCCTCACGGTATCAACGAACGCTTTTCATTCAACTAATTTATTCCCAAGTTTTCACGTTACCAGGCACCAGCCAATAGCGAAGCTCCATCTTTCTGTATATAAAGACACACGACGCACAATTCCTTGATTCGCTCCGACGAAGGGCTAACGCTCGAAACGTCAGCACTTGAATCTCTTTACGGTGGCCAATTGACATTATCAACCCAGTTGATAAAACCAAATTATATTGTTATACTTCCCACCGACGCAGCACCACAGTTTCTTTAGAAACTTACCCCCTCTATATCTGTTCTTGTTGGCCGAGTGCCTTCTGTGACGTTTTCCATTGAATACAATATCATAATAATATTGTGCCCCTAATAATCAAAACAGAACCTATAAAGTTTTATGAACATTTCAGAAATACAATAAACAATGGAAGCATTGCATACTATCAGCTGTTGTATAAAATTTTAGAATTTTAATGTTTCGAGCATTATGATCCACTTCCGTAGCAACACGCGATCGCCAACAACGCGCTTTCTTTTGACCCCAAATTAACAGATTCGTAATATGATTTTATGAAAGCGAAATTTTAAACAGAACAACAATCGGTGTTTCGTACCGCAAGCTTTAACGATATCAACCTACTGATCTTAAATTATCAACCCAGTTGATAAAACCAAATTATACTAAAATATATGGGTGTGCTCTTCATGTACGGCGTATACCTCTGCAACTACCTTCATGATGTTTTTAGATAAGTCAGTCTTGTCTAAGTACAGTAGAACTCCGTTACTACAGGCCCGGTAAGTACTTTTTTAATGCGCCATTTCGTAGCTTTATGCGCCATAACGCGCATAGCGCACGGCCTTCCTAATCCCTTTACTAGTAATCTGGTCATACAGAGAAAATGGCTGACTGAGCTTTTCGTTCCGGCCGAGTGCCACCTGAAGTGTCTGTAGAAACGAGGTCGCCTGTGTGCAGGCGTCTAGTCTAAGTACTATTTCCTAAAGCGGAAAACCTCTGGCACCCAGGGTACTGTTTTAGGGTCTAGGGGCATTGTTCCTGTTGTTTGTTGTTTTCATGTGAGACCTTGCAAGAGCAGCTACCTCTGATCAATCGAGCGATGTAAGGAGACGTTGTAGTCGTTGTAGGCTAGGGTTTCTCTCTCTCTTTTTGCTTCTTAGTATTTTTTCGTTTTTATGTTTTGCTAAAATGGACGGGATGGAGGACGACCGGTCAGCTAGGTACAGACCTGCCCAGAGTTTTCGTTTGCAGTGATTTTTCGGCCTAGATTATTGAGGTCCACTTATATGGTCTCGGGTACCCGAGACAACCCTCTCCCCGAGTTACGCTGGGCGAGCTAACTTTTCACTAAAACATTAAAAAATTCTACCAACCGTTTACAAGATCCTACCCGAGTTGTCTTGGGGGGGCGAGACAACTCGGGTGGCGAATTGTCTCGTCTCGACAGGTAGACTAACCCTGGCAGGCGGGACACCTTTTTCTCATATAAACACTTTGGCTCGCCTACCCGGGACAACTCTGAACGTGCCGAGTGTCACGTACAGTCCGAATTTCAGGTTTTTAAAGAAATATAATTTAACCCAGCAAGGCCTCCAGTGATCGAATAAACGAAAGAAATTCAAAGAAAGAAGGGTAACTGGTGAGTTGAATATTAAAATACTTTATGAATAATCAAACAGGGTCAACTTTAACTCGGCTGACAGGCACAATTTCTTGTCATATAAACGCTCGGTAAAGTTGTCTCGGGAGAGAGGGTTGTCTCGGGTACCCAAGACCATATAACTGAGACCTGAGTCGCCGATTTCACTAGCCAGCAGAATCCTCCAAAAATGGTTCCCGGATGGAGCCTTTTGGCGGGAATCACAATCTTGAAAGCGAACAAAGAAGAACTTCGCAGAGACGTGTTCTTCGATCAATCATCAACTTTTCGCGACAAGTCCTTCTGTGGTACAGAAATTCAAGGGAAAACGAGTTAATGCAGTACCCATCAGGTAATGGTGATATTTCAACCGCATTTTAGCGAATAATTTTACCTTTTCAGAGCTAATTCGGATCGCGTTTGTGTGTGTGAATCTATCGGGTCATATTGCGAATTGCAAGGTCAGTTTCTTTCAGCTTGTTTACAGTCTTGCATAATTTTCGAGCATATTCATGAAGAGTGTGCGATTATTTAGACAGAGAGCTAGCAGACGAGATAGAATGACTTAGCGTTTTACCGCGATCTAATCCATCCTTTTTCGAAAGTATAAATGTTAATATAATGAATTTAATATCTTCCAAAGGTGAATTCAAAACTCAGCGCGCATTGCAATTTTGCCTGAGCATGATTTTGGTGGCCGATGAAACGCTTACTGCTTTTAACTTTTAATATACAGCATATTTACTTTCGAATCGTAACAAATTTGCATGTTTTACGCATTATGTTTCAATAAACAGCTGGTTGAAAGTTCAAAACAACCGAATTCCTTGCATTTGATTTGTCACAGAGTATGTCTACACAAAGGATGGCAAAAGTTCTCAGTGGATCAAGCCATTCTCCGAAGACACCGAGTAACACAACATTTACAGAAACAGCGCCTTTACATATCACTCCCCTGGACCCAGTAGACTCAAAGAGAGATCCCGACTCGCCACATAAAGTAAGAGTGTGTTTTATTTTAATATTAACTTCAGTAAGTTAAGCTGCTTTTAAAATGCTCAACTTATTTGCGTTTAATAATGAATTTTAAGATCAGTAGGTTGATATCGTTAAAGCTTGCGGTACGAAACACCGATTGTCGTTCTGTTTAAAATTTCGCTTTCATAAAATCATTTTACGAATCTGTTAATTTGGGGTCAAAAGAAAGCGCGTTGTTGGCGATCGCGTGTTGTTACGGAAGTGGATAAAAAAAAAATTAAAATTTTATACAACAGCTGATAGTATGCAATGCTTCCATTGTTTATTGTATTTCTGAAATGTTCATAAAACTTTATAGGTTCTGTTTTGATGATTAGGGGCACAATATTATTATGATATTGTATTCAATGGAAAACGTCACAGAAGGCACTCGGCCAACAAGAACAGAGCAGTTTTCAATTGAGTGTCGAAAGTAATTAGCGAATTGCTCTGTTTTTGTATTACTACGCTCAGTGATTGGTTTAAAGGTACCCTATCATGATTTTGCGCACACGCAAGCAGGGAGAACCAGATAGCGTGCCTAAAGACCATGGAAGACACCAAAGAGTAAAGGTCGGTTTGACCAGTGTTGAAGAACATGATCAGCTTTCAGCCTCTTTCAAGTCTCCTGGATCAATTTCTTTACGTAAACCTACTATGTTGTTGGCTCCATTTGTTTTTAGTCTTTTTCCGATTTTCGGAACTTTTCTGAAAGCTGCTAGGAAAAGGCAGTCTTCGTCTATCGTCATAACGCTTCCCTCCTCTCGAAGCACAGTCACATGACAATGTTACAAACAATGTTACAAATTCTCAATTTCAGAGAAATTTGCACTACACAAGATAGGGTGATATCGAAGTCAATTGAGGACAATGCAAACATATTTTTGAATGCGCTGCATCACTTCTCGCATCTTTGAATTCAGGACATCCTGTCCAAGAATCAAATAAGTGGCGCATGTGCAGAAATGTGATTGTGTTACTTTAAATGCCTCATGCCACTTTTTCAACTCATCAGAAGTAAAACCAAAACTCATCATGACTCATGCATACATGTTTTCCCACGCTTTGTTTCGGCTATGTGATACATGTGTAAACTGTTTTTGTTATTAAATAGGCTGAAATGCATGAGCCAAGTTGGGGGGAGAGGAAGCTGGGTGCCTTTCCTTTCCGCGTGAAAATAATTAACGAAAAAAGCCCTTACATGTAGATACAAATCAGTGCAAACATTAAATGCTTCAAACACAACTTTACCAACCAATTTCCCTTAACAACAACTAAAATTTGCAAACTCTCCGATTTAAGCCATTTTAGAACTTAGACAAGTGGTTGTTATGAGATGAAAACTGCCACTTACATGTTTTGAAATCTCTCTTTTCATTCTAGATATATTTAATTTTTTTAAATATGTGTATGCATACATGTATTAGCTAAGTGATGACATCGTATACTCAACCAAAGCTAAACAACCCTTCCTGCTGCACGGCCCCTGTACCCTGTTCTTGCTCTGTACCTTGCCAGTTCTAAGCAGCTCTCTGTTTGGGATTGCTGGTTTTCATTGTCATGCAATAAAAAACTAAATTTGAAACAGTTCAAATACAGGGTAGCTCAGTTTGGCATGTAGCCCATGTAGTCTCCCTCCATATAAAAATATGACTGTTAACAGGACCCTAAGTTCCTGTGATGTTTGCAAAATTTACAGTTAAACTCATCGCTAATGATGAGCTTGGGAGCTGTTGCCTTAAAGGTTAGTGGGGGGCCGCATGCAAATAGCAGAGAGGAGGTTTCCATGGCAACCCTGGTAGTGCTAGCGGGAACCACCCTCCAGGCAGCCGCTAACCGACACCATCACACTGAATGAATTCAGTGGAGATACATTGTACTTACCAATGAGAATACTTACCTGGGAACACTTACATCACCACCAGTCCCCAAGCAGGGAGGGAGGAGAGGGAGCGAGAATCCGCAATGATTCACTATGACAAGCACAACTGATCTGCAAAGATCAGCAAGCAAAGCAATTATGCAATGCAACACTCGGTACAAACCACGAAAGCAGCCCTGCAAAACCCTGAAGGCCACCCTGTTGGTCACATACTGCAAACGGGAAGACCGCTGGCCAACTCCTCTCGAGTCTAACTTTGCCTAAATGTTATTTAGCCACATAATAATAATAATATTAACATTCTTCTTTTATTAGGGACCATCATTTAAAAAGAAACCAGGAAAACTTGTTTCAAAAAGAAAACTTTTCCTGCAGAGTGGACAAAATCTCCTCATTAATAAAGGTACCTTTTATTTCCTGTAGATCAAATTCAACTAAAAGAAGATTTTGAAAAAAAATTGGAATAAAAACAAGCCAAATTAGTACTTAAGGAACTATGTTTCGAATTCACCACCTTGCTTACAGTGCTACCCTATACGTCCCATGATGCAATAAGGACCAATTATGACAATTTATGTAAGTAGTCCTATGCACCAAACTGTTGCCACTTAAGAAAGTTTTTGATTAGATTTGGACATCTTTTGAACAACTATCTGAAGACCTTTTTCTGGCTTCTATTTCACTGTCAAGTGAAGAAACTGTGAACACCTAATAAATAAAAATAGATCAATAGTGGTAAATTTAAAGAGGAAGCCACGTCAATCAAGTCGAACTGGAATTTTGAAATGTTGGTTTTTGAGGAGGAAGGAAAACCAGAGAAAAACCCTCAGAGCGAGGAGAGAACCAACAACAAGCACAACCCACATACATGTATCACTGGAATTGATCACGGGCGATGTTGGTGGGAAGAGAGTGATCTCACCACGTGCCAACCTCGCTCTACCTGAAATGTTTCGTGAGTGTTGATTGTGTAGTGACCAATCACAATAAAGTTCAGGATACCTGCGCAAACCTCAAAACCACACACTAATTACCATTGCTGTTTGCGGTTTATTTTTCTCACTGTCACACCTGATTGGCTTTTTCCTTGTACTGAACAGCCAATTGTTGCATTTTGATTGATTGGCAATTGGACAACAGAAGTTGTCAAAAAGATGTCAGAAAGTTGTAGAAAACTTACATGTATCAGAAACTTTCCAAGGTGGCAACGGTTAGGCATGTGGCACTGTAAGTGATTACAGGTACATGTACATGTATCCAATCATATATCTTACAAACATGGCTTCATTTAATCGTGAATTGATTTTATTACCCACAACTGCTCTTGTCTGCCCTTGTACTGTATCTTAATCAGTGGTGTCTTGAGCAATTGTGATCTAATCTTGAGGTTGTGGGTTTGAATCCCACTGAGGTGAAATCTCTAGTCTTGTCTTTCATTTCTCGTGCTCCCTGTTTTCCTTTGTAGGGTTAAGGAAATTTCCAGGTTGGGTTGTAGCACTTTAACTAACCTTTGAGCCTGGCTGAGTGGTTAGAGCACTGGACTTGAAATCTGCAAGTCGCGGGTTCAAGTCCCATTCTGAACACTAGCTGGTTCTCAGAAGCCCTGAGTTCAACTCCTCGGCTACGCTTGTAAATAGCCAACTGATCTGCCTCCTACCAGCTGGGATTCTTAACCCTGTTATGTTTATTTACAATAATTGTTTGTTTGTTTACATTGGCCCTGATTGGGGAGTGGTCAATTAAGTAATTATTATTATTATTATTATTATTAATTCAGCTTTTATTTGTATAGTTTAACTGATTTAAATTTTACTTTCTTTTAAGCTAAGAGACATGCTAGCCCAAAGAATCCAACTGCTGCAACTCCAACCTCAAGGCCAGCAGACGGTTCCAGACCTCATTTTCCTCTAACAGAACGTCAGCAGCTGCAATATCTTATTGAAGTAACAGCAAAGGAGGCACAACAAGACTCTGGGTCCAGTAGCAGTGATGATTTACCCATAATTACCAACAGAGTAGCAAAGAAAGGCACAAGCAAGGACAATCACATTGAGGTTCGTATTCGAAAGAGGAATGAACGTGGAGAAACAGCACTTCATGTAGCAGCCATAAGAGGAGATTTGGAAGACCTTGTTGCCCTGATAAAAGCTGGAGCTTTAGTAAATGCTAAGGACAATGCTGGTTAGTTTTTTATGCACATCATAATTTCTACCAATGTCATCTCTGTGGGATGCACAGTCACCTAATGAGGGGCCATGAATGGTCCCTCAAACTTTTGAAGTGCTTTCCAAATTAGGCTTCTTCTCAAAATGCTTGCAATAGCTTTAGCACGTGCTTGATTGCTTGTGGTTGTATAGTTTTCCTAGTGCTTGCATACTCATTTTTAGTGAAAGTAGGTTTTTGTTAAGCACATGTTTCTCACAAATGCTTACAAAGACCAGCCAATATGCTTCAGGACTAAAGGTTAGTGTTTAGCACTTGTGATAATCAGCATCAAAGAATGTTCGATTTGAGGCAACCCTCGACAACCACAAAAATATGTGTACATTGTTGTGTTCGCAGTGCATCATGGTTTTATTGAGCTTCCACATTGGTTAAGCAGCATTATTTTAAGGTCATATAATTTGATTCACTACTGGAAGTGACAAATAATGGTTTGGAAAGAGTCTGGAAAAAGCCTTAATACATGTACACGCAACTTGTACTACATGTACTTAATAAGCATGAAGCTTACATACCACTGTATTGCCCAGTAGTTTTCATTTGGAATGTCACACACAAGTATTTAAGCAGTACTAATTAAGTAAGAATTATTTTTTGAAGGTTGGACACCCCTCCATGAAGCCTGTAACTATGGCAACCTCAGAATTGTTCAGGAATTAGTATGGTCTGGTGCAGATGTCAATAGTCCAGGTTATGAAGCCATTACCCCATTGCACGATGCCGTTATCAATGATCATGTCAAGGTTTGTATTGTTGCATATGATGCAGTGTGTATGATTATACGTACTCCACATTCTAAATGGCATTTAAACTCATCACCAATACTGTAGATGAGTTTGGGGAAGGTGCCTGAAGTTCCTGTGGGAGCCATCCCAAGCGTGAACAGTAACCATGACAACCCTGTGAGTGGCAACCACCAGGCACCATCACTCTGAGCAACAACTCAGTGGAAAGAAATCATCAAGCTACCCATACTTACCACAAGGGATGGGAGGGACGGGAGCAAAAGCAATCACTGTCCCAGCTAGCGAAAGGTAACGCAAGCAAATGACTTGACCTCAGCACGAGACCTGTAAAATTACTGAGCCCCTGCAAAGCCTTGGGGCACCCCGGCTTCACGCATGAGACCGCTGACCAGCATTGTCTCGAGTTTAACCTCACCTAAATTACATTGAGCCACATGTGAATGAAAATGCTTATTTTTCTTGAGTTTATCTTTTAATACATACATTTGAGTTCAATTTAGAGCTAGGGGTTTACATGTAAGAATTCTTGATGTAACCCGTAACTCAACACAAGCCATTGAGAGAGTTCTGAAGTGACAATTAAGACCAATCAGCAAAAGTGGAAAGAGTGCACAAAGTTGTGTTCTTATCATTTGGGGAGAGTATTTCCCCAGTGTACTTTTTTGGCAGTTTCAAGTGTACAGGCTACACCCACAAGTTTAGAAAAGTTTAACGTTCCCAGTTCCATTCTTTGATTCTTTGTTCATTGGAAACATCCACTTTCTTTTAACAGGTTGTAAAGTTTCTTTTAGATAGCGGAGCAGATTCTCAGCTACAAACATCTCAAAACTACACTGCATCAGACCTGGCAAGGTCTGAAGCAGTTCTGAACCTGTTGAATCCAGAAGAAAACTCAAGAGATTACCATTCAATTGCGTCTCAAGACTCCCAGCCAAGTCCTGGTTACCACCAACCCAACTGCAACATGCCTGAAATCAAAATCAATGGTTTAAATAGTTCTTTCATTCAAAGAAGCTTGTACGATGAAAGATTTGATCAAATGGGAGGTGGAAAGTGTTCTTTGCCCCTGGGTTTTTCATTTCAAGGTGCTCAAAAAAACAAAGTGCAAATACATGTAACTCCACAGGAGAATTTTGGTGTCAATGGATGCAATCATAATGACAAGCAAGATTTCTATGTACATAGTTTTCCAGTGAAGGATTTTCCTGGAAATGCTTATCATTTTACAAATGAAGCAGAAGTTGGCAAAGAAAGGGAAGCTATGAATACAAGGTTTTCCTCTAAGGATATTGTAGAGAATAATAACAAAGTACAGGTTACGGATTTTGAAGCTTGGCATTTTCAGAAGCCGCCTTGTGATAGTGTTGGTTCTGCCTCTGAGGATCGTTTTGAAAACCCTAGCATGGACTCTACTTCAGCGTCAAAGTATCCAGACAGCTTACATGTAGAGAGACCCCTTACTGGAGATCTTGAAAAAATGCATACGGAACACTTGCTGGCCAAGGAACCTGGTGTGATTGTGACATCGGAGAGCGAGGAAGACACAGTCAGACCAGAGAAATTGAATGAGTGTCTTGACAAGGCAATGCTTGAGATTTCTTCATACCTAGAAACTAGCCAAAACCTAGATGTACAAGTGCCATGTAATAAAGCAGAGCTGAACAAATGCAACAACAGTCAATTGAACAATGATAAGCCTCAGATTGATGAAGCATTGGCAAATGACTTTGTTAATGTGGGCTCATCTCAAGCTTTGCCAATGGAGACGTCTTTACATTCTGATATATGTCAAGAAGACTGCCTATCTGTAATTTCGAGGATGGAATGTAAAGAAGATAGCACCAAAGTTTTTGCCGAAGAAGTAAATGCCGATGTAGCAAACTGTGCTGAACAACAAACGCATACAAATTTCACAAAAATCAAGCCAAGAAGTGAAAAGAAGAGAGACAGTGGTGTGTCTGAGAGAAGTGGAAAGTCTGGGAGAAGGAAAAGGCCATTGACTAGATCTTCTGACAGTAGCAAATGTGAGAACAATCAAAACTTGCAAAAAGAAGAATGTACAAATCATATTCCAAACACATCGTGGAGGTCGGACCTGCCTAAATACAGGTACAGCATGTCTTCCATACCAATTTGTGTTCCCGGTTATGACGATTTCCTGATAAACAGCAAGAATGGATTAAAGATTTTATCAAATGAGGTGAGTGTGAGAACGTCCTCTTCAACTTGTTACATGTACGTTATATATACAGTACCGCTATTAAAAGAATACATGTAGACCTCTCTTCATAAGCTGAATTTTCCCCCTCTGATGAGACATCTAAGATTCTACCTAACAACTTTCAATCACTCTTGTCAATGTTTACATATACACTTAGAACCAGCACCCAAGAAATCAAGTTGAAAAAGTTGAAATCAAATGGAAGAGTTTCATGCAGTTTCCAGCAAGAAAATTGCTCAATTTTCTTTTTGAAGGGTTTAGCTTTCAGGAAAAATAATATTGAATAATATTGAAATTTGACTCTTCTGCTCGTTTACAAGAAGGAATAAATGTCTTAAAAACATCATTAAACACCTTACACCTTATTTCAGAACAAAAATGAGACATCAGAAAACCTTTTCTTGTGTTCAAGCCCTTTTGTTTGACCTTGGACCTCAGGACCTAAGCGAGAAAAGCGAGCCTCCTCACCTTTCTTGCTTTTGCCCTGCTGGGATGTCCAAAACAAAAACATGCAAATAACCTTACACATTTTCAGGATAAGATTGCATTATAACAGAGCTGCATGTACATGTTTGTTCGTCCGTACAATGAGACAGGTCAGGACTCAAACCAAAACAAATACTGGTAGTACCAAAACACTACGAACATGGGTGTGGCAAGTTGCACACCACCCAGAGCTTGCCACGCACACTATACAAATGCATAACAAACTAACCAGCCAACTTACATGTATTTCCTTCTCTCAAACACTGCTGTAAATTTAGACTATCAAGGACCCAGCATGTGAAAACCAATTGGAGAGGCTGGTCTCTCAACATGATACAGAGAAGGTAATAATGACATGTACACCCCGGTGAAGAGAGGCAGCGAATTTTTTATGCCAGCCTAGAGTTACCAGCTACACCTTACGAGGTGGTGGAGTAAACGTTTTATAACCCTCTTATAATAATGTTTTTAGACACAACTCAGTCGTTTTCTTTTATTATCACCTACGCATGGAATAACTTGTCATTGTATACTATAACTAAATCTGCACCTACCATGCAGCAATTTCGTCTTTTATAGCCCTATTTTTAATCTCATTCTATATTGTAGTTAGTTTTAACTTTGGATTAGCCGAACGTTTAACATGAGCCGTTGGCTCGGGACACCGGGACACCGTTCCCTGCGCGTCTTCCCATCACATGTGAAGATAATATGTTATATTCACGTGCGAAGTTATCATGTTTTCGCCCGAAAGCTCGCCTGGTGCTTCACTGCTGTATGCAGTTTACATTGAACTGTATTTCCTGGGCGCAAAATGTCATCCCTTTGCTTTATGTCTGTTGTTTGTCTATTCATAAGGTTAAACTGTGCATGGCTCTAGAACAAGAGCTGGTTCGACTGTTTGGAAACTATGCCCTTAAGTCAGCCGGATTCCAAGTACCTTACAGCGCATGCACGGTCATTTCTTCACAAACGAGGGCACCCGGGATGAAGGTATGTGTTTCAAGACATCTTTAAAAAAAAAACAACATAATAATCATTGTATTTTCTTTTCGTGGAGAGTGTTCGTTTTTCTTTTGCAACTTGCGTGGTAAGGCAGGGCAAGAAAAGCTTAAATTTCTGTTCGTTCGTTCGTTGTTTTTTTTTTTTATAGCAACTCAGTACAGAAAAGGAACAACCTTTATCCATAAAACTTGAAGTGGAAAAGATTCTATCCAAGTTCAACAGACTCAAGGTAATTGCAAGAGTATGCTTTTATTTTTCCATACAGGTGTACAATTGCCTTTTGGCCTTGAGGCTGGGTCTGAAGTTGATATCCTTATATCCTTATGCCCGTCTCTATAAATTATGTGGGACTGTACTTTAAATTGTAGGGTGTACACAAACTGGCGAGTACGAAAATTCTGCCAAAACCAGCTGTCTTCCTTAAGCTCCTCGAGGGCACTAACTTTCCGCCGGCAGCAGGGCTCAATGATAACCTAATGCATACAGCCGCGGCTAAAGGAAGAACCTTGGCGGAATGCACTGTTGAACGAGGTTGTGACTATATACCAGAAACCAATTGAGGTTCTTTGTATATCCAACGTAGGCCAATTTCGACGATTCGTTTGTTATTGTTGGTGTGCAGGGTTCGTACGGGTCCAGGAATTTTATTATGGCATTTTCCAGGACGTCCTGGAAAGTCCTGGAAATCTGTTAAACTTAAGAAATGAATTTTTCTGAACTAATTTCATAAGAAAGCGAGGCTTACAGTAGGAAGAATTCGTATTGGGATCTTGGAAGAGAAAGGGTTTGATGTGAATTTTGGAGTCCTGGAAAATTCGACATGAGTCCCGGAGAAGGCCTGGAAACGTCCTGGAAATTTGTCTGTGAAAAGGAGTACGAACCCTTGGTGTATGATTTTAGTGTTTATTTCTGTCGAATTCATCGTTTTGGTCTTAGAGCGGTTTTCACTTCAGTGTCAAAAGTAATTCCGCGTTTGTTCTGGTTTTGCATTGCTTCGCTTAAGCCTAGCTTTCACTAACGACAGAGTCGTAAGAACGCTTACCTAGTGAAAATCGAAAATCGGAGTCGTAAGCGGAGTCATAAGTACGATGGAATTGGAGTCGGAAGAATCACAACGTTTCCATTTTCTTCCGATTCCGCTTATGACTCCGTTGCTTACGATCTAGTGAAAACTATAGATTGTCGGGGTAGGAAGCAGAAGAGGGAGAATAAACCAATCACATTGCTAGTTTCAGGCACTCCGAGTTCGACCGAGTATCTAGTTTTCACTAGATCGTAAGCGACAGAGTCATAAGCGGAATCGGAACTCTGCTTACGACTCCGTCGATTTGATTTTCACTAGATCATAACGCTTATGACTTCGACTCCGACTCCGTCGCTCGTGAAAATCAGGCTTTAGTGATTGGTTTAAAAATCTCGCGCCACGTTTTCAACCAATCAGGAGTAAAACCAATAGTGAATCGCGCGCGCATTTTTTCCCGCGCGCTCTGTGTCGATTACATACAATTACTTCGAGTTATGATTGGTTTACTGGGTTGTCTCCGTCCTTTGTGATTGCCGGCCAAAGTAGTTACTTTGGTTCTGGTTTTACGACTCTAAATTGAAATTTGCTCCATCAGCATACACGACGAGACACGTCCCACCGACTATTCCACTCGTGCACACACTTCAAGTGCGTGGTCGTATGGACTTGCCCCTCAGTACATGTATGTGCCGATCTTTATTTCGTGTACGCGCAATTCTATCTTTTTACTTGTTTCTCATGTTAGTGTATCTTCTCAATAGACTGAGATGTTGAAACGGCACAGCAGAGAAATTGAAGTGGTCTTCGCTTTAGAAAATTTCAGACAACAAAATGAAGGTACGCATAGGTGGCAATTTTCTACTTTGTGGTATGTAAAGTGAAGTCCGTCTAAGCCGTTATTTTTTGCCGCTACACAACTACTACATGCTTCCCGCCGTAATGAGACATCTGCCGCAACTTCCAGTTGTTTCCCGCCATAATCTGTCGCGTCTGCCATAGCTGTCTCGATCTGGCCCTTGTTTCCCGCCAAAACTCCTCACAGTATAATATAGACAATTGTATTTTAGCTTCTTTGCAATAAAAAGCGAATATGCTACTTGGGTCAATAAGGGCTTTTTATATGTTTTAGTGGTTGATACAGTAGAACTGCTCTTTTTTCCAGTGGCCAATTCTAAGTTTTTATTTTTACCGTTTTTAGGTTTAAATGCGAAAAACAAGTTATCGACAAGATCTTGCAAGGACTTCATTGAGGACTTCGACCTTTTACCTCCCAAGTTTAAAGACTACTATGAAGAAGTGCTATGCGCTACCGACTGAATACGAAACTAAAGCGAAGTTCTAACTTAGACAGAAATATGGGAGACGTAAAATTTCAATAACATTCATTTCAAGATTCACTCTTCTGACTCGAACATTTTTGCGAACTACTTTGTACATTTAGAACGCGTTCAAACCGTAACTCCTTCGTTTAATCTTGATGTACGTGTATTTTCTGATTGAGAAATATTTTTGGCAATCAAATACTCATTTAGAAATGTGCAAAAACTATCGATTTAACCGTCGAAATGGTTACAGTAACGATCTGAAGGTTATGTACGAACTTTCAACGTGGACTCGCTCCCTGTGGCATTTTGTGGGAAGGATTTGATACAAAAAGATACAAAAGATACAATCAACGGGAAGGTCTTCCCAGCATTCCGTGATTCATTGTTATTTGAAAATGTCATTCTACCAAGCCTTTCTAAAACTATTAAATAGGGCAAAATTTATTGGCCAATATTTCAACTAGCAGAGCTAGATTAAGAAGACTAGCTCTGCTAGTTGAAATATTGGCGAAAATATTTTGCCCTTTTGTTAGTGCCAGCCTTTCAATCAATTTGGTTTTATAACAGTTAGAGTGACATCTGGTACGAGCATTTCTTTTTCAAGAGATCAGGCAATAACAAGCCACCAAGCAGTATTATTCTTTGTTAAGTGGTCTTCATCCAAACGTTGTATATTAAGTTGTGTCTGGGGTTAGTCGGGTCCAGGTTCTACTGCTGTTTGGAATCAGTGGGCGGAAAGAGGTTGGAATCTATTTGCGCTTCATCTTGAATCAGCAATAAGAGAAGATGAGTGGAAGTATGAGTTATAATCGAATTACTAGAATTAAAAAAAATAATAAAAGTTGATTCATCTTTGAGAAGAGGAATCTTGCTTTATTCGTCTGGAATGGTAACTTGCTTATAATCTTTGCTTATAATCTTTAGGGGGTCATCTTACCTGAGGATTCAGTTCCTCCCTGATGGCAGCCTTTTTGTATTGATTATTACAAATGAAGTTGTTATAAATAAACCAAAACACGCTTCACTTTGCAATGATAGCGATAAGAATTGTACAGAGGCCTGGAAACTATACACTGTGGAACCGGAACAAAATACGTACAGGAATAGTAAAGTTTTGTCTTGGTATTCCAGCACTTTTGATCTTATTCGCTTGCGTGATTTGCTCTCCTAATATAGACCACGTGGTATTCTCCAGAGAATTGTTCATATACGAGCGACTGTTTGAAAATTTGAAAGCAAGAATTCTCAAGAGTATCATCACATGGTCTGCAATGGGACAACAAACCGCCCAAGCGAAAAAGGTCTATTTTGAAACTTGAACACAAACAAAATCATACTGTTGAATTATAATGCTCTCTTATCAATTGCATTAATTCATACCACAATTACAATATCTACTTGTGAGGCTAAATAGCCAGACAGTTTATACCTTTGAAAACGTCCCCAGAACAGGAAAAAAGTACCCGAGATTGTATTTTTAACTTTCCTTGGGTGGCTCCACTTCTTCCACGATGATTCTACTCACGGAGTCCCAGCCAGTGTGAACGTGCCCTCCCGTGTAACCAGTACAGGAACCCACATTGAGCCCCACTTTTATGGGACCCTTGTTTATTCCTGGACAGTACCCCTCGAAAGTAGTTTTACTGCTCAATTTTCCCTCGGAGTAAACCATCGTGTCAACTGGTGCAGAGCACTCGACGCCGTTAAATGTGAAGAACCACCGGTTGCAGGAAGTTTCTGTTAAAACTCGCATGTTTCCTTTGTAAACAACGTGGAGATGTGTTTCCCTCCAATCTTTGTCAAATGAGCATTCCTAAAAGCAGAAATTAAAAATGCATAAAAACATTGATAGTGAGTTTTTTAAGCCTTTTTTCGATCCGTTTTCCAATTTTCAATGTCCTTTGTATAGTGGTGAGGAAACAACTGAACTATTTTTTCAGACAATTTTCAATGATGTCATCCACCCCAAAGAAACGTCATGTCAATTTGAATTTACACGATAATTAAGCAAGCTTTCTGGAGTTTTTAATACTCTGCTCAGGTTGTATTGCAAGTAATAAGGATGACGTTTGTTTTTCCCTACTTCTGCCGTTTAATAGGCATTATATATATATGGCTCTTACACATATTTTCCCGTTGTCCACATCACTGTTAAGGCTATTCCAAGAACACTGTTTCCAGTTTAACGACCGCGCAGGTCTGTAGTTTCCAACCGGTGTTCCGTCGCCCTTGATAAGTAACATTAAAATATGCAGTTAGAAGACTACAGAGCATTAATTATTAAATGTCAGTGGTAAAGCTACCTACCAAGCTTTTATGCCGCTTTATTTTAGCGCTGTGGATCAATTGCTGTTGTAGTATGATCAGGAAAACAACCAAATAAATCACCGTAGACATGATCTTCCAGTCTGCGAAGTTTTAAAGTTTTCACACGGTCCCAGGTTAAGACAAGATCCGTCCCAAGACCTGTAGACCTTCACGTAGGAAAATAAGAGTATAAAATAAATTTATTTTAGCTAACATGTCTGCATGTTTCTGCTCTGAAGCAAAAAACTGTCAAAAACATTCTAGCTCCTCTTCAGAACTCTTTAGAAACGAGTATTATTATATTTAAATAATAAAAGAGTTATAGCTCACATTGAGCTCTTTTCAGTTTTGCTTCCACCCTGCCCTAAAAGATTTTGCCAGTCAATTGTTTGCTTCTAGACTTCTTAACAATTACTGTCGGACAATCAGCTTTCTAAATTAGCTAGCTTAAAAGATGAAAACGTATATTAAACTTACCTTTAAGCCAGCTGGTATTATCATAGGTGAAACAACACACAGTTTACTACCGGCGTTCAATCAAGAAGCAAGCTTGTCGAGTACATCTGCCGCGAAGTTATATGCTGAGAAATGTTGTTAAGTGTCAAAATTTAAAATGAAATGTTTTCAATAGATACGATGTTGTCAAGGAAGAAAAGAGGACAATTATGCGTAAATATATATACTTTCACTCTTCAATAAGCCCGATTGCACGCCCCAACACCCCGCCCACTAATCCGCACGTTTTTAGTGCTTCAGAAATGTTTGAGGGCGCCAAATGCAACAAGATATAGGCCAGCCCTTAATGGCCAGAAGTAGATGCGCTCTTGTGTAAAGCTACACTTTCTAAGACACCTACGGGGCAACCTTTTTTAGGAATCTCCTGGCAGATTGTAATCTGTGTGAGCATATTTCCAATGGCTGCAGCAAAGTGGCTCACGGGAGAGTTAATTTGACAGGTTTGTTGACATCGTGCATACATTTTGACTTTTGAAAGAGGTGAGCAACCTTTTCTAGTACCCTTACATTTCCCCCAATTCTCTCTCACTTTTGTAATGCTTCATTTGTATGGGAGCCTTTTGCAGGGGAGGTGGCAATTTAAGCAAGTAATCACGCTCGAGATGAGTTGCCCTTAGATTGAAAACCGGGCGGAGAATGGACCGGAGCTGAAACAGAAGTTCCAAGGATATGGAGTGCGCCAACATAATATCATTATTATTATCATTATCATTATCATTATTATTATTATTATTGTTATTATTATTTATTTTTAGAAATAAACCTTTATTTACAATTCAAAGAAACTATTTAGTAACAATCAATTAAAAATTTAAAAAGCCTACAGTACTAAAAGCGATATGACGGGAAAAGTCTTGTTATAATAATTTACAAGGCTAAAGAATTTTACTAATTATTAAATTTTAAAAAACACCATTTATCATTGCAGTGCTTGAAACCATAAGATTACAAGATTTACGTATATCAAGTTAAACTTTCCTATCATAAACGATAATAATATTAATAATAATAATAATAATAATAATAATAATAATAATAATAATAAGAATAATAATAAGAAGAATATTAATAATACCAATATCAATAATAATGTGCCAGCAACAAATTGTTCTTAAATATCACATTATGGCTCCTTCTTGAATTTCAATGTCAATGTCAACGTTCTTATTAAAATCACAAAAGGCCTTTCTTCTAGCTCTCGATCCTCTAAGGCAGATTAGTGCTGATCTTAATAACGCGAAGGATGTCCTTGCTCTTATCCAGGAGATGGAGATCAGCTGCGCCAGTCTGCTATGGTATTGCAAACATTCCTTTCCTTTTCTTATTGTTATTGTTATTATTATTATTATTATTATTATTACCATTATTAAGTACCAGCAGCGGGTGTTAGATGTAGAAATGGGTTCGTTTACGCCTTTAGTGTTTGGAACCAATGGCGGAATGGGAAATGAGTGTCAGCGGTTCTTAAAGCATCTCGCGGACAAGATAGCTGAGAAAGATACTGAGCCTTATCACGTTGTAATCACTTGGCTCAGGACACAGATTTCGTTTGAACTCTTAAGATCGGTACATGCATGCGTTAGAGGTTCGCGAACGCCGTTTCGTAGCAAGATAGAGCAATCATTAGACTGTAAAATAAATGTAGCCAGTGCGGATATTTGAAATACACGGCTTATGTGCTTTTATACTTAGGGCGTTTTATGGACACTGGTTTAGCCGTCATTAGTATAATTCGATTGTTGATTTTAATATCTCGGTATCATGGGATTTGCAATTTTATAGAATTTTGAACTTCTATTATCAATTATCTAATTTTTACTTCTTTTATGTAAGTAAGTTATTTTTGTTATTAGTATTATTACTTTATATAATAAATATTGTAATAAGTTCCACATGGATGCATGTAAGATTCGAGTTTTATTTCTCAATAAAGGTTGATTTTACTTATTATTATTATTATTATATACGGAGGAGCTAAAGAGGCATCAACAATCACTTAAGAGAGCAAGTGCCAAAGAGAAGATGGATAGCATTGATTCAAGCCTCTCCCCAGACCTGCTGCGACTGGTTAATCAATTGAGGGACAAGGGCGCAAGTTCTTGGCTGAATGCGATGCCTCTCGCAGACCAGGGTTTAGCCCTGAACAAGCAAGAATTCAGAGACTCGCTACGCTTGCGTTATGATCTGCCCTTAGTCGATCTACCAAGTTATTGCGTATGTGGGGATAAATTCACCGTTAGTCACGCCCTCTCTTGTAAAAAGGGGGGTTTTGTAGCGCAGAGACATGATGGTGTACGGAACTTATTAACGACATTCATCGACAAGATCTGCAATAATGTCGAAATCGAACCACGCCTTCAACCCCTGGACAACGAGCGATTTCATTTGAGGAGCGCTGTTACAAATTCTGAGGCAAGGTTGGACATTAAAGCGGGAGGGTTCTGGGCAAGAGGAGTTACGGCATTTTTTGATGTTAGAGTTACGCACGTCAACTCCAAGAGTTACCAGAGCAAGCCAACATCGGAAGTGTTTAAGGAGCAAGAGGAAGAGAAGAAGCGCAAGTACCAGCAGCGGGTGTTAGATGTAGAAATGGGTTCGTTTACGCCTTTAGTGTTTGGAACCAATGGCGGAATGGGAAATGAGTGTCAGCGGTTCTTAAAGCACCTCGCGGACAAGATAGCTGAGAAAGATACTGAGCCTTATCATGTTGTAATCACTTGGCTCAGGACACAGATTTCGTTTGAACTCTTAAGATCGGTACATGCATGCGTTAGAGGTTCGCGAACGCCGTTTCGTAGCAAGATAGAGCAATCATTAGACTGTAAAATAAATGTAGCCAGTGCGGATATTTGAAATACACGGCTTATGTGCTTTTATACTTAGGGCGTTTTATGGACACTGGTTTAGCCGTCATTAGTATAATTCGATTGTTGATTTTAATATCTCGGTATCATGGGATTTGCAATGTTATAGAATTTTGAACTTCTATTATCAATTATCTAATTTTTACTTCTTTTATGTAAGTAAGGCCCGGTTCAAACGTCGAACTTTACATGTGCCGAATCTAATAATTAGGTTCGGCACATGTAAGGTTCGACGTTTGAATCAATTAGGTTCGACAGATTTGTATTTGGGTCGACCTGCCGTTCTATTCGACATGGCTTGTCGAATAGAACGGCAAAAGATCGACTTCGTTTCATACGTCGGTCTTTACATGTGCCGAACCTAATGCATAAATTACGCTAATGTATTTCTTGATATAAGAGAGTTTGTGATTGACGAGTATTTATTTCGTTCCATAAAGTGTACAACTGGAAAATTCGCCGTTTTCCTCTTAGCCGATATTGAGTTCGGCACATATGAAAGTTCGACGTTTGAATCAACTGCCGAACTTAATTATTCGGGTCGACCCAAATAGGTATTAGGTTCGGCACATGTAAAGTTCGACGTTTGAACCGGGCCTAAGTTATTTTTGTTATTAGTATTATTACTTTATATAATAAATATTGTAATAAGTTCCACATGGATGCATGTAAGATTCGAGTTTTATTTCTCAATAAAGGTTGATTTATTATTATTATTATTATTATTATTATTATTATTATTATTATTATTATTATTATTATTATTATTATTATTATTATTATTATTATTATTATTATTATTATTATTATTATTATTATTATTATTATTATTATGCCATCCATGGCAGAGGTTTTTGGGAAAGACAAAGGTCAGCGTTCTTCGATGTACGGATATGCTACCCCAACGCTGATTCTTATAGAGACCTGGACCTCAAGCAGATATACAAGCAGCACGAGAACGACAAGAAGAGATTGTATACGCAAAGAGTGATGGACGTGGAACAGGGAACATTTACACCATTAGTCTTTACAACAACAGGCGGCATGGGAGAAGAGTGCAAGAGATACCATGACAGGCTGGCAGAGCTACTCGCAGCCAAGAAAGGAGAGGACTATGCCACCACCGTTTCGTGGATACGTTCTAAAGTCTCCTTTGCCATCCTTAGGTCAGCTCTACTCTGTCTTAGAGGGTCAAGAACAGTCAAAAGAGCAATCAGAAGTAATGTTCGAGAAGCGGACTTTAAATTAGATAGATGCCTTGCCAAAATCTAGGTCCTATAATTTTTATACATATATTTTGATGGTCTATCGAATACTTTTTTATTGTTGTGATTTCTTTTAGCTTTCTTAATCTTGTAACTGATTTGTTGTGAAGTTTTAACTATTACTTTTATTGAGAGTTGCTCATTTTAAATAACTGAATGTAATGATTTTGTGATTATTTTGAATGTTTTTAAAAATTTGATGATTTGTAAATAGGTTTTCTGATGAGATTTTAATAAAATTATTAATATTATTAATTAAAAAATTATTATTATTATTATTATTATTATTGATGTCATTGGGGGTGGTCTCAAGAGGAATATCAATGATGAACGAGCTGGTGAGAAAGAGGAGTAAGGCTGTTCTGCCGTGCTGTCCGGTTCCCGTAACATCGCTAAGACCTTTCAAGTTGCAACGTGAACAATGCTGAAGCTGCAACCAGTCCGCCATCTTACTTCAGTGTTTGGTTCAGACCCGTAGCCGGCAAGGGCAATTTCCCCGACATTCTCGGATAATTTTGAAGACATCATGAAATTGGAAAAGTGAAAATCCTCTGACGCCGGGACGGGTATTATTATAAATAGATTGTAATGGCAGCTGGAGAGATGCGAAAGGCTTTGGAAGAGGAGAAACCATTCTCTTCCGCCTTTTAGCCGACTGGGCCTGTACACGAGGAACAAGTGAGGACACGTGATTTGATTGGCTGGAATCCAACAAAGGGAGTCCAATGATAAGAGCCTTTTTAAAAAGCCTTTGTCATAAGTTAGTTTAGAACGGCTGTCAAATCATGTGTAACTCATCACCACTTGTTACTCGTCCACAGACGCAGCTAAGTGGTCCTGGGAACGAGACTGAGCGGAAGCCAAAATACAATGGAGCCTCTCCTTACAGCCCTTTATATTATTGTTGCCTAAACAAAAGCAAGATCAATCACTTTCGCTTTTAAAGAGCCCCTTCAACGGGCACCCTGGCCAGATTTTTGTAGCCTGTACTTTGGTGACCAGATCAACGGGGTTTCACTGTATGGGCCCTTTCTCGCTTCAAGAGAAAAGGGAGGATTTTCGGCCCCTCGGGTCGAATTTTAAGATCACTTTTTCAGTGAAAAAGGGAAGGCACTCAGAGCGTTTAAATAGAAAATTGCTTAGCACAGAAGAATGAAGAAGAAACCCTACTTTTCTTTCTCTTCTCGACTGCGTTTATTTCATCATTAGTAATCTGCAACTTAGAGGCTTATAAGAGCACAAACAGCTGTCAAACAAGAACACTTGAAGAGATTCTAATTTCAGCCGTGCTACACTATTGAGGTGGATCCACTTCTTCCACGATGATCCTACTCACGGAATTCCAGCCGGTGTATGCGTTCCCTCTCGTGTAGCCAGCACAGCTGCCCACATTGAGCGCTACTTTTACACTACCCCTGGAAATTCCTGGGCAGTAGCCCTCGATGGTAGCCGTGCGAATGATGTTCCACGCACCGCCAGAGTAAACAGCCGTGTCGATTGGTAAGGAGCACTCGGCGCCGTTGAATGTAATGAACCATCGGTTGCAGGTGCCTGCTGTAATAACCCGCATGTTTCCCTGGTAAACAACTCGGAGGTACGTATTGCTGTCCTTCTTCACAAATGAGCACTCCTGTTGTGAAATTAAAAACAAAATAAGATTTGGTGAGCAGGGTTTTTTTGGCTATTGGAGCCCAGCCTCTAGGGACGAGAATGAGGCACTTTAACATGAATCATCTCTCGCGATTTTGTGCATCTTTTCGCAACAACAAGTCAATTAAATATACCGATCAAATCTTCAAACGAGAAAAGAGATATGAAAAAAGAAAAGGAATTAAGCGACTGGCATAACTTATACTTCTTTTACTGGGCTACAGTGGTTCAGAGAAAGATGTTCAATTCAGTTGCGATCAATTTGCAAGAGAACTAGATTATTCAAGGCGTACGCTATACGTGAAGTACACCTGGAGTATTCAAGAGTATTCGATTTGAATACGTGAAGTGCCCCTGGTGTATTCACGAGTATTCAATATTGAATACGTGATGCACACCCAATTTGAATATGGAAAAACAGGCCGGATCCTAATAGGATATCCCATTTCGAATCAGGCGTACTAGAATACGTCGGAAAATTTCAGTATGCGAGGCGCGAATATTTGGCTTTTCGCGCAGTGATAGATGTTGTGCGCTTTTCTCGATATCCATCTACACAACTGATACTTACAGATATCTGTCCGTTGTCCATGTCACTGTTGACGTTCTTCCATCCACACTGCTTCCAGTTTGATATCACGGGGCTACCCGGTGGTCCCCGAGATCCCGGGACTCCCCGAATTCCCACTGGGCCAGGTTCGCCCTTGCTTCCCTTTGGTCCTGGAAGGCCATGATTTCCAGGTGTTCCTGGGTTGCCTGGGGTTCCGTGACTACCTGGGATGCCTGGGGTACCGGGAACACATCCACAGTTTTCACACTTCGATGAGTTCTGAAACAGGCAATTTTAACGTAAGGGTTGTTTGCATGATACCGGCTCGACTTTCATTCCTGTGCAAGAAGAAAAAGTCGTACCGCACCGTACATAAACCGTTTTCTCGTGTTGAAACAAATTTCACTCGTTCGGTGCGCTCACTCATGAAATATCTTCCAACACTTGAAGATAAATTTCTTATCTCCGCGCGGCCATGTGATATCCTCTGTTTTATTCATTTTGGGGTCAGAAAGTTACAAACAAAACAAGAACTCATTGTCCCCTTTTTCTCTAAAAATACTAAATGGAAAATTAAAAAAGCTTGACAAGAATATAAAGTAAAGATACGCTAAGCTTTTGCCAATTTAAGTTCAGCTCATCGCCGTTCGCAAACAAAACGTCAGCGAGAACGAATCAGTGTCGTTAAGCAAATTTAAGTTTCCGTTTGGCCACATAATAAACTTAAAGGCCATTTCCAGTCCGTACTGCGCAATCTCCGCCTGTAATGTTTATCCAGTCTCGCACGATGAAAAGTAAACAAACCAAAATGAAAATTACGGGTAAAAACGTAACTTTTTCTTATACTTATTAACATCCGATATCCTTTCAAAACAATAATAAAGAGTAGACGAACCTCGACGATATTCCAAACCGACGTTTAAGCTCATTGCGGACTCCCAAACAAAACGACCCGCAATGGCGGACTCAAAAACTTCATGTACGCAGTTACCGAAGTGTAACGTATCAACGAATTCAAAACCAATCTCGTCCCCAGAGCCCGCGTTCCCCTTAGACGCGGGCTCTGGGGACGAGATTGTAGTCAACTAGGCTCATACGGTATCTAACGCGTGCGGAGTATGGGCACGAAGGTTGTCAAACGCATGCGGACTGATACCGGATAACCAGAATTCGGTTATTCGAAAATGGATGCTCCCAGAGTTTCCCGACTGCTGGTCTAAGGGGAACGCGGGCTCTAAAGACGAGTTTGTGGTCACGTAGGCTCATACGGTATCTAACACGTGCGCAGCCGCATGCGCACTGATACCGGATAACCAGAAAATGGATGCTCCCAGAGCTTCGTGTTTCCCGACTGCTGGTCTAGGGCAAAGAGAGTCAAAATCTGTCTACACGCGACATGTTCTTATGCGACCTCGACTTTTGCGTGATAGCAAAAATTTTCAAATTTCTGAAAAGATCAAAAGACGCCGTAGAGTATGGGTGGAGCTGGTAGATTTTTCAAAATTTCTCTTAAACAAAGGAAAACGCGACCCGATATGTCATCACTTGTCGATCACAGCGATAAAAAAAATATCGTGATTTGCAATCGCGTGCTGCCGCTTGCCGTGAATTCGTATACCAAAAGACATGAGTGGGTTTTAGGATCCTCATTTTTACGATTCTCGTTTCCTTTTTTACGCCATGCAGCAGCAGCAAATGCCGCTACCCTTTGCCAGCACAACGCCCCGTCCCTCAGAACAGCCAACAGCCTGGAGGAGCTAGAGGTACTCCTAGCCCAGAAACATCAAGTTTAAGCTCTGTGAAAGAAGACAACGGGGAGAAAAAAAAAGCCAAAACCATATGCCAAATAGATACACAGAGACCAACAAGTGCTCTTTCGGTTGTTTGCTGAGAGGTATGACCAACTTGAAAGCAAAGGTGCGAAAAAAAGTTTGGGACCAAATTGCGCGGGAACTTAACAACAAGTTTGGCACGAATCGACCTGTGGATAATTGCAAGGCGAAAATAAAATATGTAATCGATAAGTCAGACAGCAAACGCCATTTTACGAAGAGATCGACGATTGAGGATAAATGAAACAGATTTTAAACTTGAAATATCTACTGAGCCATTTACCAGAATATACCATATACCCATATTTCAGAGCAAAAATACCGTATACCCAATTTATACCGCCCCTGTATGCCGTATACATGTACCCCAAAACCCTGGCCGACCCTGTTCAGTGGAATCTCGATTTTCTCTTAGGGAAACGAACATCGTTCCACTGGGTGAGACAAAGTGGAAGACGGTCCACCTTCTAAATTCTAGTGCCGCTGATAAAAAAATCCTGCACCGCTGCCAAAGGAGGGCGAGACGCTACGCCAATTCGAGGCTGCTTTTGATTTCACTTTTCCAGATAAATTGATGTCTGGTCACATTACGTTTTACAAGCACATGACAGTGGGAAACTCGAATAGTAGGGGGCGGCGAAGAAGCGAGCAACTATTCGAGAGCCTAGAATAGGTTAACGCTTACCGGAGCTGGTGGTCCCCTTGCGTCAGCGCTGTGAATAAACTGCAGATGTATAATCACCAGAAAATTCAGACAAAGAACCAAATAAATCGCTGTGGACATGACGCTTGAGTATTGTCTTCCAACGGAGTAAAGTTTTCACCGACGAGAGCAGACAGTGTGATCTGGCCTGGTGCAGTCCTGTTTATATAGGATTAAGGACAATCGAAACGACCAGATGTTCTTGAAAATAACAACATCACGTTTTTCTTATCTCAAGTGGATAGGCTTCTGATGAAAAATATTAACCTTACTGACCTTCAAAGAAAGTTCCGTTTTTTCGCAGACACTGCCAAGTGTCATTCGTGTGACAAGTGCCATTCGTGTGTTTAAATTACACCTTTATTTTGCGACATTAGCGGCTGAATCACGGTGAAAGGCCTTTCTGACGGCTATGAAACTTGCTGGGATTTCTGAAGCAAGAATCTTGGAGGCAGCTCATTCCACGAGGGTCTAAAATAACCCCACCCCACCCAAGCCCCCCAAAAAGTATGGTCATTAAAAATTTTACTACGCTGTGAAGTCTTGAAATGATCTATTTAAGGAAATCTTGGAATTTTTAAAAGTTTATCTCTTCGTGATCATAAACAGCTTCTTGTATTCGGTGTTAACCTTTTTGAACATTGAGCTATTGTTTTAATCGGGACAAAGCGGTGATCTTATCGTGCTTAGCTACTCCACTCTCGAATTTAAAGGTGGATTTCCACTGTCACGTAATTTTCCGTACGTAAACGGGCGTGAATTTAACCGGCTTTAATTGCGCAAAATAAAAAAGAAGAAACGAATGAACGTCTCGCGTCTGCTGAAAAAGTTAAACCACATTCAACTTTTTCCGCAGACGCAAAGCAAGAAAGGTGGATTTCCACTGTCGCGTAATTTTCCGTACTTTAACGGGCGTGAATTTAACTGGCTTTACGTGCGTAAAATAAAATAGAAGAAATGTATGGACGACTCGCGTCTGCGGAAAAAGTTGAATGTGGTTCGCATTTTCATAATAGGTGGGGTAACCCGCCAAGGCGGGTTGCCCAGTATATATGTCAGGCGTCGATCGTGTTTTGCCATATAAACACTTCATGGTGGGGTATCCAACACACCGAGCGCTTAGTATAGCTGGGGGGTGGAGGGGGGGGCGGCGGTGGTCCTTAGGTGCCCTCTCCCCCTCTTAGTTCACAATCTATCTTGACTCTCGTATTGCAGGGAAGACAAGACAATAGCTGCGGTTCCATTAGCCGTTTTGCCCTTGGGAAAGTAGGAGTTTACCCAAGGGGAGTGCGTGTTTTGTGTGTGACCCATACTGCCCACGGGAAATCACTATGGATATATCAAAAAGAATAAAAGAATTACCCGTGACATTTCCAGAAGCAAGTCGTAGGGTTTAGCTATGGCTTATCTAACCACAAAGTTTTTCCACCAATCGTGAAGCAGCAAATGTTAATAACAGGAAACCGCAGACACGCTGGGAGCATTTTTTTAAATATCCGCGAGTCGCATTCTAGTACTTTGCCGCTGCATTACCGGCCTTACACGTTAGCAAATAAACTCAAATGTAGGTCGGGAAACTCGAAAGTTTTACTTTCACGAGAAATCGATTGCTGGAATGTTCAAAAGTTGCTAGAGCCACTTCTGGAGCCGGGGAAATACCCAAGCACGTCTCGGTTGGCGACCAACCAGCATGGGACAGTATACGTCGAGGCTTATGAAATAAATGGAGTAGTTGGAGCGAATGAAGAAAACGTAATCTCAGACACATTTTGCACATTCTTCTCAGGACAAAATGTTGAATGTTGAGATCGTTGTATGAGAAGCAAAAGTTCACCGCGGGTAATCATTTGTAATGTAACCGATACATATATATACATTTAACTCATCCAGTTAGGGCCTGGTTACATGGAGATAGGGTAGCCCCCCTTTACATGCAAAAGTATTGTCCCTAGGGCTGTCGCGATTATTGAATTTGGCGCCGAGGGAGACAACTGAATCTGACAGTAATCCGATCCCACAAAAGTTTACCCTTCTAGGAGGGTGGCCTACTTCAATTGTTTACATGGCAAAAAGTTGGCCCTCCCAGGAGGGTTACCCTACCAAGCAGATGGGGTGACCCTACCCCTAGGGTGACCCTACCTCTCATGTAAACCAAACCGGAAAATACAATAGGCAAGGGTTACCCTTCTAAGAGGGTGCCCCTTCTAGAAGGGTCGCCCTATCTCTATGTAAACAGGCCCTTAGTTGTTCAAGAAATGAATTCGAGAATGCAAAATGAAACCAAGGTACACAGAAGAAAAGGGGAAAAGAGAGATCTGATCTGCTTAAGAGTTACATAATGAGTTCTACGTAATACGCAAATAGGGCGCCATGACGGCGCAAACTTTCGTGATCTGTCAAAGTAACAATCACCGAATAAGCCGACTATAAAACACCTTACTTACGTTAGTCGGTGACTTGATCATGTTAGCCGGACTTATTTAGTGTTTCCAACATTCTCACGAAAGCATATCGTTAGAACGCGGAGACCTGTAGAAGTTGTATTGCATTGAAACGCGGGACGTTGACTCGCAAATCATTATGAATTAGCCTCGAGCATGTTATATTCCTTATTTTAATCAATCGCTTAAAAACAATTGTGTAAATACTTCGGCCCCTTCGTACGTGCATCTCCTGAAATTACACAATACGGAAATTCTAATCCGGCTAACAAAATTGGCCACTTTCCATAATCAATTTTACCTCAGGTACTTGAGGCAATTTGATATTAATCTTACCTGCATACTCAAATCTCGTTTTGGTGTCATAACTGAACCGCTTGATATACAGCTTGCAGAATTTCAGTTTATAATCTACTCTAAATCTCGTACTACCGGGAAGAAATATCACGGTCAGTTATCTCAGTGTTCGAGAAATAAATTCGAGAATGCAAACATACAGAGGTAAAGGAGAAACGGTAAAGAGGGGGTGAATTGGGGTATGGAAATCCGCCAATCCGTGATGTTCAATACAACAGGTTTTGTTTCATTGCTTCTTTTTGCGGCAGATCTAATGTTAAGCGGTACTTTGGTTCTCGTCCAAACAGAAAATCCGCGAACCTATCAGCCCAGTGCTATGATGTTTTCTCAAGCTCCACGCTCTAGGCCATCACCCAACGGAACATTTTGCAATTGGTGGAATAATATTTCTTTTATAAGAACTGATCTCTTTTACAAGAATGTTGAGGATGACATTTTCCCCAAATATTGAGAAAGCGTATGGACTGAAACTGAGAATATCCTCAGGCACATCCAAATTGTAAATGCTCCGGCTTATGTAATAATATAGATGGATATATATTGCTTTTGTTCGGACGGCCTGTAATTCTCTGCTTTGTGAAAGGTCACCTCGAACATTGGTGATATGGGAAATGTAATGCCTGTTTTTTTCGGAGAGATAAAAATGCCATTATGGTGACCGGAAAACGCCAGCTACGATTTTCGGAAAGGCACGCATTGTGCGGATAATAACAGTTTGTTCCCGACAATCACTAGTTTGTCACTTTAATATTCAACTCAAACATACCGAACAAAAACAAATACGCCAGCCCTTTAAACGATAAAGGCTAATTAAGGAAAACAAGACAAGAACATTCCAAGACTTTTGACTGTATGTTCTCGTTTAAGTGTGGCGACTTGCGTCTCAGGCTATTAGATATCAAATTTCGCAAAATGTGGTCATGTGATTATTAAGGCAAGATGTTGCAACTGTTCGTTTCGAGCTAACAGCCCAATAAGTCCAATAAAAGAAGCGGTGCTTGCTAGAAAATTCGTCAGTATGGCAGAAACTACTCTACTTGGAAAGAATTCTCGCATTGCTTGTGTTAAATTATAAACACTCGCGTCTTTGTTAGTGACTTCCAGGTGTTTAGGTGACTTTGCTTGAAATTCATGGGAAAGAATTAAATGTTTTAGTCCAACGGGACCTTTTTAGAGTGAAAGATAATACAACACATTGTGCTTTTGGCCAACTTTTTTGTTGCTGCTTGCAGTAATGTTCTCGATCGAGCTGCTCCTTTTCATCATCACCACCACCATCATCATCATCATCGTAGTAGTAGTTAATAGTCATCCTCATTCTCATCCTCATCGTCATCATTATTATTTACCACAATAGTAATTACTCATTCAATTTAACAGTTGCGATAGGGCGAAGAGACCTCCAAGAAACAATCTAGCTTAGAGAGAGCCCACGTCGGTTAACAATGTATTTTTCCAATTAGCCTTTTTCTAAACGAGCAGGGGACTGGGAACCAATATTTAAAACTTAGAGCATTCAAACATTAGAAGGTTTGCTAAATTTGAGTGTTACTAGGTTAAACGTAAAGACATAGTACACTTTTGAAAATCTTATATTTAAGAGAGCCTTGTGTGGATCGAGTGACAGGCGTCCCTCCATTCCATACTAAACTCTCTTGTTACAGGGACTTTTGAAGACCCACCACTGACTTTCCTTTACTCTAATCACGCTCAGATTTCACAATCGGACTAAGGCTTGGATCTTCTTTCTTGTAGCCTGTGTACAGCCGCAGGCTACTTTCTTGTGGTAGGATTCACTTTTCAATACAATCCAACCCAATCGATTTTATGCATTCGTAATCAGTCCTCTGATTGTTTAGAAAATGACTAATTAAGCTAAAATTCAATCATCTTCTTAACGTAGGAAAGCATGGAAATTGGGAGAGAATTGCAAATTTTAGTTCCCTAGTAGAATATCGTAAACTCCTTGAGATTTGTATGACTGTGATATGGTATAACAACTTTCGTTCTTTGTCTCGTAGCTTAATAATTTGTTAAATTTGTCGGCATCCCAGTCACGTTTCCGGCTGTCAATGCGCCAGAATCATTCACAGGTAATGGAATTTTAATTCGAACAACCACCGCTGCAAGCAAGACCAGCAATGCAAACATTAACCAAACGAGTCGACGCAAAACTAAGGGTCACTTCTTGTTTGACGTCAATTTGCTGCCATAGATACCAGGTTGTTGCCTGGTAACGCTTAAGCGATCGGGTCCGGAAGGCCCGCCTTCAAGGAGGACTTGTTCGTGGTCCCTGTTCATGACCCTGAGAGGGGCGGTGTTGAGTAGAAGTAAAGATGATGTGCGGTAGATCCAAGATAAAACAGGATCCGGTGGATTGGTGAATTCTCGAAACGAGTTCGTTTTGTTCAATGAAAATAGCGACGAGGTTCTGGACAGCCAGGTAACAACGAGACCTGAAGTAAAATGGAGATAAATATAAAGTTAACATCGAGCCAAAGTACACTCTTTCTTTTTTATTTGTTTGGGGAAACTGTGGGATAACTTTGCAGAATAAGATACAAAAACTACAAAACAGGGCAGCCCGTGTTTTGACTTATTCAAATTATGATCATGACACTGATGCTGGTCACTTGTTTGAGCTCCTGGGATGGAAAAACCTAGCTTCCCAGCAGCAAATACAAAGAGCCACAATGGTCTATAAGTCTCTGCACGGTTTAGCTCCAGACTATTTATGTTCCAAATTTAAAAGGCGAGAAACTGCGTATAACCTAAGAGACTCTGAGAATAAGCTTAATGTTCCATTGCCGCGCACAAACTATTATAAGAATAGCTTTAGCTATAGTGGCGCCACCCTTTGGAACAGTCTTCCTCGGGACACAAGACAAGCAGAGTCCCTTGGGTTATTTAAGCATTTAATTAAAAAAGTACGTTGAGGCACGGCATTCATGGAAAGCAGCTTTAGTTAGGTTAGGTTTTAAGCTTAGTTTCTTATAATAGTATTTTACCCATTTAATGCATGTTGATACTGATATATTTTAAATGCTTTTATTATTTATAGCTGATGAATTGTCCGTGGGTAAATAAAGATTATCTATCTATCTATCTATCTATCTATTTTATAAGAATGTCGAGGCTGAAATTTGTGAAATTTTAAGAATATTTTAAGAATAAACCCAAGGCTGAGATTTTGGAAAGAATATAATTTTTGTTGAAAATATGCAAATACAATACAATTTTCTTTCTCTAAACGGAACAACTAGGCAATAAAACGATAAAAACCTACACTATAGCCATTGGTCAATGCAAGGGACCGGTCGATGAATGGTACTGTAATACAACAGGTATGCAGCACAAAAGACATGAACTAAACTGTAATTTCTTAATCTAAGAATATTCATAAGAATATTTTTAGCCTGAAATCGGCAGAAAAATAGAAATATTCAGCCTGGGCCGGAAAAACGATATTCTTATAAAAAAAGAGTGTATTTAAGAATTTAAGGAGGTGTACTCTGGATGGGATGCTAGTCCATGACAGTAACTCCATAACATCTGGATGGAGAGAAGCAAGAACATAACGATGACCCCGTATTCTCGTCACCGAGCCACTCTTTCCTCCTAGCCGGCTGGGCCTGTGTACGAGGAGCAAGTCTCTCTGGGGACATGTGATTGGACTTGCTTGTTTAGATTATAACCAATCAAATCATGTGCCCGAAAGACACTTTTTTCTAGTGCAAAGGCGCAGCCGGCTAAGAGGGACAAGTGACTCTGGGGACGAAAGTCAGCTGGTTCTAACCCAGACCACCGGCGATTCGAAGCCATTCATTTTCTTTAAGCCCCCGTAGAA
The DNA here is from genome assembly GCA_947652115.1 of Blastomussa wellsi. Taxonomy (NCBI): domain Eukaryota; kingdom Metazoa; phylum Cnidaria; class Anthozoa; order Scleractinia; family Plerogyridae; genus Blastomussa; species Blastomussa wellsi. The sequence continues at coordinate 41,178,571 of OX393561.1, forward strand.
GGTTTGCTTTTCAAACCGAAATATCGGGCAAATATATTGTACTTGTTTTAATGTGATTTCATTTCTGTTTTAATTTCTTCTCTTCGCCGTGGGGATTAGTCTACCGTTTTTTTTTGCACAGCATCTTTTGATTTTAACTGATCCAGGTCTACAAAGATCCAGCACCATTCATTGGTTCGTCGTTGTGGTCTTGCCGATATAAATCTCATACTAACCGAGCGCGAGGGCCGTACTGGGGAATATTGCCCCGAGGTCGTGGTAGTACGTTCCGAGCGCAGCGAGGTACATAAACAATCGAGGGCCAATAATCCCCAGTACGGCTCGAGCAAGTAAGGTTAGTAAGTAGTTTATTATATGGCACTCGGGTCATGCATGCTTTTTAAACACGCATTTTCGGTGACTTGAATTCAGAAATTTTCCGCCTTATTAAATGTGTCTTGATGCCGCGAGCAACTCTGAAAGTACAAGCTACCACGATTTTCTTTTCGCAGTTCTAGTTGCAAATTTTAAATTCTTCAACTTTAGAAAAAACATACGTGGCTTTGGACCGTTTCTATGGAAACAGTCCGTATGGCAAAATCCCGACAAAGAAAGAACCAATCAGAACTCTCGGATTTTCCTTGCCATATAATAATAGAAGATAACTTTTAGCCATAAGGTCACCGCGCTTCTCACAAATTATGTAAGAAGGAAAATATCACCAATGGTTTTGGTGTGGTAGATTTACTTTAGTCATAACTACTTTTCGTTACAAAAAGACGGGAAATTGAAATAAAGCTTACTTTCTTCATTTCCTTGCTCGTTACCAGTGCTCCAGCTTAGTAGTGATGTCGGCCGCTGGCAAGATAACCTGTTACGGGTCTGAGAAAGACAATTAGCAAAGAGACTCATTGAGGCATGTGACTGTTGTTGCTAGATATATAAAACAACTGAATAATAGTTTTAGGAATGTGGCTATGATTGACAGATCTTGATTTTACCTTTTTGGCATACTTGTCCCAGTCCATCCGCAAGAGGATACCAAGGAACGTGAGAGACTGGGGAGATAAATTCGCTGTCAATTTTCTCAGTGACAACCAAAATCTCGCCTCCGCCCTAATAAGTAAGCTTATGGACGAAGTCGAGTACAACATCGAGTCGCTAAGGTTTGTCAAACCTAGTACCTGACAATACAAGCTATTGCTTCTAGATCATGGCTGTATATATGACGCAATTACCGAATCATCAGTTCTTTTCCTTACACTCAGCTTGAAGTCCATAAAAATTGAAAATGAACGATGGTATTTACCTGTAGAGCGAGTCCAATAGTGAGACCCCACCAAAATTAAACCTGCAAGATAACGAGTTAGGAGCGATTAGGTCGATTAGAAACGCTACACTTGTCGCTTACTGTACGTGTCTTGGTCTTTAACGTCTTCGTTTCCTCTTGCCTTTATGCAACGGTCGGAGTTTTCTAACAATGGGTATTAAGGTACCCCAGATCTCTGTAGATCGAATCTCAGGTGAAAGAGCTGAGTGTAAAAATAAGTCCGTTTAATTATTCTTTGATTTCTTACTTAATTCTTTGCGAGATAACCAATGATTTCATCTTTTTACCTTACCTTCGACTCCGTATTTAAAGACGTAAAAGGCAAAACCTGATCCCAGGGGCAGCGCCACAAAACAGTAGAAAATAAAATTGATCAAAAACCCGAGCTTATGACGACCACAACCACGAATGATACCATTGCAGATCATCTAGAAAAGAAAAAAAAGAGTAATTTTGTTTAGTGGAACACAATCTGACGAGCTGGGTACCAACCCGATCAGACCAAGCAAGCAACCGACCAAACAACCGATAGACAGACAGGTAGGCCGCCCCACCTACACACCGTCTGACAGACAGACAGACAGACCAACCGTAAGACAGACAGAAAGACAGACAGACAGATAGCCCAAATTACCGAAACCTACCGACATCCCTCTTCTTTAGATCCAACACAGAGATTAATGCTGTTATTAAAACATAATCTTGCAAGGTTTTTTTTTCACTTACTTGTGCGCTTAGGAAAAATGCAAATCCTGTCATAGCCGGGGTTACTTTACTGACCAATTCTGCGATTTCACTGAAAGAGAAAAAGGCCAGAAGTGAGCGGTATTATCCTTGTCACTACTTTTCACCAATATACATACCTGTTAGCTGTTAAAGCTTTTCCAAGATGCTCTCTCAAGACAATAAAGAGTATTGACAATACGGCCGTAAAACAACCTGGAAAGAGGGTTCACGACAGAAATGCAAAAGTTAGCTTGGTTAACGGTAACCTCATTACACTCTTAACAGTGGACATTTAAAGCCCGGGTCTAACGAAGACGAGTGGTGATGCAGGGAGTTCACTCTCATGAGAGTTTTCGTCAAATCTCATGCATTGACTTTCATCATCACGCGCCAAGCGAGAAAAAACCCTCATCAACTGGTATGAAAAACTTCAATTTAGGACGTTCAAAGTCGAAGACAGCGCATGAGCGTCAATGAGAGTACATGCGAGTTTCAGGGCAAACGAGAGTGAGAGTATGAACCCTCATCTTCGGGCATAAAGTACACTAGCTGGATTTGCCCTTGGGGGAGAGGGGGGGCATAGGGATGGTCGTAAGGAACTTTAAATTAACCTGACCTCCTAAGGGAAACAAGCCTGGGTGCGGCTGAACCTTGTTTGACCCTAAAAAAGGACATTTTCCATGTCATGTTGGTTGATCAGTATGAATTGTTTGTTTTTCTTGATAACGTGCAACCCTAAACCATTAGTGTTCTTTCCTGAAAATCACTGGTGAGACCAACTTCTGCAATGCGTACCCCTTAGCGAGGCGTCAGGCATCCCATCCTATACATATGTGAGTCCATCCCCGTTCGAGTGAACAGATGGTTTTCACTCAAGTGATAAGGCGGCCATATTGGTGGACTAAACAATACAAAATTGTTGCGCAAAATTTGCATAAAATAAAGTTTAGTTCCCAAAGGAGATAAATTCTATTGTTCTAGTCCACCAACATAGCCACCGTGAGGTCACGTGAAAACGATCTATTTCACAATTACCAGATGTTTATTATCTTATCCCTGCCTAGTTCCTGGGGCCTCAATTTTGGTCGCAATCAACCCGAGTACTGACTACTGAGGCCTGGGCAAAATCGCAAATCGCAAATCGTATCCTAAACGTCCAGCCGCAAGCAACAGCGCAGGGAGAATATTGAGATTAACTGACTCATTATTTATTACAACAGGACACTTACAGACAGTCAGCATGGAAATCTTCATGATGTGTCTGGCTCTGGCGTGGTCACCGTTTCCCAAAGCGTTCCTCACTCGAACACTGACAGCTGCAGACAAACCCAATGGAACCTGAAAACAAAATTATCCTTTTTCAAACATGCACAAAAGTGAGGCAGCAGTGCTGCCACACAAAGCCACTTCATGTCCCAAAGCGTAGCTTGCTCAACAGCAGGATGTTATTTTGTACCATGTGACTGGGTCGTGCAAAGGGCCTATTTTGCCTAGTTCGAACTTTTAAACAAGCAGAAATAATCCCCGAAAAAATAAGCATATAAGATATACTTGGTTTTAAGCATGCTCACCCAGGGGTTTCGTTTTAGGCCGGAGGCCGGACGTAACGTCCGGTTGTTTGAAATGAAAAGTCCGGTAGCAACGTCCGATGGTTCACACGAAATAATATTTTTTTAAGTGTGATGTCCGCTTGCTTAATTTATGAATCCAGTAGTTTCAAATGTTACCGAAAACCCTGCTCACCATATATATTATGCTTGCATACTGCATCAAAATTCCATGGGCTGCCAACTGCATTTTCCCAAAAGTTCCTGAGTGAGATGGTAGGTGTGCTGGTGGTTAAATGTACTGACGACAAAGTAGGTTATTCTGACCTTTTGTTAACACAGTATAACTAATAATAACCTTAAATTATAAATTTTATCCAGTACTGATAAAGGTGCATGTACGGGAGTTATTGCAGCCAAGTGTTTCACTCACCCATAAGAAAAGTTCCCACCTCAAAACTCCACCATTCAATGTACAGCATTAGAATTCCAGGTGCAGCTAACATGGTAAACTTCCCCCAGTGTTGCAAACTTTCTATTGTCCAGCCTCGTAAAGCAACAGGGAAAATTAAAATGTCGTCCGACTTAATTTCGTACGATACGTTTTTCATGCATTCGATTTCAACTAAAATATCTCCTAAGCCAATCACTGACGTTCTTAATTTGCACCTGTTACCTAGGATTCCAATTTATTGGCGCCAAAAATAATTGTGCTCGCACCGTAGCAATTTATTTTTTAATTTTTTTTGGGAAATTTCGAATAATTTCCACTCAAATACATTCTTATTGCTGGAATAAATGTATTAGGTAGAATGTAAAACTGTGAATGCTTCGTATATATAGCGCCGTGCACTGAGCTTCAAGACAACTATTTCCAACGCATCCCAGTGAAATATAGGAAACAAATATTCCTTAGAAAAATCTACACAGGCAGAAGGAAGATCAGATGGTAATTGACAAAGCGTGAGAACAAATCCAGAAGTCCATCCATCGTACGTGGCAGGGTGGAAGGCTTGGACCACAGGCAGCCCAAGCTTACTTCATGTAGCCGTCATGACGATTTGACTTACAGACTTTGTATGGGAACTTCACTTCAGTTCTCAAAATGCAAAATACAACCATAAATGCATAAATAAACTTCACCTACCTCTAAATGGAATTGTGTTTGTTTCTTCCGTGTAATCCGGGGTTAATTTGGGGCCATTTGAAGGTAGCTTTTTAGTCGGGCATTGTTCGGTGTAGTAAGCTTGGACTGCCTGTGCTTGAACCAGATGAGATAATTTATGTATAACTTGGGGGCTTATAACATTACACCAACTCCCAAACCACCCGGCCACGCTGCCTCCTGACTACTGAATATAAAGAATGGTGTTTTTCTTTCTCACCTTCAACAGGCCAAGTCTTCTTGTGAAGTTTAAAGCAAAACATATAAAGAAATGCAGAAACTCCCAGAAACAAGCAATGAGTCAGGCAAGAAGCCAACGCCACGCCCCTGAAAAGGAAGTAATGTTTAAGTGACAAAATCGATAGCAATAAAATTCAGAAAATTGTACTTTTGAGTACGCTCGTGATGTTTAAATACTATTTTAAGAAAATAACATACTGAAACTGTTCCATGTCCTTGTTCACCACTAAACAAAGTGCTTCAGTTGCTTTGTGGTGAACAAGGATATATGGAACAGTTTTAACAAGGCATATCATGTTAGGTCATTTTTCTCGCACGAGGGGCCCAAGTTGTTTTCTTTTTCGTTTGTCGCTCGTCATTTTTCGTCATAACACTTATAAAACAATTGGCTCATGAATGTGCGTTATCGAGTTTTTGTGTGTTTGGGAAGTTTGGAGAGCACTAAAGAATCTAGAATTTCTCTCGGCTATCGCTTCGAGCAACTCTTGTGCATCTTCAGTGCTATGCAAACTTTTCGCTTGTTACTCGATAGCCTGCGATAGTGGTTCACCTATTAATGTTCACGTAATTAAATGATATTCGACTGCCTGCAGCGATATTTGGCAAGTTAGTTTAGTTAGAAGTTCCAAAACTATGTTAGGATGGAATGGTAAGTAAAGAGATTTAGCTGATTCAGCTGTTTTAGACAATTTTATTCCCAGCTCTTCACAGATTATATAATGTATCCCCTAAATTCAGAGAATTTAATCAGTTTCATTGAAAGAATACAGCTTTCGACCTATCAGCTCGCTAAAATTATAACATTCAATTCAAGACGGCGGTGCATAAAACATGGTAAAAACACGTACCAAAACAAGACAAGCATTAATTTGAGGCTGGTTATTTACAAAGCGTGGAATAGTTGAACTCGCGATCAGAAAACACAAATCTTTCTAGTGGCAGAAAAGATGATTTGAACCCGGCACCTGCGGATTTCAAGTCCAGCGCCCACGCGAGAGAAGGCCACGCTCGCCTCCTTAAAATGATTTTCAAGTGTGCATGCGAAATAAAACTCATTCATCATAGTTTATCTTCCATCTTCTGGATAGTGATTATATCTTTGAACAACCGAGCACAGGTCAAGAAAATAAGATGAAACATCAATCAGCCTTCAGCGTATTAAAGAAAATCACTTAATTGATTCAACACGTGCGCCATTGAAAATGTTTCTCCCCGAATCGTGCCAGATGCAGAAACTAGTGCCACTAGCGATCAGAAAGAAAAGTAAACCATACCGAGCATTAAAATGTCATTACCGACACAGGATTTGCATCACAGATTGCATTACCTTTTTACAATTTTGATCTGAAGTTCAAAGTCAGTTTCATGGAATATATACATTTATATTTTAAAAACGCAGTTGTTAGTTGGATATCCCAGCTAAAATAGAACGAAAGCCTACGGGCGATTATTCTATTCTGTGTGAAGCCTGTTCGATCGAGTGCTGTCAAGATTACAAGATGTATTACTGGTGGAGGTTAAGTTATAGAAGTAATATGCATAACTGAACTCATTAGTGTTCACGGCACGTATGACCTTTTTATTTAAAAAATAAAGAAGCCTAAGCCGTGTATTATACTGTCATAAATCACGACGGGCATTTGAGAACACGAGGGAAATGTAGAAAACACGAGCCGCGTTAGGCGATTAACTGAAGGAATTTAATTTCGCTTCTTCTACTTTCCTCTCGAACTTAGAAGCTTTTTCGACAATCTCTGCAGCTTGACTCAGAATTTTGTCCGGAATTTCTTCATAGAAAATATTCGCCGCCATCCCTTGCGAAGTTTCACCAGAGTAAAGCTGACGAAAAGCAGTAAAACACGCTTTTTCTATGTTTTATACTCTGATAAAACATGGGTTTTGACCAATCAGAGCGCGCACAGAGTCCTATCTATATTATAAAATAAAATAAATAACGATATTTATAACGATGTCATGTTTTGCTGCTGTGGAAGCTCAAAATCATCTTAATGGAATACACATTAGAAGTTAGCTTTTAGTAGGAGATAAAAGTGGCTTTAATATCGTCTTTGACCGGAGGATACATAAAATTAATTTCAAAGCAAAGGAAAATAAACATGAAATAGCTAACAAAGTAGAAATATTAAGCAGAAAAGAAACAACTTCGAGTGAGGCTGGCAAGAATTGGAATTGACAAACGGAAAAATTTAGGTTAATTTTTAAAGATCTGTCGTCCTTAACAGAACTCCTTTAAATCAATCAAACAACCAGCCATCCCGCCTCTTCCGGTTACCATGCCACCGAATATTAGTATTTATAAGTAAGACTCTAACAGTTTGACTTCAGGTAAAGTCATTTTCGGCAATGCGGAGTGCGAAGCAATCGCTCCAGGCTGCCTTCCTTGGCTTGGTGCTAAAAATTTTCACTGTTCTTATATGCTGTTCTTCCAGTCTGAAGCGGAACGAAGATCTTAGGCTTGAAAGCTATATCATCGCACGACAACCTTCTAGTCAGAATGGTCTCCGGAAAAATATTGATCGACGCCCCACTTACCTTCTAAAGTCAGTTAAAAACGAGGATGAAATTGATATAGCCGAGCTAAGAAGAATGAAGAAACTTCAGTCCAATGCTTTGCAGAAGGATTTTCACTTTTCAGCTGGTATGTTGACTTGGTACTGCATAAACTTTTCTTTTCGTCGTTGAGTTGAATTAACGCCAGTTTCAGTAATCGTTTTACTTACAAGTATACAACCTCAGTTATCTTATACACATCCAATTTTCGCGTGACAACGTAATCAATATCGCGCATTTCGAAAAGCGATATTTGGCGTCAAGGGGCCAGGAAACTGTGACCGTGTTTAGGAGATTCTGTTGCAGTACATTTTACTGTTAGCAGCTTTTGCTGGTGTGAATAATATAGTCCGAATCTGGTGTCTCGCTGGCCGGTAAAGTCGTTGTAAAACGATTCTTTCTGTCGGGAATTTGATACCGTGAGCTGCCTATTGAACATTTCCTGTAATATAAAGGTAGTTATATTACGTAAAGCATGTGAAATAATTCATATTGCCAGGAACAATTTGATTTTTGATATTGGTACTACGATGAAAAAAATTTGTTCTTGTTCTCTAGCCTTTCGATTCCGATTTTATACACTCTTTTTTTTATATAAGAACGTCTAATTTTGTAGCTGAGGCTGAACATTCTTATATTTTTTTGCGATTTGAGGCTGAAAGCGTTCTTTAAATGTTCTTAGATTTACATGTTATACTATTTCATGATGCGAACGTGAATAGGAAACCTATCAAAGTTCATTGCTGGCTGAGATGTAGTATGAAGTTTCTTGCACATTCTTAAGCGACTTGCTCTGATACCACATGCGAGATCTCTCGTCAACCAACAATGGCTAAATTTGGCTTCAGAAAAAGCATTGAACATAGAGATTGACAACGGGACAGTACGCGCAGCAAACCATTCGTTAACCAACATTTAAAATATACAGTGAGCAAAATAAAAGCGTTCTTAATCGAGTCTCAGCCTGGGGAATGTTCTTAATACGTTCTTAAAATGTTGGTTTATTTCAGCCTCAACGTTCTTATAAAGAAGGTTCTTATAAAAAAAAAAATAGTGTATTTGGCAAGAATGCACCATGCTGGATCGATTGAGAAAATGACGTCATATACTCACTAGTTTAAATTTTTACTGTGTGACCCCAGCTAATTTGGTATGCAGAACAGCAGTTTCCTTCTAAAAGCTCGTGCTGCATACTAATCAGCTGGGTTCACACATTGCAAAAATAAACTAGCGAGTATATGTCGTCATGTTCTCTCCTGATCCAGCTCTCTTTTAAAATGCAACTCGACTGACGTCGAATCTGGTAATGGCGGACAGTTTAAACAAGAATTCGTCGTTCAAAAAACGGACTTATTTCGAAAATGGAGGCGCAATAATTGGCATGGTGCACATAAAATCAAGCGAAACGGAAAGATCCTGTATATAAAAAAACGAATCAATACATATTTAGGCGAAACCGTAAGACAAGGGCTCAAGTCCTAATAAATGACACATGAATATGTGATGCCATACGGGCTTAGTCACCATGATTAAACACATCTTTATTTATGAATTTATTTATTTCCGTAGAGCGGTTTTCAATTGAGTGTAGAAATCAATCAAGAGTAAAACCAAAACCAATAAATTGAGAAGAAACAAGGATTTCGTTGAACGAGGAAGCCGGGGAAGAGTTGTAATCGACGAACTTAAAATACTTATATTAAGACTGTTTCAGACCTGTCATCCGTGACAGAACTGTTTTAAAATTCCAGGGAGCAATAAGGAAAGGATGCGACGAAATATCAACCCAGTACCACTGAAAGATAGTCGAAATAACGATAGTTCTGCTTTGTCAAACTCGTCGGTGTTGAATGTTGCAGCAAGCTCATTCCTGTCCCTTAATGTGTCGACCACACCACTGGTGCCAAATGTATGGACTGATGAAGCTGATGCTAACATTACAGTGCAATGCAAAAGTTACTGGTTTTCCTGCAGAGGGCGATGTTCACAAGAAAGAGAACTCGGTAGAACAGAGGAAAGGCTTCAGTGTTTCTGCGACACCAGTTGTGAGTTTTTCAAAGACTGCTGCGCGGACTTTGACCAGTATTGCCCCTCATCCGGGATATCAGTACAAGATGCAAAGAACCCGGATGACATTGACCTATGGGAGTGTGTCACAGATTATAAGTCGTTCACCAAAGCTGCTGGTGTTTGGATGATTTCTTCGTGTCCTAGAAATTGGACTCAAGGCAATATTGATGCTCTCTGCAGTAATGCAATTCTCTCGTACAATCTTTCGTACAACAATCTCAAAGAAAATGTGCCTGTTATCGACCGAAAAGGAAATACGTATAAGAATCGTTACTGCGCGCAGTGTCACGGTTCAAATCTAAATGACTTGATATTTTACAATGTTAAATTCAGCTGCGACGTCCCGGTGCCAAAAGAATACGAAAGAAAAGAAATACTAAAATTCCTGTCCACCTTCTGTGGTAAACCTTCCTGGCAGCCTCCGCTAGGTTCAAGACGAAGATATTGTCACCTTATTTTACCTAAATATTGTTTGGACATTTCCACTCCAAAGAAAGTGCAACAAAAATGTCTTAACGGAACTTTGAGACTTGTATACGAAAAATATGGATATCTACGCAGAACGTTTTTCAATCCATACTGCGCCCTTTGTAATAAAGTTAAAAATGTTAGCTGTGGTCCAGGACCTTATCATTTCGGATCTGATGTGACAATCGTGAAGCCTTTCTCTCTCCTTATGGATTTTGATTTTTCAGACCAGACCGGAATAGATCTTGATACGTCGTCAAAAGTACGTGGATTTAAAGTTTCTTGCCTTCAGCGAGGCGACGTTTATGATTTTCATCTTGAAGTATGTAGACCTGGAATTT
>OX393561.1:41194007-41229913 GCA_947652115.1 Blastomussa wellsi
CGCGAAACAAATGCGCAGCAAAAGTCAATCACCTCGTTCTGTAACAAGGCACACTGTGCATGCTTTGCTATTTTATCTCTCTATAAAAATCTTGCAAATAAGTTTTCCTTATAACAATATGATTACGGTATATTTTACAAAACAAAACGTTAAAAATTACGAGATTAGTATTTGTCTATTTCTTACTGATTAAACTCAACTCTTCTGTTGATTTATAATTGTGAGTTTGGGCACCTTAGATAGCATGATTGGTCAGATGGTCACTTGGATTGGCCAGATGTTGCTGAAGGGGAGTGAAGAGGTACTAGGGATATGTCGTCTGAAATTAATTGTAGTACCCCAGCTTGGAATAACAACCTCGTTCCCAGACCTTTTATCAGATTACCTGTAAACAAGCCCTTGCCAGGAAAGAGATTACTTGAATACGATCGAATCTGTATCTTCCTTTGGCTATATTAGACATTGTACATTGTTTTCTAGGCCGTTTTAGCGGCCCAGTTTTGTGGACGTGAAAATGACTGTTTTTACTGATCATGGCTGACATATATTTTAAATAATTACTTTCGTTACCTACCTGTATCTGTAAATATCTTTGAATTAGAAGAAAGGCAAAATCTGCCTGAAAGATAATACAACAAGCGTGTAACTGAGAGATCGAGAGCGTTCGTACCTCAGTGATCTGTGTCAGTTAAGACTTTATTGGATCTTAAAGGCATTTTGACCATTTTGTTGATGCCAGCTTTAGATAAGCAAACTCCTCACTACAATATAACTGGCATTAATTTTTAAAATAGTAAAAGCTATTTTGGATTAGTTCAATAGCCTGGCGATTTGCTCTCAAGTTGTTTCCTAAGTGTGACAAGGAGTACAGGTACTTTCGAATTAACTGGATAGAATGCCAGACCGTCTTCGATTACCGTCCGGTTTTTATCGAGATTTCCTTAACAGTTGGCTAGTACCCATTTATACTCCAGGATACAGAGAGGCAGGGAGAGTAAAGTGTTTTGCCTAAGACTGAACACAACACTAAGGGCGCGTTCGTTTGGGATATTCCGGAATAAGAATATATTCCGGAATATATTCCGGCTATTCTGCTCCTGGCAGCAGAATAGCAGGAATGGAAATCCAGGTATTCCAGAACGAGAATAGCTCCCAAACAAACGCTTACTCGCATTATTCCAATTATTCTTATTCCGGATTGATCCCAAACGAACGCGCCCTTAAGACCCACGGACCTCTCGCCAACTAACTATTATGATAGGAGTATTGTGGTAAACGTCTCCTCTTAAAGGTTGGTTTTATTCTGTTGAGTAACTTTTAGAAAAGGTGTTTAGAAATGAAAAACAAAGAAATACAAGTGCCACACTCGAGTGCCAATTAACCCACGGCAATATAATCCGGGCAGTGGCAGCTATGCACCAGTTCACAGCTGTTTCTACTTTTGTCAGGCCTATGATGAGAACTAACATGGCAAAAACGCCTGTCGAATAGCTAGCATGCCAGGATTATGTGGCTGTACGCTTGTATAAGTTACTGGCCTTGTGTTGCTGTCAGAGTATGTCACTTTTATATTTTTTTGTTCTATTTTTCTGCCCAGAAATGGAATGCATTACTTACAACAAGCGCTGGAAACCAAATGAAAACGAACAGCTGAGAAAGCCTAAAAAATAAGGAAAGTAAAAACAAAGAAATATTGACATTTATGTAGCGCAAATTTCGGAATATGATCAAAAGCGCGTTACAAACAAATATGAAACAAACTAAAGAGATAATATGTTAAGAATCCAGCTTGTGAAAGAGACGAGGTTTGAACCCACTCCAGGACCTCCAGATTCCAATCCAGCGCCCGGACCAATAGCGAAGCGTTCAAAGTCTAAAAATAGAATGCAAAGCATTGAACCCCTTCGTGACTCGGACAACATTAGCGCATTCTTAGAGAAATTTTAGTTTCAAAAGCATTTTAGCATCACCGGCTTTCGTGTTAAAGAAATCTTTAGAATCGTCCGCAATTCCGAGTACGCAGCTACTTACAGACACACAAGCGAGATTGGTTCCTTGTTTTTTAGCCTTCACAGCGTGCGCATTGTGTGTTGACGTTGACTTAAGCAAATTTGCTTTCAAATTAACTCTATGCTCGATGAAGACGGTTACAATAAATAACGAAGTTTTCATCAGATTACCTGGCTAGTTCTCTTTTCTGTTTCATAATCAACAACACCGATTCCGCATTTGTCCAAATTGCCCATACCAACAGCGCGGCAATACTTAGAATCCATACTCCTCTCTGAAGAATTATTCCAACGAATCGATAGCTCCTGCTCCAATACGCCTGCGCACAAAGAACCTCTGCAGCTGTGATCAGACCCGAGCCAAGTAATGTTCCAGTAACCGTGATGAATGATATTGATAAGACAGCAGCTGCCAGCTCTGCCTCGCCTAATCGTCCGGCGAAGAGAAGACTAATTGTGGATAAAGCATTATGTAAGAAATGTGAAAGGATCGATTGCCATGATAGGCTAAAAAGCTGTTTAATTTCATGTCTGCTTTGTGCGGATAATATCCCGTCGAGTGGATGTTTAGTGGCTGAAGCAGCTCTTTCTGGGATCATCTCTTTATGAAGACGTCATCTGCATAAAAATATTGAGTATGTGAGAGATTACTAACCACGCTTTAAATGGAGTTTTCCTACAGCAGGTAAACTCGTGGTCAACTCTATGTTTTACTTTTGTACACCTATAGTGGATGCCGAATTCGCCGAGCGTTATCCGAAATGGGAAAATAAAATGTTGACATAATGTTCTCCTTGCATTCACCCTTTGGTGAAATTATTAGCGAACGGGTTTGTTTTCGCCGTTTGAAATTCAGGCTATGTAAGGACGTTTTTTATTTTATTTTTATCAAAATTTCTGAGTGCACTAGAAATCAATGTTTCTGTACCTGACTACATTTTTAGTCGCACGAGAAACGAAGGAAAGCCTGACACTAAACTATACATAAGCTCGAGTTCAAACTTTTTAAAGAAAAAAAAAAGAAGTTGATTCAGTGTGCAGCCGTCTACTGGTTCCGCTTCAGGAAATAGTAGCAACCTCGTTGCCAAGGCGAATTCTCGAGCTCTTTGAAATAAGGAGACTGGCATGTTACGCTTTTCCCATACTTCTCATCTTTTAATCGGGAAAAGGACACTGTGGAATTTTATTAAGGTTTTCAACAATTCTTTCGTTTTAGCTCAACTATCCACGTCTAGTATTGCGCTTTGGTAATCTTCATGAAACGTCCAATCTCAGAATTCCTCCTGTATTTTCAGTAAATATGTTACTTGATTTCTTTATTCCGCATTACTTGTATAAATCATTTATTACCGGAAAGATCGGATAGGCCGACCATTGCTTTTCAGGCAGCGAAAACATCTTAGTCAGTGCATAGAAAACGTGAAAAACCCAATATCCTGAGTTATCATCAGTTAAAAGATTCCTGGGCAATTCAGGCTCTTTGAAAGTCTGTATGGAAATCCGATAGCAATGTAGATAACTTAAATATGTTACTGAACCTTAAGTCAATTATCTACTGTTCAGAAAAATTGATGATTATATGGTTGCTTAATCCTTTTCTAAATATTTTTTGTTTCAATGCATGCCGGTTACCCAGTTGCTAGCCGAAGCTGGTTTTCTTCAGCATAGTTCGTCACCCATTCTTGAATGCAAGTAAGGCTAAATAAAAAGATATAAAATTTGGTGGTGGAAAAATGAAATTGTTTAATTTGATTTCTAATTTTACGGAAAGTTCTGTCATGGCGAGAGTTATGTTTAATTACTCAAAGCCAAGCTGTTAGTTTTCGAGCAGTGATAACTAGACTGAAGCGTGAAAATATTAAAATAAGAAAAAGAATAAAGTCTGCAGATAATTTGATTTTCTTTCCTAGAAAACTATTTGGGTTCATGTACATAACAGGTAAAGTGCACCCTTTGTTTGTTGTCCTAACATAATAGAATTACTTGACTACGATTATATTAGAGGTTGTATAAATTTATTCATATGAGTTTTGTCAAAAATATACCCTGATGCGAAACCAAATTAAATGGCAACAAACTCGGCTTGCGGTTCTTTGCACTAGCACATTTATATGCGTACCCGTGCAGGAGGACAAACTCGGAAGGAATATTAATGACGGACGCGCATTTTTGGTTCCTAAATACCTGCGATGTTCATTGTGGCATACGACCGAACTGGTCCAGGAAAGGAATTAATAAATCGTTGTTTTTGTTTTGACGATAAACCGAGACTAAGGCACGGTTGAGACACAAATCTTTACCAAAACAGAGAAATGACGAAAACATAATGTTAACTATATCAGTATTATAACATTGACAGACGGACTTACCCGAGAGAACGTATTTCGCCTGATTTCAAACGACGCTCTGGTGTGTCAATATGTCAGCTGACGTTTTCTAAGAATACAAAAGACAAACAGAGCCAGTAAAAGTATATGCAAAGTGTACTCGTCTTTGTTGTACATAATTTAGGTATCGTCCTTAACATAATTCAGTCATTGGCTCTCAATGCGATAAAACACATGTTAACGAATAAAATAATGGGCTTGTTTCCGTGATTTATATGCCTCTTATATTATCGAAAGTTTACTTCATCTGTATTCATCTTCCGTCGCGAATCTTTATTTTGAGCCGGGTAAAAAAAAATACTGCTGCAGGCGGATTTTGTGATTTATTTCGAAAGAGATTCCTTAAATGATTCACGGGAAAAAGAGAAATATAAAAAAATGGTGGGTATCGCAAATGCTTATTGAAATGCATATTCCGATTCCATTTAGTGTCTCGTGATTTTGGATTTGATCGACTTAATTTTATCAGGGTCGATAAACTTGTGGCGATTTTTATCTTTATTTTGTGGGTAGTGGGAATTTTTCGTTAAGGCCTTTTTGTTCGTCTTTCAATTGTCGAAAGGATTTGCTTAGAAACAGTATACTTTTGGTAGAAAGAACACCACAACATTATTCGTAGGAAATAATGCAATTATTAGCAGAGGAAAGGGATTTTTTTGCACAGAAAAAATGGGAATTGAGACACTGTTGCTGGGTTTTGGCGATTGGGGCTGGGAAAAGCTATCCTGGGCCAAAATGGGAATGGGATAAGACTTCCTATGTAGAGTCTGCAGTGGTCATTTGAAAACTCTTGCAATTGTTAAATCCCTTAACGCATATATGAAAATGCAACAAAATAGTATTCAAATGACCTAAGGCCATCCCCTTTTCTCGTTTATCGTCGAGTGCGTTTCCTGATTTTCGGTCGGTCGGTTGGAAAAGAAAAAAACAAAGCCCCCAAAAAGTTGCAAAAGGAGTCGAATGGCAGGTGGCAGCAACGAGTAAAGAGTTTGTGTTTATATATTTTCCTACGACACTTTTTCTCTAGTTAGAGTTAAAACTGAAAGTCTGTAAGGGCAAACAGGGCAAAACAATGTCTATATTTCAGATTAAACCACAGGTGGACCACCCGATGTTTGAGTTTGTTGTGTGATACCGATCAATGGCGATTACAAAAGAGCTTGAGCTTCATCATTCCAAAAGTTTCCGAGAAAAGCGATCGTGAAGTCCAACTAGTGAGACAAGCTCAGATAGTGCAGAGTGTTATCTACAACTGAACATGTACAACATAAACGTGGACACACTGTTGCTCCTTTCGAGCAAACTGGAAACATTTTTTGCAAACACAAAATGTTTCTGAAACAAAAAACAGAAACATTTTTTGTGTTCTCGGGCAAACAGGGAAACAATTTTGCCCGAGAAACGTTTCTTCACTTGCCACGGCCTTTAGGATGATCATCTACATAGGTGACAGTATTCATGCAGGTCTGCCTTCCCCCTCCCCGCGCACTCCCAGCCTGTGTTGACTTACAATTATTAACTATTTGCTTGCCAAATATGAGCAGACAGAAACTTCGATTAAACATAGGCAGGCAATGCGTGCGAGAGTTATTTTTTTCAGTTTCTGATATGGACGTATTGGGTATTTTTCTTTTGGTCGGCAAAACTAGCCCGACCAAAACGAACGCTCAATGACCAATTTAGTGTTGGGCCTTTTGCTGACGGTGTGTGCATTTTACGCAAATGACCGCAACGCAAAATACGTTTTTGACTAGCGAATTCATTCACGACAAAACTTTTCTGTCGGCCATAAATAATATATCTGTAAAAACTGCAGTAATCAGTTAAATCAATCACTTTACTGCGCATGTTATTCCATTTTCATCAAACAATTTGACAATCTCGTCCCCAGAGCCCGCTTTTCTTTTGGTCAGCATCAAGAAAAGCGGGCTCTGGGAACGAGATTGACAATTTGACTGGTTTCTTGATACAACCCCAAACCTGATGTACGTCACTAACTTGGGTGTGACGACTAAAAGTCTAATTTGATTACTTTGCGGTTACACTTGCCGCCACAAAGTCTGCAGCACTATTATATTTGAGGGATTCCATACCACAAATCGTTAGAAAATATCAATGCTTTCAAACTCTCTTACTTCACGGCATTACAAAGTTTCGAAGACATACCCACCTACCGTTTGTTGTGACTAAATGCCAGTTCTAATTAACAAAGATATTTCTACCTGAAAATGAAAATCTCAGAGACTCAAAGGACAGTGCAGAATGCAACAGCAAACGTGATTCCTAGCCTTTTCTTGACAGAGGTAACACGATACTTTTTTTTATTTGTAATATGATACTTTTGTTTTTCTTCGAAATGTTGTAACATGATACTTTGTTTTTCCGCTTCGCTGATTTTCAACACAAAGCGTCATATTTTGTGATTTATTGAACACGCACCAAAGTATTTTATTGAAAGACAATAAGCGGATCAAATGGAAAAAATATATCTTTCTAAAGTGTTTTTAAAACGTGGTACAGTTAGTACATTGTTCTCTGGTTGTTACGAAATTTGTACCGAAAATCCTGGTGAAAGATTTTGCATATTTAATTATGAACGGTTCGTGAAATATTTACCAGTGCTGGCACGTCTGCGATCGATGAAAGCTGTTTCTCCGGAATTGCCCTTTTTACAGTTCCCGGCGCAATATTGGAATGGTAACCGCGCAGACATGATAGCGAGGCTGAGGTTGACTCAGCGGCAGATTCGAACAGCTGATTTAGTAGCATTTGTAGCGCGATCCGATAGTCTTCTGAGATTTCTTCTTGCAGAATGGTTTTTAAGTATCAAGATAAAGTAATATCGACTCTGGGTGACATCCAAAAGCTCAAGGCGGGGAAAGTGAACAAGGTCCACAGGACCAAGAGCAAGGTCAAGACCAGTGCGACTTCAAATACGAAGCGACCATGCGAAGGATTTCAGCGCTTGGATGGTCAAGCGATCTTCGGGATTTGCCGGAGATGAACTTCATTCAGCCGTACGACTACCTCGTTGTCTCCACTCGTAAATATCGCCACATCGTTTTGAAAGGAACACATTACAAAAAACTTAAGTCGTACCAATTTTTTTCGAAGGAAACGTTAAAAAATTGAAAACTAAACTTATGGAAAGCAAAACTTATGTAAGAGCGAGCGTTCTTCCCTCGATGAAGAGGACGCCATACAGAGTTGCCGTCGAGTTCGCACCTACGTGTGATGTGTTACTCGCGGCCTGCCCTTGTCCCGCTGGTCTCGGACTGCAAGTCAAAGGAAAATGCAATCACGTCGGGGAGTGCTCTTTGCTATCGACGATTTTATTTTATTAATCCAGAGCCTCTAACATGCACATCACGGCTGTCGGTCTGGGTTGTACCAAGAAATCAAAGTGTCGCAGCGAAGCCTCTTGACAAAGTGTTGATCCGGAAAATAAGATTCGGGAAAAAGAACATTAGGACACAAACCAAAATAATAAAGTTCGATCCAAGGGCTCCACAGCAGCGTACTCGTGACGCAGAGGGATTTAAAAAGCTCTGCGAAAACCTCCAGGGCTGTTTGCCCTCAAGTTCCTTCTTTCTTTTTCGTGACCTGAAATCAAAATGTGCAGGTGCAGAGCTGGTACGCCTGCGATGAAAGCTGTTTCTCCGGAATTACTATACCCTGCGTTCTTGAGTATATGACCTCCTTTACTTCAAATTCTTAAATGCCGTATGACATCTACTATGCTGAAGCAAAGTCTCTGATCATGTCTGATCCCTCAGCTCTACTGATTTCAAACAACTCATCTCCGAGAAGCTGTGCACATCCGCAACTTCAATTTTAACCAAAATTAAAGCTATCGTCACTTCAGTCAGAAACATTTTAAAATTCAACATGGCTCGTATTCACAACTAACTCGACCCAAAGCCGCCAAAACAGACTGCTCGCAGCATTTAAAACTCTACATCTTCGTACCTTCTTAACCACCATGAAAATTTCCGAACAGTTTTCCGCTTAAAACCCACACACAACGTTCTACGCCAGAGCTACATAAACACAGAGTGCTGGAAACATCATGCCAACACCGCCCAATAAGGCCACGTTTATACGAAAATAAAGATGACCGTCCCTTGAATCCGAAACAAATATTGATACAAAATTAAACGATGCATACAAGTGGCAATTTCATTGGTTATCGATCGATAGTATCCTAATTCTGATTGGTGTGAAATACATCGCTCGTCCATCCATTCATCCATCCATCCATCCACCCATCCATCCACTGGATAGCGACGTACGTCCGTACGCCGACTAAGAGTTATTTTTTTGGGAAAAAAATCAATAAACCAACCTCGGGTTGTCAACAATTTAATTGAACACCTCACCAGGCTTATTTTGGCGCGGTGAATGCGGTCTTGTCGCGGCTTCTTGGTGAAAATGGCCACAAAGAACAAGTCGAAATAAAATGTAGGCTACATGTAAAATTCATGAGCGAATAACAATCCTGTATTTCTTCTTTCATCGTCAAGTATCGTCGAGGGGTTTTCAAATGGAAACTGACGAATGTGAAGAACAAAATGACAGGCCATCTAGCGAAAGCGTGTGAAAAGAAATATTTATTTTGGGCGAGCGAAACAAGCCGAGCGTTAAAATTGGGGATTATGGAGATTATGGAGAGCATGTTTTAAAGATTCCTACTTTTAAAGATTCCCCGTTTTAAAGATTCCCGCTTTTAAAGATTCCCGCTTTTAAAGATTCCCCGTTTTAAAGATTCCCGCTTTTAAACATACTCCATTTTAAAGATTCCCGCTTTTAAAAATTCCCCGTTTTAAAGATTCTCGCTTTTAAAGATTCCCCGTTTTAAAGATTCCCGCTTTTAAAGATTCCCCGTTTTAAAGATTCCCGCTTTTAAACATTCCCCATTTTAAAGATTCCCGCTTTTAAACATTCCCCATTTTAAAGATTCCTGCTTTTAAAGATTCCCCGTTTGAAAGATTCCCGCTTTTAAAGATTCCTCATTTTAAAGATTCCCGCTTTTAAAGATTCCTCATTTTAAAGATTCCCGCTTTTACAGATTCTCCATTTTAAAGATTGCCCATTTAAAAGATTCCCGCTTTCCTCATTCCCTGTTTTAAAGAGCCCGAGAAACATCACTATATTTGATAAATACAGGTCGCCTGCTTTATAAATAGAATTGAAATTATGCAAATTCATTACAAGTGGAATAGAAGTACGAATCAACGTGAATATTTTGCAATGATGTATTATTAATTCTTTGCTGCGCGTATATTCACACATTTTGATTAGAAATTTTAATTAATGACGCGATTTTATACATCCATGCGCACTTTAGATCACCTTCATTTTCAAATTTAGCAACCGTCTTTCAGTACACTAGTTTGCTCCTAGAGCTCGTCACTGAATCTCTTGGACAACTTTAAATCTGGCTCTTCCCGTAACGTTTACCGATCTTCCGCCAACTTCAGGTGAACCGCTCCTTACAACAAGTTTTGCTTGGACATTTGAGCAAGAACTCAGTTTTCACGATGAACAAGCTTGCTCTACAAAGTTATTCACTTGTTATGCATCTGAAACTTTGCTTGGCAGGCAAGTCCTGTGTGGTAGCCGACAAACGTTCGTGAAGAATTACCCAAGAATTATATTCATTCAGTTTGTCAAATTTTTTTTCAGAAGATTCTGGATGCAATACTGACAAAGGCAATGCAGTTACCAAGTTAAAGCATGTGGGCACAAATTAAAGAGGATTGATTACAACGGAAAACGCACTTCTGAAGGAGGTAACTTCAGTTAATTATATAGCCATAAAACACTTACACTTACACTTACATTACACTTTTCATACGTTCCGCCCTTTGTTCCACGAGGAACCTAATGGTCTAACTAACTAAAACACTTACATTCAGAATTTAGAATCCGATTATTTTGTGAACATTACTTTTACGAGGCTAAAGAAAAGCGGTACCTGACTAGATAAAGCGCCAGCAAACACTCGATGATCTTTTCTTAGCTATACATCAATATTCAAAGGGTATTGATTTGGTATTTGGTGAAAATCTTGAATTCGATGGAACCGGGAGAGTTTCAGGTCACACAATTGGCCTTGGAGTTCTCGGCGTAGTCAGAATAATTTGGATAGGCGCGACACCAGACCGAAAACAAAACATGAGAAAATGTTTATATCGCATTCTTTTTTTCTTTGCAATTTTATTTTCTAACTTTGAGTAATTGTTCGTCATACTATGAGTCCTGACTTGAGAAATGTTTCAAACACTACAGATGGATACATGGCAAAAGAAAGACCAGAAACCTTCGAGTGACATGGCATCCGAGTTTCAGTTTTTCATGCGTCAGATGTGGAACTCATTTTAAAACCTGACATCATCCCGATTCAGTGCATGAGCTGCTCACTCAGCTCACGGTGAGTAGCAACTCGTTCAAGTAAAAATTAAATCCTATAGCGCGTACACTCTTTTTACAAGAACGGCTAATTTTGGAGCTGAGGCTGAACGTTTTTATATTTTTTGCGATTTGAGGCTGAAAACGTTGATGTTACATGATATAGTATTTCAATAAATTACTGCGGACGTGACCAGCAGTGCTTCTCATTTTAATATACAGTGAGCAAAATAAAAGTGTTCTTAATCGAGTCTCAGCCCGGGGAATGTTCTTAATACGTTCTTAAAAATTTGGTTAATTTCAGCCTCAACGTTCTTATAAGAAAGATTCTTATAAAAAAGAGTGTATATTTTCACGTAAAAGAAGTGAAATGATGCGAATTATATGAAATGATTATTCATTAATGAGAGAACTGATTCTCGCAGTAAATTTAAAAGTTGAGCGTTTGGAAATTAAATTCAGGTTTCCGATGGGGTTCGAACCCACGCCGTTGCCTACGTGATACCGGTGCGACGAGAAGTGTTAATTTGACCAAACTAGGAGCGAGTTCAGTTCATATTTTCAAGTTTCCACAAAAGGAGAACAATTAAATAACGTGAATTGTATGAAATGACTCATATGAGAACTGTGGATGTTATTGGAGATTAAAACAAGCCTGAAAAATTTACGAGATTCGAGCCCATTACCCACGCGAAAGCGGGGCGATTCTCAAATAAAATGGTCAGGGCTCCTTCGGGCTTAGAATATGTGAGCTCCCAAACACAAGTGCAATGCTTTAAGGATACGATTCTCTCAGATCGACGAGAAAAAATCAGAGCTCCAACGGGATTAAAAACCTGTGACTCCGCGTTAGCGGTTCGATGCTCTGACAACGGGAAACCAGTTCAGAGCTCCGACGGGATTCAAACCCGCGTCTCCTCGATATATTGGGATACGATACTCTAAGATCGATGAAAAAAATCAGAGATCCAACGGAATTGAAACTGCTTTAAGATCGGCGAGAAAGCGCAGAGTTCCAACGGAAGTAAAACCGCAATCAATCAATCAATCAGCGAGAAAACTCAGTGTTCCAACGGGATTCAAACACGTGACTCCGCTTTAGCGGTTCCATGCTCTAACAACGGCAAACGAATTCAGAGCTCCGACGGGATTCAAACCCGTGTCTCCTCGATATATAGGGATACAATGCTCTATAAAGATTGACGAGAAAGATCAAGAGCTCCAACGGAATTCAAACCGCTCTAAGATCAGCGAGAAAAATTGGCCAGAGTTCCGTGACTTCGCGTTAGCGGTTCGATGCTCTAACAACGGCAAAACGATTAAGAGCTCCAACGGGATTCAAACCCGTGTCTCCTCGATAGATAGGGAAACAATGCTCAAAACGATGCTCAAAAACCCGTGTCTCCTCGATATATAGGGATACAATGCTCAATTAAGATCGACGAGAAAAGTCAGAGCTCCTACGGGATTCAAACCCGCGTCTCCTCGTTATATAGGGATACAATGCTCTATAAAGATCGACGAGAAAAATCGGAGATCAAACGGTGTTCAAACCCATTCAGATCGGCGAGAAAAATCAGAGTTCCAACGGGATTCAAACCCGTGACTTCGCGTTGGCGATTCAATGCTCCAACAGAGGCAAGACAATTATCAGCTCCGACGGGATTCCAACCCGTGTCTCCTCGACATATAGGGATACAATGCTCTATCAAGAGCTCCTACGGGATTCAAACCCGCGTCTCCTCGTTATATAGGGATACAATGCTCTATAAAGATCGACGAGAAAAATCGGAGATCAAACGGTGTTCAAACCCATTCAGATCGGCGAGAAAAATCAGAGTTCCAACGGGATTCAAACCCGTGACTTCGCGTTTATAGCGGTTCGATGCTTTAACAACGGAAAACCAATTCAGTGTTCCAACGGGATTCAAACCCGTGACTTCGCGTTGGCGATTCAATGCTCCAACAGAGGCAAGACAATCATCAGCTCCGACGGGATTCCAACCCGTGTCTCCTCGACATATAGGGATACAATGCTCTATCAAGATCGACGAGAAAATCGGAGCTCAAACGGTATTCAAACCATCTAAGATCTGGGAGAAAAATCACAGTTCCAACGGGATTCAAACCCGTGACTCCGCGTCAAGCGGTTCGATGCTCTGACAACGTCAAAACAATTCCGAGCACCGACGGCATTCAAACCCGTGTCTCCTCGATATATACTTATTATAGGGATACACTGCTCTATAAACATCGACGAGAAAAATCGGAGCTCAAACGGTGTTCAAACCCATCTAAGATCTGCGAGAAAAATCACAATTCCAACGGGATTCAAACCCGTGACTCCGCGTTAGCGTTCGACGCTCGGACAACGTCAAAACAATTCAGAGCTCCGACGGTATTCAAACCCGTGTCTCCTAGATATATTGGGATACGATACTCCAAGATTGACGAGAAAAATAAGAGCTCCAACGGAATTCAAACCGCTCTAAGATCGGCGAGAAAACTTAGCGTTCCAACGGGATTCAAACCCGTGACTCCTCGTCAAGCGGTTCGATGCTCTGACAACTTCAAAACAATTCAGAGCTCCGACGGGATTCCAACCCGTGTCTCCTCGGTATATACTTATTATAGGGATAAAATGCTCTATAAAGATCGACGAGAAAAATCAGAGCTCAAACGGTATTCAAACCCATCTAAGATCTGCGAGAAAAATCACAGTTCCAACGGGATTCAAACCCGTGACTCCGCGTAAAGCGGTTCGATGCTCTGGCAACGTCAAAACAATTCCGAGCTCCGACGGCATTCAAACCCGTGTCTCCTCGGTATATACTTATTATAGGGATAAAATGCTCTATAAAGATCGACGAGAAAAATCAGAGCTCAAACGGTATTCAAACCCATCTAAGATCTGCGAGAAAAATCACAATTCCAACGGGATTCAAACCCGTGACTCCGCGTTAGCGGTTCGACGCTCGGACAACAGCAAAACAATTCAGAGCTCCGACGGGATTCAAACCCGTGTCTCCTCAATATATAGGGATACGATGCTCTAAGATCGACGAGAAAAATCAATTTGAAGTTACATTAATGTAATCCCATGCTGGGTGGAAGGTTTGGTGCGTTCCACTTGGTGCTTGTCTACCTGCACGCTCCCGAGGTACGGTTGAAGCACTGTTGGGGCTAGGGACTATGCACCTGAATTGGAAACCCACCCTTTCTGCTATTTCACGTTGGTATCATGAGTACCATACGAGTCAACTCAGAAAATCATGTGATCTGAGAGGCAGAGAGGACTGGTTCTTGTTCCTCATGAGGTGGTACTTCCCTCAGGACGCTTTCAGGCTCTAACCCCCAGAGGACTGCCTGTATTCAAGTGGGGATTACACGTTCCGAGCCGACTAATGAAAATCAAAGAATCCTGAAAAAAAACAAGGCTTCCAAAATAATTCGCACCCGTAACCTCCACGAAAATGGTGCAATTGTCTAAAATGGGCCAGAAAAATCAGAGTTCCAACGGGATTCAAACTCGTGACTCCGCGTTCGCGGTTCCATGCTCTAACAACGGCAAACGAATTCAGAGCTCCGACGGGATTCAAACCCGTATCTCCTCGATATATAGGGATACAATGCTCTACAAATATCGACGAGAAAAATCGAAGCTCAAACGGTATTCAAGCCAATCTAAGATCGGCGAGACAAATCAGAGCTCCAACGGAATTCAAAACACTCTAAAACCGGCGAGAAAAATCACAGTTCCAACGGGATTCAAACCCGTGACTTCTCGTTGGGGGTTCCATGCTCTAACAACGGCAAACGAATTCAGAGCTCCGACGGGATTCAAACCCGTATCTCCTCGATATATAGGGATACAATGCTCTATAAAGATCGACGAGAAAAATTAGAGCTCCAACGGAATTCAAACCGCTCTAAGATAAGCTAGAAAGTCAGTCAGAGTTCCGACGGGATTCAAACCCGTGTCTCCTCGATATATAGGGATACAATGCTCTACAAAGATCGACGAGAAAAATCGAAGCTCAAACGGTATTCAAGCCAATCTAAGATCGGCGAGACAAATCAGAGCTCGAACGGAACTCAAAACACTCTAAAACCGGCGAGAAAAATCACAGTTCCAACGGGATTCAAACCCGTGTCTTCGCGTTAGCGGTTCGATGCTCTAACAGCGGCAAAACAATTCAGAGCTCCGACGGGATTCAAACCCGTGTCTCCTCGATATATTGGGATACCATACTCTAAGATCGACGAGAAAAATTAGAGCTCCAACGGAATTCAAACCGCTCTAAGATCGGCGAGAAAACGTAGAGTTCCAATGAGATTCAAACCCGTGACTCGGCGTCAAGCGGTTCGATGCTCCGACAACGTCAAAATTAAACAATTCAGAGCTCCGACGGGATTCCAACCCGTATCTCCTCGATATATACTTATTATAGGGATACAATGCTCTATAAAGATCGACGAGAAAAATCAGAGCTCAAACGGTATTCAAAGCCATCTAATTTCGGCCAAAAAAAAAACAGAGCTCCAACGGGATTCAAACCCGTGACTTCGTGTTAGCGGTTCGATGCTCTGACAACGACAAAATAGTTCAGAGCTCCGACGTGATTTAAAACTGTCTCTCCTTGATATATAATGTACGATGCCGTAATGTTGGCAAGAAAAATCAGGGCTCCAACGGGATTCAAACCCGTGACTCCGCGTTAGCGGTTCGATGCTCTGACAACAGCAAAACAATTCAGAGCTCCGACGGGATTCAAACCCGTGCCCCCTCGATAGATAGGGCAACGATGCTCTAAGATCGACGAGAGACTGAATCAGAGATCCAACGCGATAGCTCGACGAATCAAACCCGTGACTCTGCATTAGCGGTGTGATGCTCTAAGATCGGTGAAAAAAGTCATAGCTCCAACGGGATTCAAACCCGTGCCTTCCCGGTAACGTTTGCAAAGAAGCGTTCAAAAAATTCAAATTCTTGTCTGTTTAAAGCATTCAACGTATACTGGTTGCTGCGATGATCACTCACTTGTTGATATGTAGATCCTCAGTTCAAACATATGACATTTCATGTATTCACAATATTCTCCAATTTGAGCCATTAGGGATATCGTCTTGAGTGGGGAAATCAGTGAAAAACGAGGATGCAGGCTAAAGGTGACTCAATCAATCAATCAATCAATCAATCAATCAATCAATCAATCAATCCATCAATCAATTAGCTTTATTTAAAACACGGTAAATGTCTCAGCAAGCTGCCGCGGGTAATGATTGGCTGTAAGACTGACGTGGTTATGTAAGATTGTGTTGGGACTTGGTAGGTTAGAGGGCGCAATCTGTAATACTGCGTAGATATATAATGGACATGTATAAATTCACTCTAGCTTCACTCAATTGAAAGGCAGGTCTGTTTTTATGGTTATGTATTTCTAAGTAATGTCATGTAAAACTATAAGGCAATGTATGTATTATAGGTGGGGCCATGTATGACTTATGTATGATTCTTTAAGCTTGTGTAGGTCCACGTATGGTTATATATTTTTTCGGTTAAGTATTTTTATGTAAGACCATGTAAGGCTACAGGGCAATAGGTATTACCGTAGCCGGGTAAGGCCATTTATGACTCTGTAAAGTATGTAGATCCATGTATGACGATAAGACGATAGTGTATGGCTATGCATAACAAAGTAATACCATGTAAGGCTATAGGGCAATATGTATTACTGTAGGTAAGGCCACTTATGACTCTGTAGCGTATGTAGGCCATGTATGGTTAAGTATTTTTATGTAAGACCATGTAAGGCTATAGGGCAATAGGTATTACCGTAGCCGGGTAAGGCCATTTATGACTCTGTAAAGTATGTAGATCCATGTATGACGATAAGACGATAGTGTATGGCTATGCACAACAAAGTAATACCATGTATGGTTATAGGGCAATATTTATCACCGTAGGCATGATTCGGCTTTGCATTCATGTACCACTGTAAGGTTATGGTTAGCACGTAGGTCTATGTTTGGTATAGTGGTTGATTGATCCTTGCCTTCCAAATGTTTAATTTTCTCTTTCTTTCTATTTTCGTTCTCATTTGTTTTTATGATAATAATAATAACAATGATGATGATGATGATGATAATAATAATAATAATAATAATAATAATAATAATAATAATAATAATAATAATTAAAGATTTATAACGCGCCCTTTCCATGCAAATATGATCAAAAGCGCGTAACAACTGAAACTTAAATATTTAAAGAAGTTGTAGATAACACTCTGCACTATCTGAGATTGTCTCACTAGTTGGACTTCAGGATCGTTTTTCTCGGAAACTTTTGGAAGGATGAAGCTCAAGCTCGGCTCAAGTACGAAGAAATTTGTGCTCGATCAGATGCTGGCGTTTTCGAGGTGAGAATTGTGACGGTTTAGCATTATTTTGGGCTTGAACCGGACAAGGTCGTGGTTGCCGGCTGTCGTGCTGCCTGCCTTGTCTCTCTTTCTCTTCTATATGATGTAGGGGTAGATAAATTATCTCGCGAAATGACGCCTTAAACGGTTCAGAACGGGCAAAAAATAGTACACGAGACTCATTTAACATTTCACCTCAACGTTTATTGAACTTGTAGGATAAACTTAGTATTTAGAGCAAGTCGCGGCCAACTTATTTATGTACATCTACATTTCTTTTGTAACCGCCATTTATCGGTGTCACGCAACAAACTCAAACATTGGGTGGTCCGCCTGTGATTAAACGTAAAAAAACAATGCTTGACTAGGTCAAATTACCTTCCTCATAACTTATTTTGAAGAAAGTAGGAGCTCCGGTCGGACAATGCTAAACGGAGAAAATAAAAGGGATGGCCTATTAATCCAAGGACGTTCATAGGAAATTACCCTACACCACACTTGTAAAACTTCTCATACTGTTATTTTATGAGTTACCAACAGATCAGTTATACATGTTTACAAGATACAACTGTAAACAGGAGCTCATCAATCTTAATTTGCGATTTTTTTCCCTTGGCATGGGGCTGAAATTTATGATAAAATACGGGATACCACCCTCCCCCCCCCCCCCCCAAAAAAAAAAAAAAAAACGTCAAGCGGTTTGGGTCCGAACAACGCCCGTGATTCATGGTGACCAGCAGATCTTCCGATTTGAAATAACACCTTGTGTAATCGGAACTTAGTGTCCATAAAGCACCTGCGTTGTCATGGCGGGTAAATTTCCTAAACATCACTCGAAATTCGTCGGTTTTCTTCCATTTTGTGATCAAACGAACTTCATTGCCTGACCATTAGTCGTGTTGGAACGGTGTCTAGTCGAAAATTCACGTCAGGGAGTGACATTTTTTGTTTGTAAGTAGCAAAAGATCTCATAACTCGTGGCAATATTTTGATACGAATAATGGCTGAAACTCCTGAAACTGGAAGCCAGGTATCCATGTCGGAAACAACTTCAGAACGCGGTACAGTAAGTCCTGAAAGTTCCGCTGGTAAAACTCCCAGTGTCTCTGTGTCTCCAGAAAGCGTCCCTGCGTCAACACCAGCGCCACAACCAAAAGCCCAGCCGCCAAAACGCCGTGGAAAAGGTAAAATTAAAAAAAATCTTGTTTTGTTAAGGGATAGTAGGAGTTTAATGAAAGCTTTATTTTTTGTCCATACATACATACATGCATACACTTTATTTAGACACGGTAAAAACATCAGTTACAAGATAAAAATTTAAAAATAAAACTGATTTACATGTTTGCCGTGTGGGGAGTACGAGGAGGACAATTGGCGATCTATCTCGTTTCTAAAATTAGTAAAAGATCTAGTGGCTCTGACGTTAGATGGAGGAATATTCCACAAATGTTCCCCACTGTAGGAGAAACTACGTTTCAAAAACTCGGTACGAGGCTTAGGCAGAGCCAAAGGTATATTTTAGCAAAAAAAATATTTTGGGGTTTGGTGCACTTGAAGAACCCAGTTCATGGCAACACAAATTTTGCCGTATTACTGGGCTGTCCATATATGACTCACCCGAATGTGCGCATGACATTCAAGACTATATTATCCAAATTATCTTTTTCGAAGCACCTGAGCTGCCTGTATATGAAAGAAGAAACTGGCTTATTCATTTGCACTTCATCAGGAAGGAATTTGAACCTTGTAAGGTGAGGAAGGTTTCTTTACATGTAAAAATAAAAATGATGACATCTCTAAACCAAGTAGTAAATTGGTTCCGCTTGCAACAGCCCTCTTGTTTTGTCTGTTCCTAAATTTCACAGAGCATTACTTAGTTTCTCTTTAAAGTTGTTATATTTCTTTTGTTGAAGTCTCTAATAAAGCAACAACTTGATGAAACCCAAGGAATGTGTGAATATGCTTTGTACTGCAAAGGTAATGTGTTATAGTGTAGTGCGTGAGATTTTTGTTTGGTCACATTACCTGGATTTCCAAACATGTTCCAACTGTAAAAATTTCCTAACGTCACCAAGATTTCTGAAGATGATGTTCTCTTTGACTCCTTTTTTAGCATTAATTCTTCGCCAGGAGGGTCAAATCCAGGAATCACTGGATCTGTTCCAGAGGACTGTTCAAATCAACCCACAAAGTGCTGACAATCTCAAACAAGTGGCAAGATCTCTGTAAGTGTACTACCAATAACTATGCATGTGTTCTCATCTGGAATACCTAGGATTAACTTTCTGTCGGACCTAGTTATTAAGATGTCGCGGCATTTGTTTGCAAATTATGTAACTAACAAACTACACTGTACAGTATATACAATGTACTGTAATGTACTGTACTGCATTGCACTGCACTGCAGTGATAGCAAAATTGGTGCTTGTGGAAGATGCCTTACATATGAGGGAGCCATGCATGATTCGCAGAAAGCACAAATATATTCATGGTAGTCCTGATGGCATAATTAGACAACCAAAGTACTTACAGGATTTAAGTTCAAATACTTACCCTTTGAAAAGGTAGAGATTGGGAGCTACTTCCCATGTTGGAATAAGTCAAACTTAGCCTACCAGTTAATGACTGGTAGCCACATATAAACCAATAATTGATAATGAGCTAAAGAAACTTAATTCCTTTTATATCAGTTTGAACTGGTTTCCTTTTTTTCTAGTTTTCTTCTTGCTCGTCACAAGGCTGCTCTTGAAGTCTACAATGAAGCTGCAAAACTCAGTACCAAAGACTGGGTATGTTGCATTTGTGCTAGAAAATTTATTTCAATTATATTAATTTGTAGTGTTTGTTTTAAATATATTGTCCAGAGGTTTAATTTGTTCATCACAGTTCATTATGCCAGTTGAGTTTAACTAATAATCAATAATATATTATCAAGGAAAACTAAAATTTATGCTCAGCAATTTAAATAGCCTGCGAACACACTGTCAGACAGATTTCCGGCTTTTGTTTCACGCTGCCAGAAAATACCGTCTGCAAAAGCAAACCAAAATTAACCTCAATCCATATAACTACAGAACTAAACACGTGTGTCATGTGTGGTGCAAATGAGTACGCATGAAGATATCGACTCCGGAGTCAGCATTTGGAAAAATCTGCGAGATGTTGATGCCAAAGCTCATTAAGCTACAAGAAGAGGCTATGAGATACGTTGTTCTGGATGAAAATGATGTTTTTGTTAATTTGCTCACCGGATTTGGGAAATCTTTAAATTATATTTCAAGGATTACCTGAACTGTTTTCATAGTTGCAGACTGAACATGAGAAAAACATTGTCATTGTTGTCCCACCACTGTTGGTGAGCTTGATGAAACTCAAAGATCAAGTAAGTCGCCTTTATTCGCTTGGAGTAAGTGTTATCAGACTGAGTGAAGTGAATACCGAAGCAAATAGGAAAGAAGTGGAAAATGGTCAGTATTCCATTGTTTATAGATCACCCATATCATGGCTGGGAGATGACATATGGCGAAAAATAGTCTTGAGCAGGTTTCTTTGGGGTTGAGGTCAAATTTAGGCCAGCACATGCCGCAACCTCCGAACATCCCTTGAACTAGACCGCTATACTGGTATCAAGCTGAAATCTCTAAAAGAAAATACAGAAGGTCTAGGAAAAGTATCGACAACAATTTCTGGCCTCTGAGCGAAGACATGTCGGGCTTGATGTCATGAAACGCTGGTGGTGCCTCCACACTTCAAGCTCTTTTTAGCTTCTGGCAATCTCGCTTCTTCTTTGGCCGGTCATGTAAGGCACACTGAATCATCGGAAATAAAATCTTTATAATTATAATTTATAGCATTTTGTCCTGCAGATAGCGAGCCATTCTCTTTTGACATATACAGCGAAGCATGTACAGTTTCTCTGGAGTTTCTCTAGAGCTCTCAGTGGGATGTTTGAGCTCTTGTAAACCATGTTTTGTGATGTTCCACGCAGGCTAGTATCTGAGCCATTCTATCACCTCATATAATTGGTCAGTGAGAAGACACAAGTTTGAAGTCATGGAAATCAAACCCTGACTCGCTTTCGCAGACTGTATTTTCCAGCGGCGTGAAACAAAAGCCGGAAATCTGTCTGTGCTCACAGGCTACATGTCTAGGAACAAATTAAATTTGATATAAAATATACATTCTAATTGCTCTCCTTTTTTATCAGGAAATTTATCACAATCAAGGTAAGTTTTTTTACTGGATCTTAACTCTGATGTGTTGTGTGTGTAGAAAGAGGTCATTGGGTGATACCAGTCTTAATCATCTTTCAGGTGTTTGCTATGTGTATATGAAGGACTTTGAAAAGGTAAAAAAATCTTTAAATGATTATTTATTAAGTAATTCTTCCTAGCATTCATGGGGCCTGCATGTCAAATGTCATATGAAAATCCCAATTGTTCTAAAAAAACTAATATCCCAAGATGTGTGTACATACATTGTACTATACATTTGCTGAAAGCTGGTAATTTATGCTGAATAAATTTCAAATGTACAGTAAGCACTGTGATTTTTAGCTAACAGATATTGTATCTTTATAGGCTAAAGAATGTTTCAAGCACGCTTTACAATACCACCGGCATGATTCATCCTTTATTCAACTGGGAAAAGTTTTACTCTTAGAGGGCGACACAGAATCTGCCATTGATATTTTTAAGAAGGCAATAGAGTGAGTAATCTATAATTTTGTTATTTCTGCCACAAGAAAAATCTCCAAGGGTGTTCAGCATATCATTAAATGGACAAAAAATAATTTCTGTGGTCCCATTAGTTCAATTTTGTGTTTTTTTTTTGTGGTTTCAGAAAATAATTCACCCCTACCCCCATCAAAGGTCATTGGAAATTTAAGGGGGTGGGGGTGGGGTATCTCAAAACAACTGCTTTTTTCAAATAAAGTATGAAGCTGAAGTGGAATTTCTGGAGGGGGGGGGGGAGGTATGGAGATGAATTTTTAAGCAATAGTTCACATTTGAAATACTTGTATAAGACATGTGAAGATATTACCATTGCTATGGTTATGCAATAAATCACGCTTTTCGTTGCAAAAGTGAAAAGGTTTCGAAGTGCATTGGTGCTTATATGATAAATAGCATATTACATGGCCGCTTGGAGCTGTGCTCACTCGTGAAATATCTTCCAACACTCGAAAAGAAATTTCGGATTTCTGCACGGCCATGTAATATCCTTGATATATTTTATGCTTTACATGTATGTGTTTAAAGTTTTCAATATCATGGCAACTATCATGATAATGAAAGATAGTAAATTTTTAGCTTGGTATGTAAATGATTAAGATGGATTTTTTGAGATAAACTACAGTGCTGTAAGATGATCTCAATATCATTTATCATTATGTAATATCTGTTTTTAATAATCTTCTTTTAATTACTATACACTTCAGGTTTTCTCCAGAAAATCCAGACCTAATGACAACACTTGGCCTACTTTATCTTCAGGTGAACTCAACAATTTTGTCGTTACTCTTTAGTCTTATGATTTTTATTATCTTCTCATAATGATACTTTACCTTCTAAATTATTTTTTGGCATCCTTATTGTACGATGTATCATGTTTTCAACTCTGTTTACTCCTTCTATTGCAGCTAGGCCAGACATCAAAGGCCTTTGAGCATCTTGGAAATGCACTGACTTATGATCCTAGTAATGTTAAGGTGAGAGCTTGCCATTTTTCTTTCTTATTGTACAATAGACGTCATGCAAAAGTAGCTGCCATTGTCGTTTCATGTCTGGTTAACTAATAGCATGACATTCTACTGGTACTCTGCAAAGTTTCAGTGTTCATTTGAGACTGTGTTAAATTTAACAGATTTGTACTGAAAGAGCTTCCCTGGCCTCCCAATTTTTTTTGTTTTTGGTAACATACAATTTCCTGTAACTTCTCATTAGATAGAGGTATAGCCGGAAAACTTAATTCCATAGTTACAGTGTATGTTGATTTATTTTGACTTTATGTTAATCTTTAAGGTAAACTGATGAAGTTTCTTCCAGGGGCAGAATCCAACAGTGGTATATTTGCATAGGGTTATCTATAGACTACCTTGCTTGGTAAACCCTTGTCAGTATTATCATTTTAAAGAAAACAGGATTGTATAATACATACTAGCGTGTTGTTATATTTTTTGGGGTTTTTGCTTTAAATAGGGAATCAATTTCCCCTACTTTATTCCCCAAGGCAAGCATCAGGTGTGTAGGAAATAGCTAATTACATAGTGTTAAAGGCACGCAATTCGTGCAAAAGGCTACCTGTTATGAAATATACTTTTGTGCCATACCAGGCCATCCTAGGAGCTGGCTCCATGATCCAGTCTCATGGTGATTATGATGTAGCACTGACCAAGTACAGAATAGCTGCTGCAACCACTCCTGAATCACCTCACTTGTGGAATAACATCGGCATGTGCTTCTTTGGCAAAAAGAAATTTGTTGCAGTGAGTTGATGAACAAATCTTACATTACAATTTATAAAATAGCTAAGATACTACGAGTGCTCTCATAGGTTAATAGGTGTGTAACGTTTTAGATTCATGTGCAGTTTTTGAGAAACATTTTATAAAAGAAATGGAAGACTTTTTCTTTGTTTGCATAGCCTCATGTAAACACTTGGGAGTTTGGGAGAATTTTAAAGTTATGCAAACCCCTCGACTGTGTCTCAAGTTCTCATAACTTTCTTGATTTCTTCCAAGCCCTCCCTTTGGCATGTGGTATTTTCTGGTTAGCACATACTAAATATTTGTATGTGATGCAAACCTAAGAAGCTGTCACTTACCTGCTCTCAAAATGCTTTGTAATCATGTGCAAATTAGGTGCAGGCTTCCTGGTTTATTAGCTGATTAACCATACTACACAATTGGTTGCATCTAAGCAACACCAAAAGTCTAGGTGGTATGACTCAAATGTGAAAGGTTCGGGGATGCTCGTTGGAAAATTTGAATGAAACTCTAAAAATGACGAATCAAAGCTTTATTTGGTCCCTAAAATATGTCATTCTAAGCCTCAACCCTTAATCCCTAACCCATCAGTCTACATGTAAGCCAATGCGAAACGATGAATATCCCCTCCATTTTCACATTTGAGACCCCCCTGGCCACCCAATCTTGCCCCGAAAAAAAGGTATGTACACACACAAGAAAATGCAGATGAGATGTGCTGCAATGACATGACCCACTGGCACCTCGAATGTTCCATAATTAATTTTTGGGAAACTTTTGAAAATTAATCAGCAAAGTCATACAAAGTTTCAAGCTGTATACATACGTTTTAACCTTCGTAACTGCAATGTGTCAATTGAAGCATTTCTAGTTTTTTCTGCCCTGAACAATTTAATAGAATCAATTACAATAAGTATTGAATAATTATAATTAAATTTATGTATCTCAATTTGTGGACAGATTTAAAGGGCCACTGTCATGCCTGATATATCATATTTTAATAAGTATGGCCTGTAGCTTGCTGTAATCGTGCTTTATTGTCTTGCAATGGAAGAAGAAAAATGCTTAAAGTGGTGAAAGCAAAGAAATATCGACTAAGAAGAAAAAATAGCTATTACAAGATTCAAATTTTCACCAGAATTTCAGCTTTGATTTCTGGACATCCTGTCCAGAAATCAATTTTGTTGAATTGCAATCCACTTTCATCCTTGTAGTCCTGTACTATTTCCCCAAAATACCTGTTCTATTGTGCTCTGTGGAATCTGTTTATCAAATTTACTCGTGTATTTGGTGGCATTTGACACAATAATATGGAAATTAGAACATAACAATTTATATAATCAGGCCTGACAGTGTCCCTTTAAATTGATCTTTTTAGGCGATCAGCTGCCTCAAGAGAGCAACATACATGGCACCATTTGAATGGAAAATCCTTTACAACTTGGGAATCATTCACCTCACAATGCAACAGTATCCTTATAACTCCAGTCTAAAACTACATGTGTACACATCACCTACTCTAACTTACGTTAGGGTGGGAGGAGAGGGTGGGAGATGTTTGTACATCACTGCAATATTGAGGAGGGACGTCATCACTTAGCTAATTTGCATATTTTAAAATCTTGAATATCTCTGTGACGAAGAGCGATATTTCCAAAACGTAAACGGCATTTTTCTTCTCATGAAGACTTCCTGTTAATGTTTTAAAGTGGCTTACATTGGAGAGATGCAAATTTCATCATAGTAGCAAATATTTAAAAAGTCTGCATTCGGGCCTAGTGGCCCATCAGGCCGGAGCTTATCCCGGTTTCTGCAGCATGAAGCGACAGAGAGTATTTCTTCTACCCCCTTCACCTGGGTGAAGAGAGGCACTGTGAGAGCAAAGTGTCTTGCCCAGGAACACAACGCAGTGCCCCGGCCAGGGCTTGGACCCGAGTCGTCCGATCCGGAGTCCAGCGCTCTAACCATTAGGCCACTGCCCCTCCCTAGCAAGTATTTGCCCATCACAAAATTTTCGTTGAGTTTATTTTATCCAAAACTGCCTTCAAATCAAAGAAAACGGCTCAAAATCACGGTAGGTTAGTAGTGATAGCAATCCGAATAGAAACAGGAATGGTTAAGAATGTTGAAGATTGAGATTAAGAACGACAGAGTCGACTCGAAGACTGAAGAAGTTCAGGGTAAATTCTTCATTGTGTGACACCTCGACCAGTGAAGTTTGTTATTTATGGTATAACCAACTTACGTTATGCATTCCAAATAAATGAACTTTAAGTTTATAGCAATAATCCTCCTACTCGAGTTTCCTTAACGTTCATTAGATACGCCTCTGCGTTTCATTTTCTTAGCGCGGCTATTACTCTCAAACCCAAACACAGTCAGCTGTTCATGTTACTTGCAAGTAAGTGTCTCTGTTGACGTATTTTTGATTTGGCGCAACCAGAAGAAAAGAGGGGACGGAGAGGAAACCTGAGGGCGTTGGCTGAGATATGTCACTTCCGCAAAAGTTATTTATAGATTGGCCCTAGAACTGAAGCCTCTTTCCACAAAGCACCATTCCGCGTGTTTTTGGAAGTCATTTTCATCGACAAACTGAACTCCACTCGGTCCGCCATTACAAGCGAGATTTTGTGTCCCTTCCAAATACCAGATCGAAATTGGACGTCTTGGGAGCAGACGTCCCTTAAAAAAGTCAATCTAAAAATAACTTTGTGGAATTGCCATATCCCAAAGCCTGGACCAACAGTGTCCGTCTCCATGCCCTCATGTTCTCTTGACGCAAACGCAAACTTCCTAAGGCACATCCCGAGGGAATGAGAAGGAGACACTTTCAGGGCCTCTTATAGGTGGCCCGCTAAAAGGACTCCAGGAAAGTCCGTCATTTGTGGACGAAAATGCTTACTCGTGACGGAAGATAGTCTTATAAAACCGAGGTGAACTTCGGTCATTGTTAATCTTGAATGACTGAAATACCAAGTTAACCTACAGTCTCAAAACATATTTGTAAGGCAAGCTCATAATATGCAGTTTCGCTCATAAGGCTACAGGGAAGAACTGCGTATAGAGCCCTGCCATGATAGAGTGAAATTAATAAATGTGACACTTTTGATTGTTTTAGTTGCTCTTACTCACTTGGAAGACCAGGAGAATGCCAGACATGCTTACGAACAGGCAGCTAACTTGGACAAGTAAGATTATATGCTAGACATTCACTTATTACAGTCGTTAAAAAAGTCCATTGTTCCTGTCAGACCAAATTGAGACGTTTTTGAGGAAATTAAAACAAATTTAATAGGCCCTTACGCTCGAGACAAATTGAATACAGCTATAATGGTAGAGTTTAAGGGAGCTACGTCGTGGCTGGTGAACTTTGAAAAATTTAGCCTAAATTTTTCAAACCCGTTATTTGCAATCCGTCTCAATCGTCTCTATCCTTAAAGTGCACCTAACCCCAAAATATATTTTTCGCTAGAATAAACCTTTGCACCAATTTGAAACGCATTGCCCCTTTTTACCAAATTCTGACTATTTATAGCATTCAAAAGTTACGATAAACTGTGCATAATTTGTTCCACGGCCGAGTCAGAAGGGGCGTGGGTCTATTCCCGATTTGACGTCACAAACTGATTTGCATGCATGTTTACAAAGACTTGATGCGATGCAAATCGTTTTGTGACGTCAATGCACAGTTTTTCATAACGTTTGAATGCTATAAATAGCCAGAATTTGGTAAAAATGAGAAACGAAAGGTGCAATGTGTTTCAAACTGGTGCATTTAGGTATATTTTAGCAAAAAAATATTTTGGGGTTAGGTGCACTTTAACCATCCTTGTTCCTTTTTGGTTGAGTATCACCTCTTTGGTATTTTTCTTCCTAAGTAAACTATTATTTTTAGGTTTCTTAACATTTTAACGGTAATTTGGCTCGTCGCAGAAATGACTATTTTGTGTTTATCTTCAAGCCTCTAATTGTTTTGTTTCTCGCTCTTTCAGCTCCGACCCGTCAATCAACTTGAACTTTAGTATCTTCCTGTACAATGTAGGCGAGAGAAAAGAAGCTGCTAAACAGTTTAACATTTACGAGAGAAAAATGGAATCCTACCGTTCGGTAAAAGGAAACGAGATTGATCAAGAGGTAAGCTTGTTCTTAATTCAAGGTTTCACTCTAACCACTTGTCTTGGGCGAAGAATATTTCTTAGCATAGATCGTTTGCACCCATTTTCTTGCAACTGCTTTCATATTACATTCATTTACCGTACGGAAAACTGACGTTTTTGTAAGTTTGGGTTTCTGTAGCTGTTTTTATGTTCATTCCATTGTTCTTTTGTATATTGATCCACAGCTTATCGATGTCGCCAACAAGCTTGGTCCATCTTTACAAGTTGGAGAGGGCCTGGTGTGGGAAGGAAGTAACGCTGGCCAGTCTTCGCGGGCGTCACAGCCGGATTCCCGAAGTCCTTCAGGGCCAGAGTCTGTAGCAAGCAGCAGTTCGTCCTTCCAGGACGATGGATCTTTTGTTTAGTTTATGGCATGGTTGAGTTGAAGACGCGATTTCCACTATGAACTGGTTACAGTTTAACCTCTTTATACGTTCACCGAAGGGGCAGAGCAGCGTCCGTATTATAGTGGAAGAGATGATAGTGAACTCTCTCTTAACGAACACCTCTAGTTTAAGACGGACTACTAGCTGGTGTAGGTCCCTGGACTAAAGGTGGATTTCCACTGTCGCGTAATTTTTTACGTGCATAAATAAAATTAGAGACAATGTATAGAAAACTTGCGTACACGTTTACGTCGTTCATACATCGTCTCTAAATTTCTTTACGCACGTAAACGCACGTAAAAAAGTACGCGACAGTGGAAATCCACCTTAATGGTGTTGGGCCCTGTGCACCGTTTTTCAGTCATTTAACTGTATCTAAAATCTCTTTTAACGGACACCTCTCTAAGACGGTCTGCTGGTGTCGGTCCTCGCGCGACGTTTTTCAGTCATTTTACTGTATCTAAACTTTCTGTAAGCCGGACACCCTTCTAAGAGGGACAGTTGTCTCGTAGTACTAACGTCTCGCCTAGGTTAGATAGAGGCTTTCAGCAACCCTCAAAGGATGTGAAGAATCTAATAAAAATAGAATCACTGTTTACTGTTGGTGCCGGTACATTGGTACCCCTACTTCAGTCCGGGGAACAACGGTACCAGTTTTGTCAAATCTTTGTTCAAACACTCAAACTGAAATGACATAAATGTTTAAATCCAATAAACATAAAAAGCTTAAAAATCCCAATTGGTGGGAGCAATAGAACATCAGGGGTCCCCTCATTTTCTCTTGGTGGGAGGCAAACCAGTTGGTTATTTGCAAGCACGGCCGAGGAGCTGAACTAGTGGCAAGAGCAGGACTTGAACCAGGGCCGGATTTAAAGTCCGGCGCCCTGACGACTCGGCCACGCTGCTACCTAACTACCTTTAACTACTATTTACAAGTAACAAAATTATTTAAAAAAGAAAAAAAAAAACAGATAGTATACAAAGCAGAGGATTAATTCTCTTGCTTAAGGTCTGGCATAGGTTTGGCGGGATGCGAGATGGGGCTTAATTAAATTTAAGGCGGGATGCGGGATACGTAAAATTTTGCGAGCTGGAAACGGGGTGAAATTGTTTTGGCGGCGGGACCGGGATACGTTCCTTTTGGAAGGCGGTGTGTGGGATGTTTTGAAATTAATGGCGGGACGTGGGATCAAAAATAAGTGAACTTATTGTTTCGCTGACGATCGTGATTCGAGAAGTGATCAGAGTAAACTTATGACAGTGAAGGTTAAATTGTAGAAGAGGACAGCGGTTTTGGAACTCGACATGCTCATTTTCTAGTAGGAGTAACATCCCGATGGCAGTAGTATTGCCCTTACCAAGAAGTAAAAACTAACCGCAAGCAAACTAGTTAGCCCGTGAAAGCTTACCGCAAGTGAACCGGTGTGAAAGCTAACCGCAAGTGAACCGGTGTGAAAGCTAACCGCAAGCAAACTAGTTAGCCCGTGAAAGCTTACCGCAAGTGAACCGGTGTGAAAGCTAACCGCAAGCAAAATAGTTAGTCCGTGAAAGCTTACCGCAAGTGAACCGGTGTGAAAGCTAACCGCAAGCAAACTAGTTAGCCCGTGAAAGCTTACCGCAAGTGAACCGGTGTGAAATCTAACCGCAAGCAAACTAGTTAGCCCGTGAAAGCGTACCGCAAGTGAACCGGTGTGAAAGCTAACCGCAAGCAAAAGGGGAACTGCGGTTAGCTTTTACTTGTTGGTGGTAAGGACATAACTACTTCCATTCCGTCATTCCACCGAATATTAGGGTCACCCGTTAAACAGACCATTTGTTTCATAAATCCTGTATTCCTAATTTGGACCTTCTGTAATACAGACTCGGGTGACCGCATCACAAAATAGCACTCCACTCCAATTCATATTCATGCTAGTGTTTTCAAAAATCGAATAGAGCGATTTTTTCTAAGATTAACACTCAAATGTAATTGGATGCTATAAAATTTATCTAAGACCAAAATCATTTTACATCAAGCCTGGTGGATAAAGATTTTAATAGCATTTAGGAACTGATATGTTTTAAATTTTCTCGAAATCGCTCTTTCTTTCAGGGCAAACATCCAGGTCCTGGGTACCAGAGGTTTTCTCGCGGCACGGGGTGCTTCCTTGATGACAATTAATTCGGTCTCGTGTAAAATGGGCATGACGCCACTACGTTGCTATGGTAACTCTGATTTCGATAAAACGTACTTCATCTGAAACTTTGATCTTTCTCTAGTGCACCTGCAGCAATCTATTTTTCCGTCGGATAATCTATGGCGGTACACTAGCTGGTTAAAGTAAGTTGAAAGGTATCGTCACTATAAAATCCGATCGAGCCACCTTTGGATATGAGTTAAAAACTTTGGATCCAAATCAAGAATTTTCTTTATAAAAATGCACTTTTTTCCTTTTATCTGGGATGGAGCTTACGGGCCACCGTAATTCCTTCCTGTATTTAGCGACTCTCTTTAGCGGCTCGCGATCGTATCCGGGAATCCGCCATTTTGAAAGGAATCCTTGCAGAACGATTTGATACCAGTCCTTTTCGGACCAGTAAGACGTACAGTGAATCGAAACGATGAAACATCTCTCTGTTCTAGAAATAATATCAATGTATTTTTTCTTCCTCTTTCAGTTAAATCGACTTCTGTACTGTTTCACCCACAACAAAACGCTATTTAAAATTTTACAGATAGCTTTTGTTTACGATCATGCATTAATATTTTTGAATTCACGGTTAATCATGGAATAGAGCAATAGAGAACTGGATAATCCGTGAACACAAAATGTCACTATATTGGCACAAAAAAGAACAATTATGAGAAAGCTTTAGCTTTTGTTCGCGCAATTTTGACTTCTGATTGACTTGAACAATAGCGCCTCCTTATTTGGAGAAATAACAACAATACCTTGTAACAATTCATCCAATCAATTCATCAGCACGCGCGCGTCGTTTTCCCAAACGTTCGGTTGTTGTGTTGCAGCTTTGGATTGGGTTTTTGGAGTGCATTTGACATGGAAAGCAAACGGAGAAAGAACAAGTAATCGCCAAGATCATTTGGGCTAGCTCACAGCTGGGTATCGCTGGACTCGATCACCAGAAAATAGCGATTGAAAATCACATCTGATGAGTATAAAAAGGAAAGATCCGGAAGAGAGTTTTCTACAAAGTGGAGAACTTCTCGAAGACGACGACAGCGATAGTTTGCTGGCGGATGAATTAAGAGGGATGTATCGGAACAGACTGAAAGGCATGGAAGAGATAGAAGAGAAAAGAGAAGAAACTCACCGGGTAAGGATAACATTGATGCGATTTTATTCCCACCGATCACACAGGATGTAAACATAAAATTATTAAATATTCCATCTCCTACTGTAAAATTTAAAATTTCGAAAACGAAAATCGAAAATGTTACGCCAACTGATGGGACATGTTCGACCAAAAGATAAGAAAAAATTGGAGATTTTTTTATATCGATAGCCTATTATTTGTCATATGTTGTTTAGGCCGTTTGCCATTTTCAGGAGCCACATGTCTAAGAGGCCAGCGGTTTGAAATGGAGAGCGAAACGTGCCGCCAAAATTCGCTCAGTTGATACGGGATTTATTTCGTAGCTCGTGGGGGCAGCCTCTGCTATCGTAAAAACGCTTCAAAGTTTCGAGAAACAGAATCAATTTTGTCGGTGGTTGTATGATAAACAGTGAGAGCTGAAGCTGCGGCTTTGTTTACATTGGACGGCGTTTTGGCCACCGAGGCATGTAATAGTCGTGCATTGAAAATAATTCCGGGAAATAATTATTTCAGACACGCTTGAAAATTTATGGCTTCGGACGTAGGTAGCATTTTAATATTATTATTTAAGTTAAGAATATGGTCTTCATTTTTTATGTTGTAATTGTTTCAATTGTTTCTTGTTTAAGTATTTAATTCGTAAAGGGAAATTGTTTGCTTAGCTAAATTCTTAACTGCAAATCTGCAAATGCTCAGTTTGTTTGCGGAGAGGCATGTCTGTGTTGTAGCTTGCTTGTAGTTCTTGTAAAGATTAAGTTGTATGATTTATAGGTTGCTGTTCACCTATATATGTCTAACTCTAAATCCGGCATTTCAGAACATGATGGGATTGTAGAACTACGTGACAGATTCAGCAGATGCCAACCAAAGTTTTATTGTTGACTTTTGTTAGAAATTTAAAAAGTCAATTCCCAGGATTTTGAGTTTCAATACGATTTGAAGAAAGTGGCTGAACTTTTGTCCATCATGATTTACAGCACCTGTCTGACAGCAAGAAGCGGCGCTAAAAAATATCTTACCACTATACATATATTATATATTAGGGAGTTATGTGCATTTCAGCTGGCAATTGTGGCCGCCATACCTGTCAGAGCTCTGGACTCAGAGCTCTGGAGCTCTTGAAAGTTCTGATCATGACACCCTCCAAAAGGGCACATTTGATATCAAAATTCGAACATCACTCTGACACTTTATGGTTAAACTTCTATACTTTAGGAAATTGGAAAAAGGAATAAAAGAAAAAGAAAAAAAGGAATAAATTTTTTAAAAAATTTG
Organism: Blastomussa wellsi; assembly: GCA_947652115.1. Classification (NCBI taxonomy): domain Eukaryota; kingdom Metazoa; phylum Cnidaria; class Anthozoa; order Scleractinia; family Plerogyridae; genus Blastomussa; species Blastomussa wellsi. The sequence continues at coordinate 41,226,857 of OX393561.1, forward strand.
CATTTTTAATTTAAAAGCCTCACAGTCATAGGCATACAGGCAGCTTCGGACTTGAGGGTGCTGTAACCTCCCTGCCTGAGAAAAAAAAAGATTCACAATTTCTGAATGTGTTAACATTAAACTGGCATGCAATCGACTAAAAATTGCAATTGCTGTTGCCCAAATCCTAAGCGTTTTGTACGCCTATGGTCACAGTCTTGTTAGAATTTTGACATATCGAACTCAGGCTATTAAAAATTGCTTTTCAATTTGATTGAATAAATGAAAACACGGCACAATGCAGTGCAAATTACAACTCAGTACTTTTTAATATTTTGTCTGTTTTCCAGCATCAGCTACAGTCCTTGCAGTCTTATGTAAATGAACTGAGTGATCAAAATGAGATCCTGGTGCAGACTGTTGAGGAACTGGAGCGGGAAGCCAATGACAGAGTGGCCCTGGTGGAGAGTAAACTGCAGAAAACTACACAGTCACTCAAGGTAAATCATGCTGATTACGTGTGGGGTGTTAAAGGGCCCTAGTCAGCCTCCGCCATTTTCCATGCCATGGAAATTATAAAATATGGTGAAGCGTATTCTTAAAGTATTGCTGTAAGTTATGTTACTAGAAGTGTTTAAAGTACTTTAAGCAAGTTTATCAGTGATTTCTTTCTTTCGCTCCACATAAAATAATTATAATATGAAACTCTCACATGTAAACAATAACCAAGGCGTGGCTGACTAGGGCCCTTTAACTATTAGTCCATTCCTAAAAGGGAGATGCTTGAGATTTGATCAATAAAGGACGCACATGTAGCAGGGGTGGGGGACTTGGAAGGTGAATATGTTTGGAGGTGGATTGATGGACTTAGTCTTGATTCTCAAAGTGGGCTGATTAATGCATTCTCCATGAAACTCCAAGATGGAAAAAATACAAACAGTGCATGGATTGTAAAAATACATCTGGAATGGAACCTATGTGCTAGATATACATGTATGAACAGGGTACAGTCTGCATTCAAGTCAAGTATACTGTCAAGCCAGAATGTATCTCTGTTTCCGTAGAATGGATTGGCTAGGATTATTCCAGATCAGATGATTAAAAGCATCACAGGGCTACCCCCAGCATTAAATTTGGCAGCATCCTCTAGGTAAAGAGGTTCACTGTGAAAGTATAGTGCCTTGCCGAAAAACACAATGCAGTGTCCTGGCCAGGGCTCCAACATGCACTGCTTGATTCATAGTCCAGCGCACTAACCATCAGGAGTACTTGTTGTGTGTATTATTTTGTAAGTTACAATTCATTTTTATTTAACTTTTTTGCAAATGTTATCAGGACCACTCAACAAGGGCAGCTGAACTGGATCTTCGAGTTGAACAGCTGAGCATGGAAAAGAAAGATGACATAGAACAGATTAAGGTCAGTTAATTTTGTGCATATGCATGTGCAAGGAAAAGCTTAGAGATTTAGCCTGCTAAAAGCAGAGCTCCATATTTTTTTCTGGGTCTTGATTTCACTGACCCAAAATAAATCACAACTGCTCTTCTCCAGTTGCAGAAATTCCGCAGAGGATACAGTGCCTTCAATAAGCACCGATGGCCGACTAAAAGTGTCAGCTACTGTGTTCTACTTTGCTTAGAAACGTCGGCTACATTTTTCCTATTTTGAAGAAATTAAAGAAAGTTTCTTAAAAAACAGTTACTCTACTGAAAGTAATTGCCTGCCTACTTTAAATTTTATTGAACCCTTGTGATAATATCAATAACAAATCTACCATATCAACTGACAGTTCTAATAGTTTTCAACTGGTCTTGGTTAATTTCAATTAACAAAATAGGCTTTGAAAGAAGAGCTTAACATAACAACCCAACAGCTTGCGCACCTTGAGACTCGCCATGAAGACTTGGACTACGACATTGACAACCTGGTCAACCTGATTGGTACAGCTAGAGCCACGGGAAAATGGGAGGTGAGAAATGTTTGTTATTTATTCAGCTAACTGATTATTAAGCCAGATGGTTACTGGAAATGCCAAGGTCTGTACAGTGCACAACAAAAAGGCTGCCTGATAGCCTGGCACTAGTAAAATGATAGGTTCAGCTACTACCTTCTTATCACAGGTTGCCAGTACTAATAGCAGTGCATATTGAATTCGCTCTGACGAAGGGCTAACGCTCGAAACGTCAGCTTTTGAATCTCTTTACGGTGGCCAATTCACATCAACCTAGTTGATAAAACCAAATTATCTTGTTATATTTCCCACCGATGCAGTACCACAGTTTCTTTGGAAACTTGACCATGCATGTTATACCACATACTACATATTTTTGGTAGTTACTGCCAATGACGATTTCCTGGCATTTTATTTTTTTTTTTATGCCAATGGTCAACTAATGATTATTGGTCACTAGAGTTCTGTCCGCTCTGATTGACAGGGTTTCACTGCATACTTAATCTAGTTTCAATCTGGTTTCAATACAGTTGGCTGGGTTAGGCTTGAGGACTGTGTCACTTGATGCCATTTTGGGAGCACATGCTGCAGCATCAAAGGAGTTGTGAGTATTAAAAAAAATGGCCCATATATAAATTATTTCATAAGTACACTAACTTAATTTGCAAAAAAAAATGAACTTGCTCAACCCTCCCCCCCCCCCTCCCCCCTCTCTAGATAAGTACTCCCAAATTTCAGATGCAAACATCCTTTTGAATAACTCAATATAAGCCCTTCCGAATATAAGCTTGTGGGCTTGTGATTATCATTTTTAACTTTTCACATTATACTTGTTCCTTTAGCAAATCCGACCTGAAAGGGGAATTGAGCAAATGTAGACCCTGGTTTTATTCTTGGACTTTTGTGGGATAGAAGATTATATATAGATTATTCATATGGCTGTGCTAACTGACACTGCAAATAAGCAATACAAATTTTGGAAAGCAGCATAAATTAGTTAAAAATTGGCAGGGGGGGTAGACCAGTGGGTTATTTACCTCAAGGCTATTTACATTGAGGAGTTGAATAGTCCTGGGTACTAGAGGTTTTTCCCTCATTTGTGTACAATACTTGACTGATCAACTGTG
>OX393561.1:41230113-41315113 GCA_947652115.1 Blastomussa wellsi
GATACATCAAAATTACTATTTCAGGAAACATGGTTCAACGATATAGATGTACGTGTAGATATCGTTAACACTGTTCATGTGTTGGTGCATCTTTGCACCGTCTGGATCCTTCGCGCACTCTGATTGGTTAAAACCCGTGAGTTATCACAAATGTTAAAAACACCGATAAGCGTGTTGCATTGTTTTAAAAAGCGAAAAACTTTAATAAGATATAAACAGCAAGTCTTTCGGAGAATTTGCTTTCAAATTTCCTAGCAATTGCCTGCAGCAGTTACATGTTTGTCCAAGTGTACGGTTATTTTTTTGCATTGTAAAATCGTAATTTAGTCAGCAGATGGCTTGCTTGCGCCTTTGTCCATGGAGCAAGTGAGGATTAAAAGTTACTTTCCCGACAGTGAATTGTGCTTGCCCCGGACAACCAGACGTGACCTTTCTGAAGCCCTGTTATAATGCTAAATACGTTCGGCTGGCGCGCTAATGCAGTTTAATATCTGAAGAGTGTCCACCAGAGAGAGCTGGCTGTTTCAGAGAGTAAGATTCGGCCAACGATTGGAACGAAAACCCCTGATCGTTCTATTGCAGACTGGGACGCAGTCACCGTAAACCAAAAATGCTTGCAGTAATTGAAAGCTTGGGTTCACCGACATTTTCTTAATGCGATCAGCCGTTTTTTTCTTTTTCCCACTGTTTTCCAAGAATCAGAAGTACGTGTACCATTGAAAAATGCCTGGTGACCATTTACAAAGCTATAAAAAAGATCCGTTGAAAAATTTATACTTTTTTCTCTCTTGTTAGGTTGCAAGACTCCAAGAAGAAAATCGCGAGTTGAAGACCACAGTTCAGGCGTTGAAAGATTCGAATGGAGGCATCCCGCTGGATCTGTCGCGTGAGTACGAGCAGAGAGTTAAGCGGTTGGAAGCTGAACTAGAAGTAGCCGAGGATCAACGACGGAGGGCCGCGCAAGAGGTGGTGAAACTACAGAGCCAACTGAGTGAGAGCCAGCACGCTGCCAGAGGGCATAAAGAAGTACTAGTCAGCGAGGTTTGTTGCTGCCAGTTTTGTGCCACGTGCAAAGATCATTTTTAGCAGGCAGAGTCTTCATAATCTGACCGGCAGGGGATAAGTCTGGGACCGAGAACTTTACAAAAATGTTCGTTATTTATTCGAACGCATCACAGAAGTACGGAACTCCCGAAGTCATAGCCACGCTTTCCGACGAATCTGTTTCGTAGTGCTGTTGTACGTCTATTTTTCGCGCTCAGCCTTCCCGCCCTCAACGCTGTCAAGCCTCCCTTTTGCGCTGGCTTCCAGTTTTCTCGCAATTCTTCTCCCGTACTCAAAGGCCAAGAAAAATACGAGAAAATAAAGGGCTGTCAACGTTAGATTTTTTCCGTTTAAACAAATTCAAGATGACGTTAACTGACGACAACAGTTGAAAGTGACTCTCTGCGCCATCTGAAACGAAAATAATTTATAATATTTGACATTTGGCACCGTGTTAAAGGGACACAGTCGCCATGAATAAAGTCATCTTTGGCAATGTATAAAATTGCCTTCAAATCAAAGGAAACCTTGAAATAAACTGGGAAGAATCAAGGATGACTTTGAATGAGAAGGATTGTGATCGACAAATTTGAAAAATTTAGGCTAAACTTTTCAAACTGTGTCATCCGTGACCGAGCTCCTTTAAGTCTTTTAATATTTGCTAAAATAGCGTTTGTTCTTACGTTCTTTATCTTTGAATCTTCCTTTCAGCTGACTTCGAGAGATTCTGAGCTTGATAATGTGAAGGACCGATATAATGCTTCGCTCAAGGAGGTCTGTGCTACCTTCATAAGAGACAAGTGTTTCATCACATTTCCAAACAGCGAGAATAGAGTTGAGAATACAATGGGCCTTAATCACACGGCGGCCATATTGGCCATAGACAATAGATCTCGTACCCCGAGCCTCGAGTTCAAATGTTTGGGAACGAGTTCCCGCGTGGCAAAACAAAAGTTTTCAATCCCTCGAGACTCAACATGGCCGCCGTGTGATTACGGACCATGCTCAGCCTGAGTATTGTTGACAAACTTTTCGCTGTTAGTAAATGTGATGAAACACTCTTGACACTCTTGAATCAAACATTGTGATGCAATGTGATTAGATGTGACTTCCTTATTTCTAATGTCCGTGCTGTTGTTGTTGTTGTTGTTTTTTATTAACTAACGATTCGTTTCTCTCCCTTTTTGCTTTGTAAGTTCCTAAATCCGTGATACGATCGTTAAACATTTTGTTGAAATGATACTTTTATCTCAGATTCAACAATATGAAAAGGAAATCCGGGACCTTAAATCAGAGCACAATAACTGCAGCTACGAGGTAACGTTTTGACCTTATTGTACAATCGCTAAATAACATTCCGCTTTTTTACTGTCGCAAAACTTCAGGGAAAGATTTAGGTAAGCACGCGAGTAACGGTGCCAAGCGCGGCAGGACAATTTGTGACCGGAGCCTAGCGCGGGAAAATTGGCAACTGGTGCCAAGCACGAGCTTTTAAGCGCGGAAAAACGTTTGAGCAGGTTCTAAGCGCGGGAAAAAGCAACCTGCGAACAGGCTTCCCAATGTGGCATTCAATAGGCGAAGAAAATTTCCGGCGAGCTAAGCAAGCGGAGCGTGGCCTGGGCAGAAGGAAATCACATTCTGCTCGCTTCGCTTCCCCAAACTTCCTCGCTGGTGAGCCTTTTACGTGCCTTTTCGCATGCTAAGGAAAAAGTAGCAGGTGTACCTAGTCCAGTTCTGGCTTTCTCTGTACGGTCTCGTGACAGAGAGAGGGCCAGAACTGGACAAGCAGGTTCCAATCGCGGTAAAACATGTAACCAAGCGCGCGAAAAGTCGCGAATTCCTAGTAAAGAATCCTTTTTTTGGTTTTTAGTGATAGTAACTGTTACTACACCCTCGTTTAGATTAATCTGAGTACTTCAAACGTTTTTTTAATGAGTCAGGGCAGTTTAAAACCTCGACAGGTTGAGTAAGCGTATTAACGATTCATTGGGAAGCATTCGCGATTGGGAGAGACTGCCTGGGTTTTGTGCTTCAACGTGTGTGTACAAAACTTTTAAGACGGAATCCATCAGGAAGTTGAGTAATATTTATTTAAGTTGGACAAAAATCGAGTACCAGAATAATTTAAATCATATGGCGTTATTTTTTACCCTTAATAAAAGGTAAAGATGTAAGTAATTATTTGTGATAACACCGACAACAATTTCTTATCAGAGCCCGAGAAAATGAATTTAAAGATCACAAACTGTAAGCAAAATCTAACGTGCAGCCATTTTGTAAAATCGTCTTTAAGCGATTCAGTGGAATTTTAGTGGAACTTCGAAATTTGTTTTCGATGTTTGGTGTTGTTGGAAAAGATTTCTTTTGATAAGATATTTGAAGCAGTAACTCAAAAGTTTGCAATAAGGTGTAAATAATCTTGGTACAACAATTTCTTCTCAAAGACTGAGAAAATGAATTTCAATGCTCGTAAGCTATCGGAAAACTCTCACATCTTTTAAGCGATTCAGTGGAATTCAGTGGAACTTCGAAATTTGTTTTCGATGTTTGGTGTTGTTAGAAAACATTTCTCTCGATAATATATTTGAAGTAGTAACACAAAAGCTTGCAATAAAGTGTAAATCATTTTGGTACATAATTTTGTCCAATGAATGCTCGAAGTCCTAACGGATTCCCTCTTAAAAGAATCTCGTCGTGTATGAAATTCTGTATCACACACAATGGCGCAACCTCTTGAAGTAGCCATACTTTTAGCAGAGTCAGTGGCAAGAAATAGCGTAAATGATTGACTCGTTCATTTTCTTTACTCAAGTTGGAGAAAAATAAATTTCACATCCAGCAACTCGAAGGTGAAGTTGTGAAGTGTCGTGAGCAGGTCGCTCTTTCAGAAGAGGAAAGTAAATCGGCACAGAGAGAGTTAAAACGACTACAAATGGCCTCTAATGATCAGAGAGATGCTCTTGCTAACGAGGTAAGGTTTGTGTAAAAATAGAAAATATATTGGACGCCAGAAAGGGAAACCTCGGTTCAAGCTTTAGAAAGCATTTGTGCCCGCCGTACGCTACGCTACATTAAGGACATTTGATTTCCTTGATTTGCTAGAACGGAGAAGTTACCAAACTATAAAGAAGCACGAAGGATTTAACGATTCACCCGATGTGGATGGAAATTTAAGCTGATTTTTCTTTTGAAGTTGTACGAATTTACTGTTATTTCTCTTTTGGGGTGTCCACTTCAGAAATGTATTTTTTTTTCTCCATCACCTTTTTGCTGCCGCAGTTGTTTATGCTACACAGAACTCCACTTCCTGCTAATTGTGATGGCCTCTTTCTGGCAATCATGTGGAGACACGATAACTACGATAATGTTAAGTAAATAATATATGAAATAACTCATTACCACGATCATTTACGATTTTTTCAGAATTTCTCTCTTTTTAGGTTGCAGAGCGCCATGATGTCATTTTAACGTTAAGGGAAGAAATGTCTACGTTGGATGATAAACACAGAGAAGCTGTCGCTCAGGTGACTAAACGAAATAATCAATAAACAAGTCGCAGTTTTATTCAAAATAAAAATTTAAAATTTGAACTTGTTCATTCAATGTTATGCTCGGTTTCCAGCGAAACTTTAAACGGTTTTTTGAGCAGTGCTGTCGAGTTTCTTCCGTGGCATAATGTGATAGCGTCTTGCTAGGGTATTGCACTATTCATAGTGACCCCCAAAACAGCGTTCGTTGTTTATGTTGTGATCTGTATTACATTAGATGAACTTATCATAGCTTATTTTCGACCAAACGTTTCTGTTGAGAAGAGAAATTGATAGCATTTTTTAAGCGATTTTATTCAAAATTTTCATTAAACTTTTCTTTCGACGGTTCCTTTGCCAAATGGACTCCCATCCCCTTGTCGCTTTTGAGAAGTCATTTGCGCTTCCTGTTAAACGTATAGTAATATATAAAAATCCCTAAAATTTGATAAAAAAAAACTATCTTGCCATATTTGATTTTCATGTAAATCTGTTTCCAACATACATTAATCTGCTTTAAAAATAATATGAATTCGTCAATAAAGCTCAGTGAATTGTTATTTTCAGGCTGAAACAGATTTACCTTGCTTGGGAATAGACTTAACCTGAAAAGACTAATTAGAACTGCAATATCTACACTGTGCGCTCTCTCCAGCGCAGATAAAACTTTCCTTTTGTCTTCTTGTACGTAAAGTAACCTCAACACGCTTTTCAAAGTCTGCATGGGTGTGTGATTTCAAACAATGGCCGTATTGTTGAGCTAGCGTTTCATTGTAAGAGTTCATTGAAAACTGACATGCTTGAGGGCCATTGTGAAGTCTGCATAATTTTATAGCGGTTATGCACAAAGTTAGCGTCCCTTGCTTCGGATCACAATAAAGCGAAGGATTGCGGGATCTCGGCTCTCTCAGTCTCCAGGACTTAGTAGGCCTTGTTTGAAAGTTGTGACAGATTTGGGCTAACTTTAAATTGGAAGGCTTAACACAGAATAAGCGAGGTAATGTTGGTTTAAACTTAACGCATGTTTACTTGAATTGACAAAAACTTTCTCTGACCGCGCGACTCCGTGAAGTCGAAATATAAGTGTAAACAAACTTATCTTTCAAGAGATTTCTCGGTTGGTTATTCCTTAGTCAATTTCTGCAACTATCATTAAATAGTTTGGTTTTCAACCTTATGCCTAATATAGTTACCGTCCGTTAAGCCGTCTTTGACGGTGTTCTTCAACTGATTCTTTATCGCCCGTGTACGGAAACCATTGTAAAACAGATGGTTTATGAAGCATACGCTTTTAAATTACTATTAATTGTGGTGTTACTGTTTACGACGCTGCTTTCATCTTTAGATGTTAAAATGATTTAAACTATGAAGAACTCTTTACTGAGTTTTTAAGTTTGTCTCTTCAGCTTTCTCATCGCAATAATGTGATTCAGAAGCTTCGCAATCAGAACAGGGAGATGACGGAAACGGTGAGATTTCATGGTTTTTAACTTAATGACAACATTGCGCTTGATTCTAATGTTTCCAGCATCACCATACATGTAAATGAAATCAGTTCATATTTTGTTGTCGTTTAGGACAGTAATATTTGCAAAGATGAATTAATGCTTATTCTATATTAGTTCTCAATTTTGTGTCATATTCGATATTGCCATGTCTCTTGAAGAATCAAACTCTATATGTAGCGATTCTGTTATCAATATGTGTAAAAGCCGCGCACGATTTGAAAGACTGCTTCCTTGGATGTGTTTTTGCAGATCGAAGACTACAGCCGCAAACAAGCGGAGCTCGAAAGCAAGCTGAATGTCGCTAGTAAGAGGGTAGGTGTTTAGAAACGTAGTGGGATATAGCTGATTAGACAGCGAAAACACCTTGTTTCGAGTGCAGTGGCCATATTGAATTACAGAAGAGGAAGAGGAATGGGGAGATGGAAGAAAATTTTGGCAAATTACAATGTAGGGTGGAGTGGGCTAGGTGCTTGTTGTTTTGGTCGGGATCTGTGTTCTTTGACAATGTAACAGAATAGTTCAGGGGAGTAATTCTTACAAAAATGTAAAATATAAAAAAAAATGATAAATATAATACAGGCAGGGTGAATTCGCTAGGCGGGTAGTTTCAATTGTAGAGAACTTGTCGCCCTGCCTTTCAAGAATTTAATCAGTAGTTAGAAACTGTAGGGTTTTTCCAGGATTGTTTATTCTCTCATGTAGCTCTCTGACTTGGAAAGCCGCCTGGAGAGGAATCAGCTAAGCAGCTTGGAAAAGTCTGACCAATTCGGCAAAATGGTAAATGGCTGTTCAGTTGGTAATTAAGTTAATTTGCAGTTCAAATAAACCTTGTTGTTGTTGTTGGCTGTTTGAAGCAGCGAATACCGTCGTAACCTTTCTTTGTGGTGGTCGATACAATATCTATAATGTATCTGATTGTTATTTGTGATCACAGGTTGAAGATAAAGATGTAGAATTGAAGGAACTAAGGTTGTCCCTATCAAACCTGAAAGATCAGCACGAACAAGCGCAGTCTAAGGTACGAACTACAGTTACTTCCATTTAGTCCAGTCTCTGAACTCTACTTTCCACGCGCCATGTTGATTCTCGCATTGAGTGAAGTCTGCATAGAGCAGCAGTCCTGTCTTGCCCAGATTTATATGGGTAAATCAAGACCGCGGTCAATATCGATTTTAGCCAACTGATCAAATTCGTGATTTCGGTAGTTCCCAGTCCATGTGAGGCACGGCCATATAATAAAAGTGAATTACGACTGACGCCGTGGCTCAAGGCAAGAACAATTGATGACGGTAAACTGACTCGTATTAAATGATAAAAATCGACAATCTGCGTGTATCAGACTTACTTAACTCGGGGCACTCAGTATTACTCCTTTCTCTTCAGAGTGCAAAATCGGTATCGGTTTTATCTTTCGTTATTTTATTTTAAGGTGTCCCACCGAGAGGAAGCTCTACAGAGACTTCAAGTTCAACAAAAAGATTTCGTGGAAGAGGTAAGCTAAGCAAGATTACCACCTAGGAGATGCCCAAAGAAATGCGTTCTGTATCTCAGAAGGTTTAGTAAGAGAGGAGTGCGGAGGGAAGAGGAACTGCAGTTGGGGGAGAGGGAATAAATGGTTGGGTGGGGTGAGGGGTTTGGTGGATATGTTGTTATCAGAGTTTATTTTTTTTATTTATTTTAATTCCCTACTCACCTGCAAGGCTTTATTTTGCTTCACAACATTCTTGGTTTTACATCCGTTTTCTATCGTATGCATTTCTTTTATGTGCCAATTCAGTACTTACGCAGACAATATGTAATTTTATTTTACCTTTGTTTCTCCCCAGGTGTCTCGACGCGAGAAAGCCATTCAAAAGCTTGAATTGGAGCTTCTCACAGCTCAAGAAAACCATCGAAGAGCACTTGATGACGTAAGAACCTCAATCGGATTGTGATTCATAACGTAAAACATTGCTTGTTGTTATAAACTTGTTCCAAAAGGATGCCAGCGCTTTATATTGAAACATTCACTCTCTCTTCAGCTACGTATGGGAAATTTATTACGTTTGCAGGTTTGATTGGTGTGAACGTCAGCAATAATTTTAATAAATCCGTATATGAGCATAGGCAACAAGAATGTCATGTACCCTTGATTTTTTTCGAAACAACCCTACACCGGATTTTACGTCGTTAACGAGCGTTCCTTTTGTTAGCTTTTTAAAATAGTCCTGAGTGAATAGCAGTTCATCTCTTTCTTCGGCTTCAGAACGTCTGCAGGTTAAGCTTAAAAATGTCCATACTGATGACGTAGCTCGTCGTTAATTCTTCCTGGTTTGTTTAGATCACGAGACGCGACGAGACTATTCATCAGTTGGAGGGAGACCTGGACGCCAGCAGAAAGCAGCTCAAAGATGCGATTGAAGAGGTGCGAATTTTTTCCTGACGCCATCTCGTTATTCTCGTTAGGGACCTGGTCTCCGCAGATTATAAATATAATCATCTTGTAATCGCTTCCTTGGCCGATTTTCTTTGCAGAAAGGAAGACTCGAGGCTAAAATTCAGGCATACAAGATCTCTACTCAGAGCGAACAAGACGTCTTAGCAGAAGAGGTGTCAGATTTATTTTTTTAATGGCGTTGTTTTAATGGTTGGAAACTCGTTGCTTGTGATAACTTTATTTCAGTCTTCACTCTTGGGTTTTTAATTTACTATCGTTTTTTCTTTAATTGCCAGGTCGGGAAACGAGAAGAAGCTATTCATAAACTGAAGATCGAGAAGTTGGCTCTACAGGAACAACAACAGAAGGCTGAAGATAATGTACGCGCGATATTGTTTAATAATAGAAAAAACGGATTTTTTTCACCGAAATATCTTTTGCCAGATAATGTACAAAACAAACTTGTACAGTTCAATATGACGACAATATAAAATATGGACAAGTTATGGACTTTGAGGTGCCACCACAATTTGTTAACGTTTTTTTTCCTTGAAATTTACTTCAAATAGAATAACTAGCCACAATATATTTCGGGGGAAAATGCAACGGAATGAACACCAGACAATTCTGTATTTTTTAAGATGTCGTAACTAGTATGCGTCAAGAAGACAATACTAGCTCTATGTCCCCTGCGTGGTAAAAAAGATTGATAGATAGATCACTGCTTTCGTGGACAAAACAATATATTGTAAAGGTAAACTTTAGTATAATGAGACGAATTTTTTGTGGAAGGTCTTGACTTAATTTGTTTTTGCCTCCTGTTTAAGGTCCGAGAGCATGAGCGAGCGGTAGAAAGACTTCGGCAACAGTACGAAGACTGTCTTCAGGATGTAAGAATGAAGTGCTATTACTTGAAAACCACCACTGATTTACTTTTGCTCATAGTGAAGCAGACCATAGCGTTATCTAACTTTCTGAACAATTACCTTTCCGCAGATGCAGCAAAGAAACACTGCCGTGTCTGACATGGAGACAAAACTGAGTGACATGAAATCCAAGTCCGACGAATATACCGATAAGGTTTGTCTTGCTTTTGTGTTATCGTTTTGTAGGTTTTGATTATTTAAGTAATGATTCGCACAAGAAGGAAAGGGGCGAAACACAACGCGTGCGCAGTATTTTGTATATCTCGTTTTAGCAATGTACAAATCTAATTGAGACATAAATGCCATTCTCACTAATGATTTAGTATTTCTGTTTTTAGGAGGCAAGCGTGGCATAGTGGTTAGGGCGCTGGACTCTGGACCTCCCGGGTTCAAGTCCTCCTTTCTAGCTCTGCCACTAAAAACGGATTTGTCTTCGGTGGTCCTGAATTCAACTCCTCCACGCTTTGTAAATAGCCAACTGGTCTGCCTCCTGCCATTTGGGGTTTTTAACTACTTTCCGTTCCATTTACGATATTTGTTTCCTTATTTACAGTGACCCCAATTAGCGCAGCAGTGGTAAATACATTGGCACTTAAATAAAATGATTTTTTTTTTATTTTGTAGCTCGAGCATTACGAGGACTTCATCCGGGAACTAAACTTGAAAATGACATCACTTCAAGGTGATCGGGATCAAAAGGAACATGAGGTAAGTTTTTCCCAAATGAATATGTACTGAAAACGAAAAGACCGTATTTGCATGTTAGTTGATGAGTAGCTTTTTTAGGCCCTTTTGTTGCAACAATGAAATAAGTGGCTAATTTGTCGTAAGCATGCAGTCTTGAAACTAAAACGCAAAAGCTTCTGAACGTGGGGTGGACAGAGTGGTTATTTATGTTATAACTAAGCTAACGTATAATTTTGATCATTTTTCGTGTAGGCTGACATGAAGGAAGATACAATTCAGCACTTGGCATCAGAGATGGACGAGTTACAGGAGCAACACAGAGATGTATTGGCCAAGGTGCGTGTTTTTCCAGAAAACTGTGAGCTTTCTGTCTTTTCCAATAGACCTCCCTTGATATTCCTTCTCATTTGGGGAAATAAGTTTAGGGAAACTCCAACTAATCCATCTGTTTTCTGCTCTTCAAATCAGATGTCCAAGAGAGACGAAATGATAGATCGTTTGAAAGTAGAAACTTCTTATCTGAAAGATCAACAAAGGGACAAAGAACGAGAGGTATTTTTAACAAGTTACATTTTTTAACGTAAAAAATCATTAGTATACCAACAGCGTTGTGAATTTCACAACCGAAGCAGTTTTCACAAGTAATGACTACTTTCATACTTAATCCATTAACCTGTCATTAGTCTGTCTAAGATGGCTTCCATATAAAAAAGTTTTCTTTTTAAGTTATTTTAACGACCGCATCGAAATAAAAGTGATCCCTGTCTGCCCCTTTCAAGTTCACTTCCGTTTTGTCAAAACTTCCGGTTTGCTCTCAAAGAAGATACCACCGGACTCTCTTTGTATTTCGGGCATACGTGATATGTCTGTTCTGACAGTCGCACAAGCTTTCAGCTCAGTAATTTAATCAGATTTTTGCCCTTCTCTTTCACAGATCTCTCAGCAACTGGACGTGATTAACCGACTAGAACGAGACCTAAACGAAAGTAGCCGAGCCCTGGAGAACGTAAGGCAACAGGCAGCCGAGGATGTGAGTGCTGAAGGAGAACCCTTCCTAAACAACAACCACGATGACAATAACAACACAAACAACAACGACGACACGTCTTCATTTCAGGACTAGAACCTGTTTCTCGCATTCGCAAATTAACCCACTTACACGCTATAACGCCTTTGAGTGTCTCGAGGTGTCAAAGCAAATTTCCTTCGAATTGATATCTAGGTTTACATTTCTTATAATTCGTTTTGAATCTTTTTACATGCAATTCGCGCGTAGTGTTTAATTGTTTACAAGTAAAGGTCGTTTATTGTTTCACCAACAACAAACTTTCTACCTTCCAATGTTTGGTATTTGGTCATTTTTTAGTTTTCAACGTTGACGCTTCTTGCTTTATCAAAAGCTTCATTTTTCTACATTTCTAGTTCAATATATTTTGCATTTTACATAAACTTCGGCATATTTATGGCCCAAATTTTGACGCATTTTTAGCAGAAAAAGGTGCAGTTTTGTACATTCAAGACCATCTTTCATCTTAAGCTCTAAACTTAGATAATAGTCCTCGAATTGATTTAGAAGCTTTTAACAATTCCAATCCACGTAGTTATTACCCAGGAATAAATCTTGATCAGATTTGACATAGTTGACAAAAATCCAAATTATTAGCTCAATTAGTGGTGATATAGAAGAAAGAAATTATTACTATAATTAATATATGGTGATTTATATATTGTCAATTTGACAGTTTGAAAAAAAATCGATAAGGAGATGTAAAATATTTTTTATCGATTTTAATAAATATATATATTTTTAGCAGAAGGTCTCCAGATTAATTGTTGTCTTTAAAATGACGACATTTTCAGACCATTTTTTCTGCTTTAGTCGAAACTGATTCTCGGAAAAGTCTTTTTTCGCTTTTGCTGAAAGATATGGTCTTGAATGTTGCCATGGTAATTAACTCAGTTCTATTCGCTACCATTGCTTTGACGGGATAAGGCATTTGGTTCCGCTCTTCCGCAAAAAAAATCAAGCGACCGAAACCGAAAAACGCGTGTAAAATTGAACGTTTGGATTGCCAACCTGGGTTGAAATTTCACGCCATTGAACCGTTTGAATGGGCTTGTGTGAGGTTTCTCAGCCCTTCAACCGGACTGAAATTTTAAGCCCGGTTTGTGAACCAACCTGTTAATTCCTCCTTGGGCTGAAACTCTCGTCATGTAATCACAAGCGCCTTTTTAAGAAGATGTGTTCTAGAAACCAAGTTGAAGCGGCGAACCGAGTTGAAATTGCAGCCCAGGAAGAAATTTCGCCTTGCAATGCAGACAATGCAATGCAAAGAGGAAGTCTTTGACAACCGTTTTACACTGTCTGGGACAGAGATACACGAGGCAATTTTTCTTGCAACTTGCCACGCAACAAACGCAGTTTTTCAGTCGCAAGTATAACAGCGTTGTCCTACAGCGTTGTCCGGACTTGTGACACCTACTCAGAAACATACGTTGGTTTTAACTTCGGTCGTCATTAGTTTGACGTAAGTTGCAAAGAAATTGCTTCGTGTAACATGTGGGATTGGCCTTAACGCAGCTTGATTTTCTATCGTTTCCTCTGGTCGATTAGCGTCCACAGAAGATACTAAACAAAACTCACTCCCTCCATACACATCATGACTGTTTTTAGGTGGCGATTAGAGATAAAAGAATTGGACAGCTGGAAGAGGAGTTCACCGAAACACAACAGCAGTACACGGAATGCTACGACGAGGTAATGTCTTAGGCGGGTATTTATAGTCAACGTACAAGTACACTTCATATGTCTGTTTCAACTGCATTACGTTCTTGTTAATTTTTTCCTTTTGAAGGAGCTCCATTGCGATAAACCTCAAAATTATCGTTTACTGAGGAAGCAACACATCAAAGAGGTTATACTGAACTAAAAAGGAACAAGGATGGAGCAGATCGAGACGGATTACAAATAACGAATTTGGAAAATTTAGGCTAAATTTTAAATGTAAAATAAAGCAATGTAAAATTATCGAATTTTAAGTGTAGAACCAAACAGTCAAGAAACGTGATTGAGATTCATAATTTATGGATGCGGGGAGTAGAACGAAAAACCAGAGCCTCTTTGTGGCAAAAAAATCATTCCTCGGGGAAGAGTCAACGAGGCGCAGCCGAGTCTTGACTATCGCACATAGAAAACGCTAGGGACATTGTCTCTGTTGTTTGCTCTGTTGTTCTACTGGTCCTCTTTTGTAGCAGTTGCTATTGTTTTGGGGGCTAGGGGCATTGTTCCTTTTTTTTATTTTATTGTTCACTCGAAGGGTAGCGAACCGATTCACGTGTAGGTCACGTGTAGCCTGCATACAGCCGTTATTATTTCCTAAATTGAAGACGGCTGCTCGCACGAGAACTGCGAACTGCTGATTGGCTCTCCGACTGTTTTCTATTTAAACAATAGAGTCAACTCGGCTGCGCCTCGTTGACTATTCGCACATAGAAAACTCGGGCTCGTAGTCTAATTGTTAAATGGAAAACAGTCGGAGAACCAATCAGATTCAAGGATTTCCAAAAGAACACAGCGGAGTTTCTACTAATAACCTTTAGATGCGCGATTACCGAATACCTTTTTTGACAGGACCTCGAATAAATTACCTAGAATTTCATACAATTTACTTCCGCGTCAAGGCCGACCTGCGCGCGCTTAGTTTGCTCGCGCAAAATTCTCATTTGACGTATAATGGCTTTCTGACTGACATAACAATGAATTCACAATCAATTCAGTGTAAGTTTACTAGAGGTGAAGGAAGATAACGAAAGTAAGCTACTCATGGGGGCCGTAAACAATCTTGCGAGGGATCATCTTGCTTTGGTATAGTGACAATTTCATCTTTTTTTCTTATAGTAAATCCTTCAAGTCGATGAGTTTTGCGATAAGGTTTTCATGTTATACAAAACGACTTCCGGGGAGTTTGTTTCCGATCTGCAGTTTAACGACAATAACGGTTTCGATCTGCCGAAAAACACCTTAATCGCTACCGAAGGAGAATCATCTCTTGTTTTCGTTCTGTTATCGCGCTATTTAAACTTATCGCGAACAGGGATAATTCGTATTCGAGTGAAACAAATCTCAGCAGTATGTTTGCCATATGTTGCCATTTAGCTTAATTTCAACTGTCTAAACTGTCTAATTTCTAATTTCTAAACTGTCTAATTTCGTCTTGTCAAGAAAAGCAAACTGTTTGTGAACGGCTTGTTTGACTAAGAATTAAACTCGTTTTCGAAGAGAAATTATTAACACTTACTGCTATCCAAAGCAATAACAGGTCATTTTTATTAAATATATGTTTTTCGTTATGATTTGTTTAATGCAAATTAATTATTTTCACCACAACATTAGTAAATTTCTAAAATAATAATTCAAAGAACCGTTATCGATCACGGTTTATATATAATGTATTTTGGTATTTGAAATGGATGCTATGTTTCGTTGAGAAAACGAGTATTGAATTGAAATATTATTTTGTCTAAATTCACACTAATAAATTTCATTGCAAATAGAAACATTTTAACATCCATAAATTTATGCATTTTCTTCCCTGGTCATTGTTTTCCATTTGTAATGAATATTAAACAGGATCATGCATAATACCATATCGAAGAGTGAGCTTCGGGCTTGGTTTGGGATTTGTTTTCGTCATACTATTTTTTTACAATGAGTACTAGTTGCGATATAGCGAATCTTTGGAGCTCGGTCGCCATGGCGTGTGTTACAACCAGCTGGCGAAAACGCTGTCTTCCGCTTTTTAAAACGGTATGGTTGAAGCATTTATCTTGTTGATACTGTACAACGTTATTTTCCTAGATCTCGCCGTAGTTGTATAATTGCATAAAGTCGCAGGGATTAAAAATTTTATTTAGTTTCTCCCAATTGCTGGCTCATGGACGCTTACAACAAATCGATTCATAAAAAGTGAGAATTTCGTTATTCGTGTATGCCGTAGTCTCCTTCCGCAATTTTAATTGTGTGCATACATTAATCGGTTTTAAACTATTTTCTTAATTTTTTCAACAGTGCGATGCATTCTTGAATTTTGCGCTTGTGAATGGTTGTTTCATCTTGGTTCCGAAAGTAGAATGTGAAAATCTTCTAAGAAATTTTCGGTACCAGCGACAGAATATTGAATAAAAGTCATTAGATCAAGTTGAGTTCAGCTTTCGATCGCAAATATTTGTTTGGGCATCTTGAAACAACAATATTAATATATTTTCTGTTGATCAAACAGCACAAATACATATGGTTTATAAATTTGCTTTTAATTAATTGAGTAATAGCCATGGTATATTGGTCGAGGAAAATTGTCTCTTGGGCAGCTATTCTTCGAGGGTCTCAATGGGGTTAACCGTTAGCCGTAAAATGGCCAAAAATTTAGCCGTTAGGCGTAAAAATGAAAGAATTTTAACCGTTAGCCATTAAAAATGTTAACCGTAAAAAATCTAAATACAAAAGTAAATGACTGGAGAACTTTTTTTTGAGTCTGATGTGTTGTGCGTTTATGTGTTCTGGTAGCCAGAAAAGCCGATCTAAACCGGAAGTGTCGTGAGTGTCTGCATAATTTGTCGCATATGTCGCGTCGTTCCGCGAGTTGACAGACGTTTTGACAGCTCTTGACAGCTCTTTCCTTTTTTATCTGAAAATGGTCCAAAGACTTTCAGTATGTTTTATAACAATGGAAATTAATATTTAACTTCTTCAAACAATAGCAATTATTTTTTAACTTCTCCTGTTAACCATAATGGAACAAAATTAACCGTTAGCCGTAAAAAAGGCAAAAAGTTAACCGTTAACCGTAAAAGCCACTACCCCATTGAGACCCTCTTCTTCTCAATAAAAAAGTTACGATATTATTGTGTTATTTTTTCCTAGCTTGTTCGCCAAGAGGAGCTCATGGCGAAATTACGTGACGAAATAACTTCATTGCAAGATGATGTGTCCAAGTCAACTGATCAGGTATAACAACAAAGCTAAGTAGACGATGATGTTTTAGTCATCAAAGTGATATGCAGCTAACGCTTCGTCTACACGTGCGGATTGGCCTTCAGTCCACACATTTCAGGTGAAAAACGTTCACTCCAGAGTGAAATATTTTGAAAAAGTCGTTTCGTGTTTTCGTACGGACGGTGAAAAACATAACTTTTTGAAAACGATGACGTCACAGTATTGGCTCATGCTTACCCCGCGCGAAAGCACGAATCCTAACCGACATTTTCGTAGAATTTTCGAAACCCACTATTTTCTCGTGTTTTCATTCCGCGATCTTGGTGACTCAAGCATCATTTCAAATCGACCTGTAAGAGAGTCTGGCCGTGTTCTTCGAGTTAGACCTAATTGAAATGGTTTTAATGTGCTACATTTTCCGCAGGTGGCTGACTCCGAAGAAGTTATTCGTAATCTGGAAATGGAGCTCACGATGTCACAGGAAAAACATCGCACATGCACACAAGAGGTACCATTACCTCAACATGGTTCCCTTTTTTCCAAACGCAAAAGCTCTGTAGATCAGTTTGTAGCAAACCTCGACATTTTGAAAGAACTTTGTGACATTCGTTTTCACGGTTAAGGAGTTCTGCATCAAATTCCGATCCGAAACAATCTTTTACTAGTATTAAAAAAAAATAACCTTTGTTTAACGAGGGTAGCACATAATAGTCTTTCGACTAACAAACCTGTGCCCCTCGGATTCCCGATCGAATTGGAATTTAGAAGTGTTGGTTTTTATGGAGGCAGGAAAACCGGAGAAAAACCCTTGGAGCGAGGACGAGAACCAACAAAAAACTCAACCCACATAGGATGCCGGGTCCGGGAATCGAACCCGGGCCAAAAAACTCGGTGGTAGGCGAGCGCTCTCACCACTGCTCCATCCCTGCTCTCCGCGTTATTGGTAACCGCGTTGTACAATGCTACTATCTCGGGGAACTTATAAAGGTTCATATTTGACGTGATCGTCTAGGTTTCCAAACGGGACGAGACAATCTTGAGCCTGCAGTCTGAACTAGACGCTACTCAGCAGGAGTATGAGACGTGTAGCAGTGAGCTGTCAGAGAGAGAACAAGAACTGTCGGAAATGAAAGGAAAACTCAGCAAACTGGAAGCGGAACTGAAAGGACTCAAAGCACAGCGGGAAAGTGACGAAAATAAGGTACGCTTTCATGATATTTAGTATGGCTGTAAAGAGGTACTTAGAGCAACTTAAGTGTTTTCACTGAGAACCCTTTTGTTATTCTCGTTCCTAGAGCCACTTGTCCCTCTTATCCGGCTGGGCCTGTACACGAGGAACAAGTGGCTCTGGGGACACATGATCTCTTAGCTGTCAGTTAGTCCAAATCAGTTGTCAGTTAGTCCACTTATTCCTCGTGTACAGGCCCAGTCGACTAAGAGGGACGAGCGGCTCTGGGGTCAAAAATGCCCATTGCTAAGTAACGATACCTAACTACAGTGAGGGTCGACGTGGATTACAACTTTGACAATCTTGAAAACGTGACCCGAAGTAACTTTCACGATTGTTCCTTTACAGATCGCAAATGACGATAAAGAAATACATCATCTCAAGACAGACAAAGCTCGACTAATGCACGAGGTTAGTTTAATTAAATTTGTGACGTTAGATGCTGTTGAAATTGTGTAGAGTATTTTTTTGTTGTTAGTGTTAAACTTAAATATTCGCGGAATACTTGCTCCTTTTTAAAGTGCACCTAACCGCAAAAAATATTTTTCGCTAAAATAAACCTTTGCACCAGTTCGAAACGCATTACACCTTTCCTTTCTCCATTTTACCAAATGCTGATTTTTTTTATAGCATTCAAAAGTTAGGAAAAAATGAGCATCATTTGTTGCACGACCGAGTCAGAAGGGGCGTGGGTCTATTCCTGGGCAGACGACACAAACTGATTTGCATGCATGTTTACAAAGACTTGATGCGATGCAAATCAGTTTGTGACTTCAACTCGGGAATAGACCCACGCCCCTTCAGACTCGGTCGTGCAACAAATGGTGCACAGTTTTTCGTAACTTTTGAATGCTATAAATGGTCAGCATTTGTTAAGAAAGAGAAACGAAAGGTGGTATAAAGCTTTAGTTTAGCGAAAAATAATTTTAATACCTTACTAGTAGAGCTTCTGCGTGGGAGGCTAAATGTAACGCTGTTGCGCGACAAATGCTTGTTAAAATGTTCCATGTGTTGTACAGTCTTTACGGACTAGAATAACGCGCCATTGCAATTCTTGGCAATAATATGTTTTGTAATAATCATCCACACCAGGTGCAACGGCTGATGGAGACGGTTGAACATTTAGAGGGTTCCATGACAGACTCACAACAGGGACATTCATCAGAGGTAAATTTGTTTTCACTTTGCCGGCTTTACACTAGCTGGAGTCGGGCGGAGACGTAAGTGGGGCTTTTGGCAAATTTCTTTCGGAAGTTTGTTAACCAATCGAAAATTTACTTGGGGGTAGGACTTCTTAAGGATGCGTTCCTGTCTCTTAGCAACCCCGTTGCATTCGCAGAACCGGTTTTGAACGGGAATACACTTGTTCCCCAGCTGATTCTTGATACAATTGCTTATAAAGTCCTTCGGATAATTCGTATCCAGGGGAATCTCATATAGTCTTCATATGAAACTTACGGGGATTCTTGTCGTCGCGCTTAGATCTTTCAGATGGTACCAGTAGCTTTCTTTTCCTTTCGTTTAACATACTTAAATGTGTTCTTTGTCATCAATCCTCGCTCGCAGCTTAAACGGCTAAATGCAGAGATCGAGACCCTGGGTGCCAACCTTACTGAAGTGATGCAGAAAGAGAATGACACTGCTAACCAAGTAAGCCCCAGTTTCTCAGTTGAAGTGCACTTGTATTACTGGCAGCCATAAATGCACTCAGATGCAATTTAAAAATCACGTGTAGTATTAAAAGGGGATATTCCGATTGCTCTTGGTTTTGTTTCTCACTAGCAGAGATAACGACCGTGAGTCACTTTGAATCACTTTAGACCATTTTTCTATCAATAATAACGCTTATTCTCTGAGCCCGGAGGGCGTTTTATCTTTACGACGTTTGCGGAACTGTGAGCGGCAAGGCCACGAAAGCGAGCTAAGGTGGTGTTGGTGGGGCCGATTACCTCGCTTTCGCTGTTTAGCCCCTCATAAAGCTGCGAAGTTCTGGAGAGAGAACAGGGACGGAACTAGGGGGAGGGGGAGAGTACAGGGGATGCGCACCCCCCCCCCCCCACCCTGAGATAACCTACGGCTTGCTAATGTGACTACTGTCTTCTGCATTGACACGTAACCCATCAATTACGTCATTCCTTAGTGGTGCACCCTCTGCTGAGATCAGCCCCTGCAGAATCCCGAAAAACGAGCAAAACGTACTAACTTT
Organism: Blastomussa wellsi; assembly: GCA_947652115.1. Taxonomy (NCBI): domain Eukaryota; kingdom Metazoa; phylum Cnidaria; class Anthozoa; order Scleractinia; family Plerogyridae; genus Blastomussa; species Blastomussa wellsi. Next base: position 41,249,648 of record OX393561.1, read on the forward strand.
GTAAAGCACGCACTAAAGTAAACCTCAAAATTATTTAAATTATTTTCGATTTCTCAGTTGAAGTGCACTTGTATTACTGGCAGCCATAAATGCACTCAGATGCAATTTAAAAATCTCGTGTAGTACTAAAAGGGGATATTCCGATTGCTCTTGGTTTTGTTTCTCACTAGCAGAGATAACGACCGTGAGTCACTTTGAATCACTTTAGACCATTTTTCTATCAATAATAACGCTTATTCTCTGAGCCCGGAGGGCGTTTTATCTTTACGACGTTTGCGGAACTGTGAGCGGCAAGGCCACGAAAGCGAGCTAAGGTGGTGTTGGTGGGGCCGATTACCTCGCTTTCGCTGTTTAGCCCCTCATAAAGCTGCGAAGTTCTGGAGAGAGAACAGGGACGGAACTAGGGGGAGGGGGAGAGTACAGGGGATGCGCACCACCCCCCCCCCCCCACCCTGAGATAACCTACGGCTTGCTAATGTGACTACTGTCTTCTGCATTGACACGTAACCCATCAATTACGTCATTCCTTAGTGGTGCACCCTCTGCTGAGATCAGCCCCTGCAGAATCCCGAAAAACGAGCAAAGCGTACTAACTTTGTAAAGCACGCACTAAAGTAAACCTCAAAATTATTTAAATTATTTTCGTGTTTAACTTTAATACTATCTGATGCTAACATAACGCGTTTCAATTTAGCTCCAAGATGAACGTGAGAAAAATAACAAATTGGGGCGTGAACTACAACACAATCAAAATCTGAACGCGGAATCACTTCAAGAGGTAAGACAAATGTAACATATATATTTTGCTTTTTAACTATTTCACATCTATGTTGCAAAAGGGCTAACACCTTTTTATGAGAGGTGCAATTGTCTATAGAGAAAGACAACCCTCCCCTCCCATGCTACTCCCAAAATCGCCGCCACTCATTGAAATACAGCACGATTCATACGACAGAACCAATAGCTAATTTCTTAGTAATGTCCGTTAGATGTCTTATGAAGATCTTTTTGTTTAATAACTATGTAGTAATTCGATCAACTTAAATTATCCTGATTTTTTTTCGCATTCACTTTTTCCACATCTTTTCATTTCACAGATCGAACGCTGCGAGCAAACTATCCGACGGCAAGAACAAGATTTGACAGAAATAAGAAATCAGGCAAGTCAGCGAAACACGAACATGCCGGGAACTCATTTTGATTTTCAGTCTTAAATTTACACGTTTCTTACTTTCGCGTCAACATTTCAGGCCTCGGCTTTGAAAGACAAGCTAAACGAACTGGATTCTCATAATCATCAACTTCAGAAAAATGTCAATTACTATAAAAGCCAGTTTAATCAAAGTGTTACTCAGGTAAGTATTCTTTAACTGTTTCGTTAAGGCTATCCATTATTTTTTTCTTCGTTTAGCGTTGTCCGACCGACCCAAATTTTCACGTTTTCAAAAAAGGTTACGAGGAAGGTAATTTGACCAAGTCAAACATTTTTGTACTTTTAATCTCGGCTGTTTGTCCATACAGGTTTCAAGTTTAACTTTAAGTTAAGAGAAAAGTGTCACTTTCCCACAAGAGAGGCTTTTCGCCCGTGTGGGTGAAAAAATATGTAAACACAATCTCTTTACTCATTTTTGCCTCCTGCCATTCGACTTTTTTGGGCCTTTACTTTCTTTTCCGACCGACTTATCCAAACTAAGGAAACGCATTCGATGATAAACGAAAAGAAAAGCGGCATAATATTCCTTATGTACCCTTCAAAATAGTTTTCCTTTTTTCACTAACATTGCTGCTTTCGCTAAAGGTAAATAGATGCGAAGCTATGATCAAGAACCTCGAGAAAACCTTGAAAGAGGCGCAAGAACAGGTGAAGTTCAACATTTTAATCCCCTTTTCTTAATGCTGTTCAGTTCTGTTTTATAATGTTTTCTCTTAGAATTTGGTGGAACAACGACATAACATTCTCTTTGTGATATTTCCTCTTTTATCTCCACTGCCCCAACGTTTAAATTATATTTTTTATTTGTAGGCGTTGAAACGAGAAGAAGAAATGAATCAACAGTCTCAAGAACTAGCTAACGTGAGGCAAAGCTATGCCAGTGAAAGCGAAAAGGTAAGAAAAAATATGATCTCAAAAGTGTTTGAATTGACAGGTTTGGAAGAGTACAATAATTGATAAAGACGAAATGTTCAATCCACCGTATGCAAAAAGATGGCGACTGGTACATTTGCCTATAATCCTTTGCGCGCGCTAAAACCCTAAAAACGCTTATAAAAACGCAAAGAAAAGCACCTAAACTTTCACACTTGGGTAGCGCAATATTGATACCACAAGAAAGAATTTCGTTAAATTGTAACTTTCTACATACCTTGTGAGCTGTGTTAGGGTCGCAAGGTATTGTGGTAAAATGTACAGCCTCCATCTTTGTTCCTACGGTGGATTATCACGCGAGCGTGGAACAAAAAAAATCTGAGTCCCCGACAGGATTCAAACCCATGACCTTCCAGATTACCGGTCGGGCGCTCTAACCAACTGAGCTACGAAGAATTCTTTGTGAGCTAAGGCCGTTTACTAGGTTCATGTATGGCACGCGGACGACATACTGTTAGTCGAAAGCAAAATGAGTTTGGTAAATATGAAAAAGGGCAAATTTTCAGCTCGGATAATCGGTGTTTCGAAATTCAATCATGTCGGGGACTCGGAGTTTTTTCTTTGTTCCAGGCTCGTGTCATAATAATAATTGAACATTTTATCTTCATCATTTATCCATCGAGCTGAAAATTTACCATCTTTCATATGTGCCACAAGGCGTAAAGAACATCAAGCCACGTGTAATAAACTATATTCCTCTGACATTGAAAGGCACATATTAAGGCCAAGCTGACTAGAAGAATCGAACTTTTCATTTGTTTTTCTTGACTTAATTTCACGTGTCTTTTGGTCTCAGAGGACGTCATTTCGATTTATTATAAAAATGATCTGATTTTAGATGCACTATGCCTTCATTATTTCTTTTTGTATAAATAGTGGAGATATAGTTTTTAATGGAATATTTGAAGGCACAACAGTTTAAAGTTTGCAAAATATTTGTTTTTTTCACCTTCATTTTGTGCAGGGTACTTTCGTCTCCATGCTTTAAATGCATGCATACATACATACATACATACATACATACATACAAACTTTATTCTCGTCCCGAAAAGGCTTTTCAGAGAATACATACTAAAGGATATGTAAATCTAAATACAAACATACTCTAAATTTGTTATTTAGTTTTCAAACTTTTATTTCATATTTCATCGAATTTTGCGTAAACCCGGAAATGCGGCTTTTGAAAGGGAACCAAACAAGAATGTTGTGTAAGTGGTAACCATAAACCATGTGTCCACAATCACAATATTTAAAAAAGCCTGTTGCTGGCGCAAGCCACGAAAAAATAATGTTTTCAAGCAATGGAAGGAAATAGACGTTTTTGTTCAAATTTGTCGTGTTCTTTGTCAATAAAAAGATTCAAACTATTGTCTTGGTTAATTATTTACGTTGCGATGTTTTAGTTTGATTTGATAATGTTCATATTTATCACCTGTTGCTTGCCGCTTGATTTAATTAATATGCACACATTCTGTGCAGAGTTCGTGGGCAAGAACGGAGACAGACCTTTTATACACCAAAATTTGCTCTTGTGAGCGAGGCTAAAACTTCCTTGGATTAATGAACTGAGAGCAAAAATTAGAGGTAAATATCGGACATAAATAAATCCCAGTGCGAATGGTTAACGTTTAGTATTTATGTTTTTTTTTCTCTGTTTATAGCATTTTATTTCTGCTGTTTTTCATTCGGACGTGTTGTTGGAAAACCCACTTGAAGGTTAAAGCCTGTAAATTTCACATACGTAATCTTACCTTATAGGGTTTTTAAAGCCGAGGTTACAATATAATGATATCATTTTTTATAGATTATTTTTGTTCTCCTTTTTTGTAGAGTAAAAAACAAAGCGACGCGATGGAAGAGCTTGATACAGAACTACATCTGGCACAAGATGCCTGCCAAAGATTGAAAAGCCAGGTATCTATCATTGTTTTTACTCGAATAGAAATAGTTCATTTAAAAGAACTGTACCCTATCGTAAACCATGGTCGTTTTAGGTTTAGCGTTGCGTTCAGAACTGCATCGGTAGATTGGGTCATTATTGCTGTTGTTAAAATGAACCAGAGCGTCTTTATTCATGTTTTATTCTTTCATTTTTTCTTTTGTATTCTTCGCTTCCTTCTCAAACCAAAACACTTTAAATGGACTTATAATTAAATTCCTTACCTTCGCTGTCCACATCAATTCGCGAAATCGGTGAAATTTAAAAAAGCCGAGAAGGTGCAGGAAATTTGTTTTCACACTTGTAATGAGAAAGTAGAAAGATCAAAAGTTATTTTAGTGAAAAAATATTGAGAGCAATAGCATGCTATCGAGCATAAAATATTTTGAGGGAGATGTAATAATCAGCTGTTAAACCACACAAAGAACACTGCCTGTCATTATTGTTTGAGGTTTTAGCTTAAAGAATACTTGAATTTTTGAATTGCAGGTTTCCCATTGCGAAGACACCATACACAATTTAAAGCAAAAGCTCTCGGACAAACAGAAGGAGGTGAAGGCGATTATTCATAATTGTGATTACTTTGCACAAATAAATCGAACATACTTTTAAAAAACTCTTCACGAAGTCCAAACTGTTTAAAGATATTAGTCCGAAAATTATTATTTTTTAATGATTTGATTCATAGGGACAGAAAACAAGAGGATAGAAATACCCTTATTGTGAATTTTCTGTTTTAAAAAGCGATAATTAAAAAGTTTACAGAACTGGCAGTCTAGTTAGCGACTGAATGATATTTTAGATTCTTTGTTTGATTACGGCAATGAATGTTAATTTTCGGATAATTTGGTTTCTCAGGGATCTGTTCAAGAAGAGAGAGCTCGGCATCTTCAGGAAGATTTAAACGCTTCGCGAGAGAAGTACGAGAAATCTTTGGAAGAGGTAAAGTCACTTATAAAAATACTCGCCTCTACGCAATTGAGATCCATATTTACTCACCTTAATATTTCAATTTCATAATTAATAGATCGCAGAGAAGGAAGAAAAAATCCGAAGTCTGCAAAACTCGATTCTGGCCGAGAAGGAACAACACGCTCAAAGAGTGCAACAGGTATATTTTTTCAATTTTAGTACTGTCATTTCGTTTCTCCTCGTCCTTTAAGCATCCAAACCTAAACGGATCTAAGTAAAATCTTTTCTGGAATGTGAAATGCCTCTATATGACCTAGCCGAGCTAAAACGGCTATTCACATGCCCCAATTTTTAACGCCGAAAATTTGTTAGTCTTACTGTGATTTGTGATATTTAGGTTACATATTATGAAGAGCGAATGCTGGAAGTAGAAGACGAGTTGGGTAGAGTGAAAGAAGACAGACGGCAAGCATCCATACAGGTGAAGAGTTATTTTTATCCGTCGATCCTTTCGTCTAGCAGTCTGTGCAATTCTGAATGTGGACGTCACCTCAATCAAGCCATGCGCTTTTCAAGTAGTTGTATTCTTCAAGCTCACGACATATTCGAGTCTTAGCGCGCGTGATTCCCTGCGCACAAGTTTCATCGAAGGAATCGGCCATTGCGTTACAGAACTCTTTTCCCTGAGCCTTTCAAGAGAGAGAATTAGTTTTAATACCCTGTATGGCTTTCGGCGGGAAAATCGCTTGGCCCTAGCGTTGGCCAAGCGATTTTCCCGCTCTTAGCGTTGGCCATGTGATTTATTGCGCTTGGCGTTGGTCACGTCATTTTCCCGCGCTTTGCATTGGCCGCCCGATTTCCCGCGGTTGACGTTGGTTATGTTATTTTCCCGCGCTTTGTGCTGGTTACATGCTCAGTTATCCCACTTGCAAGCATAGTGACTGCGTAGATGATTACTTTTACAAATTAGCTTACAGTGTTCTTAATTCAATTGTATTTTATTATTGTAAATATAGATTTTAGATTAAATTTATATCTCCTAGTACGTATAGTTTTTACCTTTTTAGGAGCACCTCTATTAAAGATTAAAGATTAAGCAGTGATCATCGAAATATCCACAACGCTTGAAAATTGAAGTAAATAAGACTAAATCTAATGGCCGTTTCTATTGACCCCAGGTTACACGTAGTGAACAACTTAGCCAACAACTGCAGAAAGAACTGACCAGCGTGAAACAGAAGAACAAGAATGAGGTACGGCCAACACTGAATGCCGCCATTTTGAACAGTTTTCTCTTAACCCTATTCAGACCGGGCTTTTTAGAACCTGGGACCGGGGAGGCTTCGGAAGCCCCGCCCCCCCATGTGTAACTTCAAAACAGTTAACGCTATGGTCGCCAAATTAACACAGGATGATGAAGACAATAATTGTAGTCATTTTAGATGCCTTGTTGGCATGGTGACGTAATATGACGTCATTTATCCAATTTTATTGGCTGAAAAGCTATTTAATCAATATTTCTTCACGATTCGATGTATAACCACAAAGTCTTAGCAGCAACATGTATAATAAAATTCTTGTGCATGACAATAAGGTAAGTTGTCATTAGCAACCATAATGACGTCACTATGACGTCTTTAGCATCGAAATAGCCGCCATGATCTTGGATCTGCCATCTTGGATTCGCCATTTTGAATATCCTAAAAGTTGAAGTTACTGGATTGTAAAACATAAATGCCTTATAAAAGAATGTTTCAAAAATGAAAATACAACACATTATTTGAAATACAAAGCAAAATGGTCTTCATTGTAAATCGTGTCCGCCATCTTGGATTTCAGCAGTTTAAAATAAATATTTAACTGAAACTGGTATTATACAAGCTAAATTATATCTAATTTAATAAATTATTGCTCAACTAAGGCTAAAAACAGAAACAACACCATAAAAAATAGAAATAATATTGATTAAAACCGAAAAATGCGAATTTTGGAAAACATGGGTGTCAAAAACGTGTCAAGTGTCAAAATATTCCCAGAAGATTTTTAGGAAAAGTCGCCAAGTTTGGTGGTGATAGCTTTAGTTGCCATGAAGTTATACATCTTCAAAGTTGGCGCGGGCCTCAAAAGCCCCGGTTTAGATCCAAGTTTACCGCGAACCTCTAACCGCGGTTTGCGGTTACCCGTTTGCGGTTCGACGTTCAAACGTAATTCCATTTAGATTGGCGGTGGACTATATTGGCCGCCATTTTGGATCAGCAGCCATGAATGGCACTTGTTTTCAAGATCCAATAGAATTCATCAAATTTAGCATTTGGCCCAAATTTGTGCTTCTTCCAATGGATAAATACCTGCTCCACAACATTTTTTTATCAGTACGTGGGATAAAACAGGAATTATATGCTAAAAGCTTTCAGGAAAATGACATACGTGAAAACCCACCTCTCCACGTTGAAAACGCACGTCGAAAACCTCAAACGTGACGTGAGAGACTGGTCACATGATTTCCAGCGGTTCACGGTTCGCGGTAAACTCGAATCTAAAACTCTCTAATATGCCTTACGCGCGCTTATTGCTACTTAATTTCGCGATGTTGTAGAAAGTTGCGTTGAAGGCAACTAAATTTCGCGAATAATTTCTTAAGCGGGTAATCTCAGACTGGGCGCTATAGTTTTAAAGCCAAATTTTTTAGTGACATTGAGCAGATTCGTAACAAAAAAAAATTAAAACAGGTTGACATGTCACGTTTGCGACAAAGCGCAACGTTACAGTACACTGTTCAACATTTGCAAGATGTCTTCTTTCGATCGTTCTTTTCTATGATTCGGAGGAAGAGAGTGTGAACATGGAAACTGGCAGTAAGTGTAATAAAAGGATTTTACATTTATTTTTGCAATCGCGAAAATTAAGTCCCGCTAAATGAAATGACAATAAGGTTATTGTTTTACAGTTATTCACTCGAGGAATTCTTTACAACATTTCTCATAGACCCTCAGTCACAAAATATTGCGAGCACTTCACGAAAAAAATTTCTTCACTTCCAACTTGCACTTCATACAGCTCACAGGTTTAATTTCGTCGGGACTGGACTCTACAATGAATTTGAAACTAAAATGAAGCTGAGGGGATATCAAACACCACTTCTTTAGGCCATTCTGAAGGTTCAGTTGTTTGATACATTGTTTTGTTTTTTAGATGGCGAAAAAGGAAGAAATTGTACGGCGACTAGAGGGCGATTTATCTAGTTTACAAGAAACAGTCAAAAGCTACGCTGAGGAGGTTAGCCACAAATGCCACTAGACGTTAACTTTCGAAATGAGACAATTGTATTAGGATTTGACATTCTTTCAACAATTTTCTGAAATCATAACTTCTTTTCCAGGTCGCGCAGTTGAATGGCAAGCTCACGGCCACGCAGACGAGCCTAACTCAACGTGATCAGGAATTGCGAGAGAAAGACAGTGAGGTAGAAAACTGAAATTTATACCTCAGTTGTACTCTGCATGTTAGCTGATCTTTGCATTAGTTTTCCATTCTCTGTTTCCTTTTTCATTTCATGGATGTTATGAAATACATATTTTCAGATCTACAATTTTGAACAAACAACAGCTGAAATGAACGATCAACTTACAACCATCCAGACAAACTGCAACCACTTGGAGGAAGAGGTACAAAACAAAATAAAAACGTTGTGCAATTGAAAACTTGCTGTTGAAGTAATTTTGCAAACGCTCGAGACAGTGTTTCATCAGGATGTTCAAACACCGAGAAGAGAGTTAACGGAGTATTTTTGACGAAAATCGCCTGTTTGGATAGCCAGTGAAACACTGTTTAGAGTGTTTGATATATCTTCTAAATCGAAACCAAATTTAAGGAGAAATAAAATCGTCCAACTCTATGCTAATTAAGACCGGGTATCCAAACCTCCTTCACAGTTACTCTGATTTTCTTTGTTTTAACTTGACGAATTATTAATGAGCTTGAAAAAGACTGACCTAGAACGTTTGCTTTGTTTTGGTTTTCTTATTTTTCACAGGGCTCTAAGCTGCGTTCCAGAGTTATTCAGTTAGAAGAAGACTTATCAAATACACGTCAACAGCATAGAGATGCTGCACAAGAGGTAAATATGACTTTCATTCCCCTTGTTTTCTTCTTGTAACAAGAGAACATTTGGAAATACAGTGGCAATGTGGCAATAAAAAATATCGAAATTAAATCACGGTGTTTCGAAGCATCTTGATACCCGAATAAAATCTGTCACATTTTAATTTGCGTTTGAAACTGGAACCGTTATATCCTTACTTAAAATGGAGTCAGCTGCATTGTTTTCTTGTCTCTGAAAATTCAAATACACTCTTTTTAATTAGAATATATTTTATAAGAATATCGAGGCCGAAATTTGCGAAATTTTAAGAATATTGAAAGAATAAACCCAAGGATGAGATTTTGAAAAGAATATAATCTTGTGCTTCGACGAAAGTGTCAACCCAAGCCATTGTTTGTTTACTCAGCTTGCTCGTTGTGAGGAGAGACTGGGTATAGTGGAGCAGAGTTTGTCTTCTACTCAAGACCAGCTGAGCGCCAGAGTGTCAGAGGTAAGCAGGTATTCTGACTGTCTTTTTGACTGTTTGACAGGTCTTGACTTTGACAAGCCTTGACTGGTCTACTTCTGCCAGCCTTCTGTATACCAAATTGGCGGGAGTTTGTTTGCACTCACTGATATTTTTGTTGTTCAAATAAAGGGGCACGCAAAATTCTCAGCAATAAAATTTAACTCTTTTTGTGGCGTCTAAAAGATTTGTTAAGACTATAAAGTAGTCCGTAAGCTATTTCCGTGCAGAAAATTAATTTTAATTATCTGCTATTTTTAGGTTGTGAGACTGGAGAAGGCGAATCGCAGATTGCAACTAGAAATGAAAAACACTAATGAACAACAAGAAGTGCAAAATCGCCAGGTATATACATTCTCTCATCACACTCTGTTCGTGCATGGAATTACAGGTTCCAGCAAAAACTCTACCGCTTATCAGCGAATTAGTTTGACAGCGTTTGTCTCAAGTCTATTGCGAGCCAATCACTGAACCCGCTTTCTCCCAAAGTTGGCTCGATTGTAGTGTGTAAAATAAACTCGTGTAAGACAACAGCCGGAAATCCCGGTATAACCGGTTTTTGTGGGTCTGTGAAATCTTGAATTGTGCCCCAGGGCGCCACGACTGTGCTCCAAATCCCACAATGTAGTTACCAAACCTGGGCGTTGCTAACAGCATTTCAAGTCTTCATAGAACATTATTCAAAAAGGGTTTCACGATCTTCATTCTCCCAGTTGCCTTGCCGACGCTTCGCAACAGTGTTGACTTCTTAGGTTGTGTGTTGAGTTCTTCCCACTTCAGTCAAACCAAACTCTGGAGCGGTGTTATTATCACTCTTACGACTGTGAAAACCAATGAAGAAAATAAACGCGCAAATCAATGTTTCGAAAGTTCTAAGTGAAGTCTGCACCGCGAACCAAGGCCAGCTTTTGACGTAACCAATGTCCGCAAAAACGCCATATTCCCCAATAGCGGTGTACAATGACAGAGAAAACTTGATCGCTCCAAACAAAGATGCTAAACACATCAGAACAAATAATCTCTTGAGTCGTCTGGAGTCGCGGTCTAACACCCGGTTGAAGAACGTTGCCCTCAGCGAGGATTTCAAATTACGCCACATTCTAATGCCAGCAACTGAATAGCCAACAGAAACGGCTAATCCCCAAATCGCGAATGTAATGTGACAAATAAAGATCATTACCTTCGCTTCAGAGTGAAACCACACCACTAAATCAGACGTTACTAAGTAGAAGATATTTGTTAATGTTACTGACACCAAACAAGGCAAGTTTTTAAGGCGGGCCGGGCCAAGTTGAGTCTTGGTAGTTTCCAAGAAAATAAGAAGCATTATGCTGAAGCTTGACGTGACGCAAGCTGTGGATGTTCCCCAAGAAATAATACAGACAAGAAGCTGCAAATCTGTGGTGTCGATACTTGAAGCATAAGGATCCCAAAAGAGTATCAAAGCTCGAACAAAAGCCGCAATAAACAAAGCGATGTTCATTACGGCCAAATGAACTCTGTGCCTTGTAAAGGTGGTTTTACGTGAAACGACGAGGAAAAGCATTGCGAGGAATGCAATTAGGACAAAGATTATTCCAAATCCATAGACGTGAACTTGCCATAACCATGTCCATTCTCGTATGGCCTCGAGCCAGTTTGGGGAAGGCTCTGCCCAACTGCGAGGTGACGATTGATCGCCTGTGTGATTAGTGAAAAGCTTTTCGTTCTTGATGTTTGCGTTCATCTTTCCGTCTTTATTTCTGGTTTAGATGCAAAGTCCCACTGTCATTAAATGTTCTAACTTGGTATAAAATTTCCAATGTTTTTCCAGCTGTGTTTCAAGAAAACACGGTTTAACTTGAAAAGATGAATTTATGTCAATTTATGTATGCGAGCTTAATTGCAATGTTTTCTTAGCGTCAATAGTTATTAAAATTTTATAAATTCTGCTTGGCACTAAATAATACGATTGGCTAAAATCAATCTAAAATTTCAGATTATAGTAAATTTGTACAGGCGACCCATCGCTTAAAACATTCCAACCAAAAGTAATTTTCGCCCATGGCAGTTTTCGTTAAATTGCTTTCCTTTCGCCTCGTGTTTCATTAATGCGTTCACAGGAAGAAATTGCTTATCTTTGCGAACTGACTACATGGCTTCTCTATTCAACAGCGAAATTCTCAATTATAGATTTACCTTTTCTAAAAAGTTCTAATTGCAAATAATTATCTGCTCTCGTAAAATGTCAAAGATATCACGCACACCTTTTTGGCTGAAATGCCTTATAATTGTTTCGAGTAAGAACAGCACGATATAGCGGTACGTTTTTAAAAGCAAATAAATAGAAAATTTTTCATTACAAAGCAGTAAAACAAACAGTTTCTGTACTGTTTGTCCTGAAAGGTGGCAACTTACCGGTGAGCTTTCGTTTTTCAAAAGATTCCCTTTACCCTTTGAAGAAGTTCAGGCAGCCAGGCAGCGCGATCAACGGTTTGCATTCGTCCTAAGGTAGAAGGCGTTGATTTTGCATATATAACTCGTGCAAAATACTTGATACAGCTGGTACTGGTTAATTCCTTAATCTCTGCTGTTAGTGGGTAATCCCTCTCGGTTTTTGTACTAGATCGAAGAACTGGAAGGATATCTGGAGCAGCTCAAGGCAGACTTGCGAGTTGCTCAGGGACGACATCAGGCTGCTGCAGAGGAGGTGGGGAAAACGACAACATCCATTCATTGTAATAAAATCAGAAGAAATGAATTAGCTTAGGCACTATCACCAAAAAAATACTGCAACTGAAATAAATGGAGGAAATGTTCCATCGATGTATTTTTCATCAATGAAAATCATTGTTTCAGATTTTCACAATTTGGCTGAGAAGAATCCAAGATTTGAGCCTCTTTTCTTCCTTATGCGTTCCTGTCAACCATTATTGTGAAGTTTCATATAATCTTGATCTATATCTGAGTTTCTGGAAGGCACTTTAATTTTGGCGCACTAACTTTCATTACATCTGAGAGGTGCTTACTTTTCAAGGGCAGCACAACTAATTTATATGCTTGCCTTTTCAGTCACCAGAAGTTAGGGAATTGTCTCAAAGGTAATTAAAAGTGCTGTTAGGCTAACCCAGGAATTTCATTCTGGAAATTAGCCGTATAAAGGAAATTAGGAACCACACGAGACAATAAGCCATTTCCAAGTTGCCTTCTACCTCTTTTTCAAAACAACCTTTCACATGGAAATTAGTTTGATTTTCAAGACAAAAGACGTGCGAGTAAAACTCATTTCCATATGAAAAGTTGTGCACCAAGACTCGTCTTGAAACAGAGGAAAACAGCATCTCAGAAATGGCCCATTCTCTGACCTCGGTGGGATTCGAACCCACGACCTCCTTATTAGATCGCCTTTGCTTGCCGGCTGAATGCACTCGCAGTCAGTCATTTGTCTTACTGTTGATTCGGTTTGGCTCGTTTTAGGCAGCCGCGTACGAGGACAAGGCGAGAAGACTGGAAATAGATTTGGAGACTTCGCAGAAAGAAAACCAAGTTATCAGTGAACAGGTTGGTGACGCCTGACTGTTTGAAAGCTCAGATTGTAAAAATGGAACTCGGCAGCAGTTCTTTTCTCAACCCACTACCTTGCTTATTGAAGGAAGCTGTAGGCTCAACTACCGGCCCTTTTTCGCCCCCTGTGGTCGAGGAGATGATGACGATGTAGGCGTCAATTTCCGCTATTTTATTTTCTATTATTATTACAACAAATTCTGGATCTTCTTCGGACATATTTGACTCTTACGAAAGAATAACTTTCTTTTTTCAGCAAACTCTATTTTGACATTTTAAAATGTAAATCATACGCGGCTATGTCGTTTACGATATTTCCTGTTCATTCTCGCTTTCATGCAGAAGAGAAGTTCACGACATCTGTTTATAATTTCGGCCACACAAATATTCATTTTTGAAATAAATTGTGTTCTTGCTGCCACCACAAACTGTGTTTCCTTCTGATTTTCGTGTCAATTTCCTCTTTCGCATTATTTTCCTTTGACAGGAAAAAGTATTCCTCAAAGACACGCTAATTTAAATATTAAGTGGCATTAATTTTAAATGCTTCAATTAAAACCAGCGTTAATTTACTTAGCTATTTTGACCTGAAGATCAGTTTGTTCATTGTTTCAGTTCAACGAGCAGCGTGAAAGTGCGCGGGAACTGGAAACCCAACAAGCGCAGCTTAGAGGACAAATACAGGAAGCACAGAAACACGTGAGTGACATGTGATTTGCACGCGCGCTATACGATCCAGTCTCGTTTCCCTCGGTTAAGGCATCAATACAACGGATGTTTGTTAAACTAAATTGTTGATTGTTTAGATTCGTCATTGTCAAAACGTGATGGAGGAGCAAGAACACAAGATCTCGTCTTACATTGAACAACAAGAGGAATTTAAATCCACGGTCAGTAGTTTTGTCTTGTTTGTTTACAGCTAGTCGTTTGCGGTTTACTTTTAGTTAGTTATTTAGTTTAGCTATTCATTTTGGGTGTGTTCCGCAGGGAAGGGCCGGATTAGATCTGTCAAGATCACTCAGATCAGTATGGCGCACCTATGGAACCAGTGAATCCTTATCGGAGCAGATTCACGGGTTCCTAAGATGTCCTGTGATCCGAGTGGTCTTGGATCATTGATTCTGATTCGGAAATTCCCAGCGGAACGTACCCGTAGTTGTGAGAAAATTCAATTTGGCTAGCACTACCTAACGTTGAGATAAACTGGCTCATAGCATGAAGCGGCTAGGAGTATTTGTACTCCCCCTGGATGGGATGCTAGTCCATCGTAGGTTCCTCCCCATAAGTCTGTCAGGTAGCCCCAACAATTCACCGGTGAGAGGCACTGTGAGAGTTAACTGTCTTGCTCACGAAAACAACTCGATGAACTCTCTGGAATCGCTTCAGTAAGAGAGATTTTGATTGTTTCAGATTCGAGACAAAGAAAAGTCAAATGGTCAACTGCGAGAGGAGCTTGGCGGTGTACTGGAAAAGAACAAGAACATCATGGAAGAGGTGTGTAATAATACATGTGTTTGTTTTGTCTTATAAAATGGTTTTGTTTCGTCGATCCTATAGCTCTGCTTCAATTTCGTAATTCAAAACAACCGTCTTCCCAGAGATAAGCGGTTTTAGTTCTTGGCCGAGGTTTAAAATTCCACAGGAACTGAGAAATTGAAGCAAAAAATTTAAGAACGAGTACCTTTCTAATTTCAAACCACTAATCATTACATGATATTTGTTATGTATTTTTAATATTTGGTTGGTTCTCAGATCGCAGCACGAGATGCCGACATCCGAGTCCTTAGAACTGACCTGAGCTCGGCGCAGAAGAAAATTAAGAATCATTCCAACGAGGTAATTAATTTTTTGCTTTCGGTGCAGGGTCGGGGTCGGGTGGCCTAACGTTTTCAATGCGAAAGCTTCCTCCGAGAATTGAGCGAGCCCGCGGTGAGGGATGTTGCTAAGCAACAAACTAACGAGACACTCGTTCTCTCCACTGTGTGTGTTAAGGGAATCCTCTGCTCTTGAGACAAGTTGACGCTGAGGTGTTTCAAACGGCCAAATGCCTAAATTACAAATTTTGCCGGATGAAAAGGAGATGTAGCACTTCATGATAATGATAAACGGAAAAAAAGATTATCGCTTTTAAATTTCCCACTCGCCGCTATTTTGGATTTTATGACGATTTTGGGCATTGTCCATGTTGTTAGGAAGTGAAGGTTCTTTTGTCAATTGGCAAAAAAGGTTGGATAGTTGTACATCAGTGTTTGTCGATAAGCCAAGGAAATATCGCTTTGCCATCGTGACATCCACGCGTGATCCTTCCACAGTTATGCATGCAAACAACTGTTAAATAAATATATTTTATTATTTGAAGGTGAAGCGCTACGAAGAAACACTTCACCAGTTTCAGAAAGACTTTGAAAGAGCGCAAGATAATCACAGAAATTCAACTCTACAGGTAACTTAATAACTTTTCAGCAAATTGAATGCTTCTTGTACGCCGTAAGAATGGACAAGCCTGGATTTCTTAATCCAGGACATTATGAAGAGCAGGAAAAAGTGCAGCGAGTGAGTTTGTTACGAAGATATACGTCTGGCAAGTGAAGTGAAGTAAAAAAGCTAAACCTTCGCGCGACTTGCGTTCTTTTACAGATTGGAAACCTCGAGAAAAATGTACAGAACTTAAAGGTACAGCTAGCTGGTGCACATGGCAACCACAAGGAAGCAATGGATCAGGTAAGTTGTTGTTGTTTTCGTACGCTCCAGGGGAATAAGTGAAACAAAAATTGTTCATTGTGGGTTCAGAAATCATTGAACGTTTCAGCGGCAATGTTGACCTCTTGTCCAACGTCCTGGGATACACGGGATTGTTCGACTACAGTTCATGGCGTGGCGTTTTCTATGATTATAATTTTCTGTGCAATATTTGCTTTTCAGCTGACCCAACGTTCCAAGAGCCTCGCAAATACCAAGATGGAGTTAGCAACAACAAAACAACAAAACCAAGCCATGGAGGAACAGGTATGCGTTGCGTTCTTTGTCTTCCTGTGCTCAATAACGTGCAAATTGTAATGTGAAAGGGGTAGAAACTGCCTTATAGCGATCATGGACCTAGCAACTCACTGCATTTTACTTGTATCATTTTCATATTCCTTTTTTTTATTTTCAAAGACCTTAGGACTGGAGGAGAAAGTCAGAAAGTTAAAGACAGACTTAAAAAGAGCTCAGGACAAAAATAAATATTCTGATGGAGAAGTAAGTTCCGTTTGATTGATTGATTGATTGATTGATCGATCGACGGATCGACCAATCGACCGATCGATCGACCGACCGACCAACGGATTATCTGCTTGCCTGACTGACTGACTGACTGACCGACTGACTGACTGACGGACGGATTGACTGACTGACTGTTTGACATCTTTTAAAAATTTTCACTTGCAGATCCAACAATATGCTAGAAATATAGACGAACTAAAAGGTCAACTCGGCGTGTCTCAAGACAAACTTCACAAGCAAACTCAAGAAGCGGCAAGAAGGGACGAACAACTGGTCGTACTGAAAGTCGACCTGGCGACATTGCAGGAAAAACATCGGCTTACACAAGATGAGGTATTACAACAGTATTCAGTCACTACGGGTGAAAATCATGCAAAACTAATCAAAAATGCGCCAGGATAAACTGTACTGAGAACACCAAAGCAAAGTTTCCGTCTACATCCATCATTTGTAAACTCTACTTTGGACGACCATGTGTTTTCCTTTCACAAGGCATTCAGTCCATGGTAAAACAACCTTTCTTTTACTTTCTAGAACGAGAAAATCAAGCAAGAATTTGTTATTTCACGGCAGCAACATCAAAGCTGCCTCGAAGAGGTACGTTCTATGTTTTAGAGTATAAAGTTAGGCAGGCAATGTATTGCAAAATATCATTGTTAAACCGGGTGTTAAATTATCCATGGAGTCTGAACTTTCAGTATTGTCAAGACTTCCTTCACATTGTAATTTGGTTTTATCAACTGGGTTGATAATGTCAATTGGCCACCGTAAAGAGATTCGAATCTCTTTACGGTGGCCAATTTACATTATCAACCCAGTTGATAAAACCAAATTATATTGTTATACTTCCCACCGACGCAGCACCACAGTTTCTTTAGAAACTTACCCCCTCTATTCATTCATTCACATTGACTGTGACAACTTTCACTTCTTCACCCCCAGGGTGGGGGGATACTTAACCCATGTTTGGGTATAGGGGTGCCGCTGGAGGTCCGAAACCCTGACCCTGTTAAGGACCAAGAAAAGCGTTTTTTTATAATTAAACGCCAATATCTTGTAATGAAATGATCTTATGTTGACTGATGACCGGCTAAATAAATACTGATGAACGTTTCTGATTTCGCATATGCTTAAAACTCGAAGTATCGAAACCATGCCCTGTACAGGACGACTCCTTACTATCCAAACCCTGTTTAGGACAGCCTCGCTTGAATTATATACCCTGTTCAGGACTGAGAGGTCAAAAACCATACCCTATCCAGCAGCATGCCCCCATATAGCTCATATAAAGGAGTAGCCCTCCCGCGGGCTTTCACCTATTTGTTCACGTGCTTGTAAAACCAATAGAACACCTTTGAGCTTTACTCCTTGAATTATAACTCTACCATATAAAACATGCTCTGTCTCATTTAATACCAATAATGATTTTCAGGTCCAGACTCTTCGCGTATCTCTTGAAGACGCACGGGCAAATGGCGATCGGTTACATCGAGAGAGCGAGCTTGTGGTCGAAAACGTTAACAGCTGGGTAAAAGAACAGAAGTGAGTGTTGACAGATTGCAAAAATTACTATTTATTTGAACGCTAATCAATTTTTAGTTTATTTGGCTATTTACCTGCTTTCTATTGTTTCTCAGACAAGGAAACGAAAGGCTTGCCGGAAGACTACGGTAAGTTAATTTGTTTATCATGCAGTCTCGAACATATAAACCAACGAAGTTTGTGAACATTTTGAAGCGATGTATCCTCCCCAACTGCAACCAACTAACATACCGATTGATTGTGTATGAAGTTGCTTTAAGGCCAAATCCAACGATGTGTTGGACAACAGGCTGTCTGCCGAACGGACTGACTGACTGTCAGACGAAGTGACGAACGGGTGCCTGACTGACTGACTGACGAACGGAGGAATAGGAGGAATTGATTGACTAGCTGACTGACTGACGAACGGATATAGACTGACTGACTTACTGACAGTAGGGCGGGTAGACTAGCTGAATAACTGACAAATTGGACGGGCGGACTGATGATCGATCAGTTGATTAATTGACAGGTGTATTTACTTGCGTTTTTTTATTTTTTTTCTTCAGAGAGCAAGAGGGACGGATTTCGGCTCTTCAATCGGAAAAAGAGTATGTATTTTCCCACCTACAAGCGTCATTATGCTGATGTCATCCTGTCATTTGTAAGGTGAATAACTCTTTTTTTCTTTTTTAGACGCCTTGCTGAATCCACCGAAACATTGAAGAAGGAGAATGCTATTATTAAATCTGAATTGGGTGAGTTGAAACATGGTAAATTATGAACACATTATTTAACAGTTAGTATGCGCGGTGGCCTAATGATTAGCACTCACTGGATCACGCCCTCGGCGTTTCTCAAACGTCCCGAATCCATTTCTGGCCCTAGACCAGGCTGTTTTTTCAACTCCATTTTCTATATCCAGTAAGGATGTAATTTCATACCAAAATATTGGACAAAACTGACTCTCTGTTCGTAAATATTTTCCTAACCGAATGTAGCTTTTCGGGTACGATATGGCTTCGGGACGTTTGATAAACGAACGCCTGCAGTGGCTCTGTCCACCCATGAGTATAAATTGGTAGCAACGAATGGTTAGGATAAACTGACACGACGATGGAAATAGGCGCGTAATCTCGTCAAGGGGAAGTTTTCAATGTCTAAATTTATCTCTAAATTCAAGGCTAAGAAACCTCAAAATAATACTTAACTACCTACGGTAGAACAGCACTAACGAGATAGGCGTGAATTTGGATTTCAATTTTTTACTTTTCAGTGAGTATTGCTGTTTTTTATTCAATAGAAATTGATCAACTTTTAACCCCCCCCCCCCCCCCCTCCTAACCCGGTGCTCATCAAGAATGTAGACGCTGTTGCAACACTGCATGTTTCACGTTTATAACACTGTAGCTTATATCAAGGTTTTAAAGAACTTTCATTTGAGGACTTCATCTGTCTCTGATTAACTGAACCTCTTTATCCATGTAAAATTTGATTAAGTTTTATTTTTTTCTCTTTCAGAGGAAAGACGAATGGATAGTGAACGACTTAAGGTTAGCAGTTTTCATCCCATTTATTAAACAAGTAGGCTCTTATTTGCGAATACCGTTTTCGCTCGTTGTTTCACAACGAAAACCACAGCCGCTTTCGAAATTCGCTCTCTGCTGATTTTCTGCAACTTATCTGTTGATAGATCGCAAACTACATCATTTCAGTCTCAAACGTTCGGCGTAAAATATTTATAATGAAACCGTATAGTTGTAATTAATGAGGATCATTAGATCCGCTTCTTTGTAATGCATTAACAAAAACAGAGGTGCATGGACAAAAAAATAATATTTCAGTTATACCCAATAGATTCATTATTTAAAACATCTTTGTTTGGGCTTCAACACTGATTAAAACGAGTTTCTCTGAGAACCACAGGTGAAATTTCGTTTCGTGTCATCTGTTGTTTTTTAGAGTAAGAAAAACGTTTTGTTATGATACCATTAGCCGTCATGAAGAGGTTACAGAAACCAGCTTTAATTTGCAAAGAATCCCAGGAGAAAAATGCGTGTACATTAATATAAGCTTATTTTGGATCCGTGATTTCAAGTTCTAATGGAGACCAGCTGAAGGAATCTTCAAGGAAATCAATTGTTGCATACACTACATAAATTAGTCACGAAAATGTTTAACCACAAATAACAAAATACACGCGATTTGTGTGGCAGTCGCATAAAAAAACAAAGATGCAAAGTTTGGTTCCCAAAAATTGATAATATATAATGGCCTTAAAGTAATTTCTTGAATAAGCGAAGAATGCTTAAGTGAGTTTGATACCCATCTCGCCTTTTGTCTGTTACTGGAACATCGTCGCTAGCTTTGGAATTGTTCTAAATTTCGCTACCAAGGAAACTACATTTGAATGAGCTCAAGAAATAGAAGGCGTTCTTCAGCACGTTCGGATTTCAAGATGGCGGCCTGTGATGGCGATTCGGTTCATAGTGGAGACAGCTCGGTTCTTCTGTGCATTGGTGAACCATTTCTCGGTTCTTTAACAAACCTTGACGGCTTTGGAAAGATCCGTGGCAGATGCACAAATCCTAGTCACAATTGTCCGTGCTACGTTCGCTTCGAGCATCAACTTAGCTTTGCTTGTCTGAATTGCCAGGGGCTATGCCCCGCATTTTCTCATGTGAGTTAATTCTACTAGTTTTTTCGGACAAACTTGTACACTTTCCTTTCAGTTTATTCAAAGAACTTTGTTGAGTTTTAAAACAGCGAAGGTTTGGTTTGTCTAACCGATTTCAGGCCAATTTTAAACTCCCAATGACAACCTTTTTGCGTTTGCTTGCTGTTTTAGCAAGAAAAATGAAAAATCTAACTTAATTCTGGGAACAAAAACAGAACAATAGACTTCAAAGTAATAGAGTACTAAAAGGACCTCTAGTGCACGTCAATTACTATTCTTC
Organism: Blastomussa wellsi; assembly: GCA_947652115.1. Classification (NCBI taxonomy): domain Eukaryota; kingdom Metazoa; phylum Cnidaria; class Anthozoa; order Scleractinia; family Plerogyridae; genus Blastomussa; species Blastomussa wellsi. The sequence goes on from OX393561.1 coordinate 41,270,537, forward strand.
TCAGTCTTAAGCCATCCTTGTTTTTCTCAGTGTATTTTTATCTGTTATTTCAAGGTTTGCTTTGATTTGAAGGCGAATTATCATTACCAAAGATGGATTTTAGTTTGAAATATCAACCGTATCGCAATCTTTGTTTTTACCCGACAGGCGTTGCAGTCGCACTCAGCTCAGCAGCAGGTGCTACTCCATCAACTTCGCAATCGTCTGCAAGACTATGAGTAAGTGTTTTGATGACCGCCAACCAGTCCATACCATATTTTATTATCTATCGCTTATAGCATACAGTTATAATTCGATTTAGCACCTCTCCTGTTCATTAAGGGTAAAGTGCCAGTTCCAGTAGATGTTAAATGACTCTTTGTCGCTAATTTTTGCATTTATTAGTCCCACTATCATAAAGAATTTGTATGGTTTTCTTGCTTTTGCTTTTGCGCATGTGTGCATACAGTGCGGACGCAACTTTTGTAGCTCTGTGAAAATTTGGCCAAAATGGCAAAAAGTGGTCACTCTGACCAAATGAAATCACTGAAAAAAAGTGACTTACCCTTTTTATTATAAATATGGTACTTTTTCACTTCAACTATTGTAATAAATCTTAAGCCGTCCACACACCACCTGCCTCGATTAGCCTTGCTATTTGCAGGTGGTGTGATATTTGTATATTTGTATATTAATGTAAGAAATAAAGATTGAATAAAGATTAACGTCGCAACTGTGGCAACATGCAGCCTCCGTAGTCGCCGCTATATCAAAAGTTGCACGGGGCAACAATTCAGTCTATACCTCTTGATTTCCGTAGACTTGCTCGAAGTCGCTCGTTTGATTCGCTACGAGCCAGCTGCGGGCGCGCGGGAGTGTGGAGGGAGACCGCTGGATATAGAGGACGCGCATCGGCTTGAAAATCAAAATGGCGCGGAACGAGCGACTTGTCTCACCTCGTTTCTCGATTTAGTGATCTTCGCACGCTACGTACAGACAATTTAACTGCGCCCGGTCTTTCGCCCGCGACTTCAAATCGATTTTCCTCAAATAAACGCTTATCATTTCCTTCGGCGCAAAGAAAAAACGAGTGACTTGGGGCAAGTCTAGATTGCCCGAGCTCAGGAATGTGTTCACAAGAAGATAAAAATATAACCCGTCCCTAAAACTGCCCACCGTCGATTTCTCTGGAACATTAATTTTATGTGTGTCATTTCAGGAGAGTTAGGCTACGTTTACACTAAGCCAGATAAATTTTGAAAACGGCGTTTTCGCTTCAAAAGCGGATAAAATGTTTTCTGTTCACCCTATACCGTTTTCCAATTGTTTCACAATCGATTTTGAAACACTGCCTCACCAGAAACGCTTAAATACATGCTAGAGCATGCACACATTATCGGAGCCACATTATTCGATTGTTTTGATGTCAGCGTTTTCAAAAAAGTTCCGTTTTCGCCGTACACACTAACACACCTAGCCAGCGTTTTTAAATTTATTCACTTTGGAGAGCGTTTTCAAAAAGTTCCGTTTTCGGTCTCTGAAAACGCCGTTTTAGTGTGGACGGAAGGCCAATCCGGATAAGTGTAGACGTAGCCTTAGCAGATCTGTCACATTCTTATCACAAAAAAAACCCACGACCTTTCCAGCACTTTCTTTTGTGACTGTGTTTGTATCAGGTTGTGTAAACAGGAACCGCCGTTGTCTATGTCTAAAACTGTGATTCGCGTTTTATATGTTTTTTTTTCCTTTTTGTAGGAACGACCAGAATACGGAGGCCATGAGCAAAGCTCATGCCATAGAAGATCTTCATGGTCGATTAAAGTCTAACGTTGAAAGCATTCAGCAACTTAACCAGCAGGTCAGTATTGGAGAGTCGCTGGTGACAGCTTTCTACGTTCTGACTTCACTTGTGGCACACTGCTAGTTTTCTCGCTTTTGTTTTACATTACTTCGCTTTGTGATTGGTTCAAAACTCTCGCGCCACTTCTCAAACAATCAGAAGTAAAGCCAAAGCCAATCGTGACTGGCTCACACACGTTTTCCCGCGCTTCGTGTCGGCTGCATGTATTTGCTTCGAGTTTTCATTGGTTCACTGGATTGTCTGTGTGCTTTGTGATTGGCCAGATCGATAACTTTTGTTTTGGTTTATGACACTCAATCGAAATCCGCTCTATCGCGAGCTCCAAGTTTTTCCAGGTTTACCACCAGTTAGTCCGCCACCAATTGCAGGTTTTGTTTAACTCACTCACTCTTCTTTCCTTTCTTTGTAGCTCAACTCTTTAAACAAGGAAAATCTACGGCAAAGGCATATCATTGATAGAGAAGCGGCAGCTAGAAAGGTTATTTGGCTTATTACTATCGACCGAAAAGAAGATCTGAAGAAATTTTTTTTTGTCCACAAGTCTTTTGTCTTAACGCTGCTGTTGCAACTTTTCTGCTGGATGGAAACAGGCGGTAACAACAACAACAACAACAATATTCTTTTACGTTCTTTATAAAGTTTCAATCGCTTGGCTCCGCAGGAAGCAGCGCTAAACGAGGCGGGCCAGGATAATCAGAGAAAAAAAGGGAAATACACAATTAAGATTTATACACTAGAAAAATGGAAATAAATAAAAATTACATACGAAAACAGAATGAGTATACAGAACCAGTGGTTTTCAACTGCGTTCTGACCACTCTGCAAATTTGTAGTTTTCTTCCGTTGAAGTGATATGAGTAGCTTGAGTGCTTTCAGTAAAACAATCTCCTTTTAACTTTCCTCTCCAGAGTCTACAACTTCAACTCGAATCACGTGATCAGACTATCATGGCACTGAAGGCTCAAGTCGAGTCTTACAAATTCGCCGAGGTACCACACAGAGATACTGACAACATAGTAAGTCAAGCTCAGTAGTCACGCATGTTTTGCACGTGTTACATGCATGATAAATAGCAATACGTACGCACAATATTCACATTGTACAGCTTCTACAATGAGTGGACTTACACTTCTGTAACAAGTTTTAATTTTATGTAATTTAAACTTTTAGATGGATGCTTACGGCTTGAATGGAATTAACGATTCTGCTTACTCGTCGCTGGACAAAGGACTGTAAGTAAATTTCTTTTTAAATGACACTGTCAACTCCTTAACGGACACCTGGTGTTGGTCCCTGTGCGCCATTTTCAGTCATTTTACAAAGTCTAAATTCTCTATAAGCCGGACACCTCTCTAAGAAGCACAACTGGTGCCGATCACGATGGTGCCTTTGTTGGAGAGAAATGAACTGTACCTTAACGTGCACCTAACCCCAAAATATTTTTTCGCTAAAATAAACCTTTGCACCAGTTCGAAACGCATTACACCTTTCGTTTCTCCTTTTTACCAAATGCAAAAACCGAGTATCATTTGTTGCACGACCGAGTCAGAAGGGGCGTGGGTCTATTCCTGGGTTGACGTCACAAACTGATGTGCATGCATGTTTACCAAGACTTCATGCAATGCAAATCAGTTTGTGACTTCAACCCAGGAATAGACCCACGCCCCTTCCAAAAGGTGCAATGCGTTTCGAACTGGTGCAAAGGTTTATTTTTAGCGAAAAATTATTTTGGGGTTAGGTGCACTTTAAATGCTGACGCTATGATGCTTAGTTTGCTATCATGCAGACATTTTACTTTTCTTATTTATATGATTTCCAGTTTACTTAGGTTAACATTTATAACTTTCCACTTTTTTTAGGCAAAAGTCCACCCAAAAAGACAAGGTAAATGTTAACAGTTTCTGGGATTCATTTAAATAATGTGTGTGCTGAATAAAAGACTGCAGCTGCAAATGATTCAAGGTTTAACTTACGTTTTTTGACGAGAACCCGTTTTTCTGATTGTAAATCGAAATGAAACGGCTCTTCTCATTCAAGAAAATTAGCGCAATGGCGTTACTTCTTTCCGAAGTATCAATTTTCTCTCGCTTCACCCGAATAAATTTTTAACATCTCTTACCACCATGCCAAGCAAAGCCAAGCCAAGCCAAGAAAGGATGCATTCAGCCATCTTGCTAGAATTGTTCATTATATTTCACAAGCTCCGTTCGAAATATGTGAGAAAACTACAACTAGAATCCCACTTTATTGTGCTAAGAACAACTGATTAACGCCGCATCTTGAATGGACTATACCCCTAGGGTAAGAAAACAGTGACACGTGACGTAATACCACAGCTCCCTGCGGTCTATTATGCACAGTTGCGCACGTGACCAATCCATTCCACGTAAAGATGCATCCAGTCATCTTGTTAGAATGTTCGTTAACAGGAACGTTTATTTCTGTTGATTCAGATGAGGTCCCTTATGAGAAAGGAAATGGATAAAGCAGGCGTGAAGGACCCTCAGGTTCTGGACAAGTCTTACTGGATACAAAGAGTTGGTGAGGTATGGGAGGGGATACTATTGTCTATTTTCTGCTGCTGAATTCACACTTCTCGCTTTCCACTGCTCGCTTCCCTCTTCTCTCTTCCTATTTACCACTTTTTATCTCACGCTTGTCACTTCGCACTTCGCATTTCCCACTTCTCGTTTCCCATTTCCCACTTCACGTTTCCCATTTCCCAGTTCGTATTTTCCACTTCTCGTTTCCCATTTCCCACTTCACGTTTCCCATTTCCCACTTCACGTTTCCCATTTCCCACTTCACGTTTCCCATTTCCCAGTTCGTATTTCCCACTTCTTACAAATGACTTTCCACTGCCCACTTTTCACTATGAGTTCTCACTTGTCATTTCCCATTTTCCACATCTCAGTAACAACAATAACAACAACTTTATAAAAGTGTCAGTCCATAGCCGAGGGTATTCGATACCCTCTGCTAATTGGGGACACTCCAAATTTTAACATAAAATGATTCTGAAAAGAATCATTTCACTTTGTTCTCTAATGACTTCTCAATGCATTTCCTTCATGAGTTGTATACCTGACAGAACTGTATGATACAACTAAGGTAACTTTCTAATTAAATAATGAACTAATATCTTTCTCTTCATTTTGGTTTCATAGCTCTCAATTCAGCTACAGCAAAGCAGCGAGTATTGGGCACAAAAAGTACGAGATTTAACAGCACAGATGGATGATCAAGAAACATGATTTTTGTCTCTACTGAAAGAAGACAACCTGAAATGCCCTTGAAATAGCAATATTGTACATTCTAGAATTTTCTTCGTAATTAAATTACGGCAGTCTCACCATACCTAAACTGCATTGAGTTTCGCTATATGAACCTGCGATAACACAGCAAATTAGGGGCAGAAAATTATACTTTTGTAGTTAGGAAATTATTAATAATTTTAGGCTTAAAACTGATTATTCAGGCAGTAAATGTTAAGCATGATTTTTCCCTGTCATGAGTTAAATTGTTAATGAGTTTACGTTCACACTAAGCCTTATATTCAGCATAAGAATAATAACTTGTGGACCCATTGATTTATTTTTTTTCAAAGCGTTAATCCACTCGACATGAAAAAACAATTTTTTTTATTTTGTTTTTATATTTTTGTTAAGAAGATTTCGCGGTTAGTCTTTCTACGAACATATTTTTATCGTATATCGAATAATATATTTCACTGTTAATTTCTTGGCTGATATGAAGAACTCTCTCGTAAAGAAAACGTAAATCTGTATATGCTGTGAGATACGTGAGCGTGAGAAATATATTATATATTATTACTTTTACTCTAATTTTAACGAATTATGTTTTATTTATTGACAGAAGCATTTTATTTCATTCGTACAAAGAAGTGTAAAGTTTGTCAATAAAGGTTTTACGTGCCGCTTTCGCTTGGCATTGGATTTTAGAGAGAATACAACAGGTCCACAGTGGAACCAACATTTCTCGAGACTCCCGATAACTCAAACGGACCACTGATGGTATTTCCCTAACCTCGTTCCCAGGGTCTCCCTCACACCGCCCTCTGGAGCGAGGGGACGGGAAGGAGAGGACCCTGGAACGAGGTTGGTATTTCCGTTGCTTTAGCTTCAGTCAAATTGTTGGTCGCTGACCACCTCGCGTACCAAGATAAGTCATTGGTTCTTATACCAATAACGAACAGTTCACAACAATGCCCCAAGCCCTAGAATAGTCTGCGTGGCAGGCGGTTCTAAGGGGGAGGGAGAAGGGAAAACGACAAAAGCGCGAAGGGGTAGGTGGGAGGTAAACTCAAATCTCCCAAAGTAAAGTTGGGTCAAAGTTTTGTGCCTTTAAAGACCCACGACGGACCAATACGCATTGCTCGAGTCAACTGCATTCGCCATCTTTTATGTGAGTCGCAAAGTGCCTATCAGACAATGTCGCCTCGATCCTGCGTTCATCCAAACAATAACAAACGCGCGCAATGGATCTTTAAAGCTTACATTGAACATAAGACTCGCACTCTTTCTGTTGAGCTTAGTCGGTTCTACCAGTTGTTCTTATAGTTTTGTTTGACACTGGTTTCCCAATAGCCGTGAGATCACTTTTCACCTTCAGATTCTTTCAGCGTTTAATACTTTTTTGTATGCTCCCACAGATTTACACTTCGCGCTTTGTTTATTTGCCTCCCTGGTGATCCCAAAAGTCTTTGCAAATAGCGAAAAAATGAAAGGGGACTGGGAATAGACTTTTAAGCCAATGTTACACGGTTTTGTTGAGTTGCGACTGGGGTTCAGCAGTACAAAGTACAAATGTTGAATAGTGTACTATTCTGTCGGCATTATGCTCGATGCTTCACCTATAGTATAATATTATGCTCGAAATTATGCCGGCATAATATGTCATCCCCTAAAGCCAGTGATACATCTTCGACATCTTTTAACTTTTGTTGATCAACAGATGTTGAACATCGTTGCGACTTGTTGAAACGTGTTTGCGCTTTTGAAGTCGTTCAACAACCTGAACAACCGGCAACGGAATTCAGTCAAGCTCTATTTTCGTTGATACACGGTTCAACATCTTTCAACTTTTGTTGATCAACAGATGTTGAACATCGTTGCGACTTGTTGAAACGTGTTTGCGTTTTTGAAGTCGTTCAACAACCGACAACGGAATTCAGCCAAGCTCTGTTTTCGTTCAACAAAGTTCAACATGTTGAATGGCATATTTCAACATTCGACATCACATAGTGCTATTTTGCCGGCATAATAGTGCCATTTTTCGACATAACAGTTTTAATTACTTATTTTTTAGAGATACTATTGTCCGTTTATTAAGAAAAATGCTACAAAATTTCAAGCTGTTCTACGAGTTTTCCGTTACTATTGAGCACTTGTACTGTAGGCTTTTTCCCAGTGTATATCCGGGTTAATTTAGCTCTTTAAGCATGGTTTTTTTACCAGGCTCCTAAGGCCTACCTGTAAATTTGGGTAAATTTGTCCTCCATGGCTATGACTTTGTGCATATATGGCGGCTACGAACGATTTATTTTCGCGCTTCGCGGGGGTCGGGGGATCTTTTTTACGGCATAATTACGAGCATAATACCAACAGTCGAGCATAATTTGGAGCATAATAGTCCGTTTTGATTTACTATTAATCTACTTTGTTAAATTTGATTGTAAGTTACACACGGTTTTATACGGGTTATGTATTTCTCTAATTTGTTAAATTTAAAACTATTGAAATGAAAATTAAAGGCCTATTAGACATTTGATAGTCGTGTAACAGAATTGATAACCCCATTACGTCACAACATGGCAACATTTCGTAGCTCGGCGAGTATTTGGAGTACATTCCCTTTGTTCGTCAATTATTCGGTCGTGCTGATTATATATCTCACAGATTAAACGTGAGATTTAATATGCAAAAGTAGGAATACAATCGATCAAGTTACTGAATGTTTTATTGGAAAAGAACATTTCGGCAAGCAACCCGGCCTTCTCCTCAACCCAGACCCGACTTCAAAGTGTTCATTTTTTATGCCCGAACGACAGACCCACCATCACAAGAGACGGGGTGATGGGAAACGAAACATTTTATTGGGATGGCGTTATGCTTCTAGCAGTGTTGAAATTTTTGGAAATAAAGCCGAAATTATGCTAGTTTCTCTAAATTCATGATGCTTCCTGTCATCAAAATAATACTGTTCTTGGTAAAATAAAGACAAAACGGAACGAATAAGGACAAACCCTTATCTGGTGACTGCAGGTTCTGGAAATCGTTGAAAGATGAGTTGGGTCGCTAATCAATAACATCCATCGAATGGCCATCTGGCTCGGAATGCACTGGGAACGAGTTTGGTTAGCTAAATTAAACTACAAAATCACCCTGGTTAGCCTATTATAACACTGCGGTTAGCCTACAAAGCAATCCGGTTAGCCTACTGAGCACTGCGGTTAGCAGCCTACTAAGCACTACGGTTAGCCTACTGAGCACTGCGGTTAGCCTACTGAGCACTGCGGTTAGCACTACTGAGCACTGCGGTTAGCCTACTGAGCAATGCGGTTAGCACTACTGAGCACTGCGGTTAGCCTACTGAGCAATGCGGTTAGCACTACTGAGCACTGCGGTTAGCCTACTGAGCAATGCGGTTAGCACTACTGAGCACTGCGGTTAGCCTACTGAGCAATGCGGTTAGCACTACTGAGCACTGCGGTTAGCCTACTGAGCACTGCGGTTAGCCTACTGAGCACTGCGGTTAGCACTACTGAGCACTGCGGTTGGCCTACTGAGCAGTGCGGTTAGCACTACTGAGCACTGCGGTTAGCCTACTGAGCAATGCGGTTAGCCTACTGAGCACTGCGGTTAGCACTACTGAGCACTGCGGTTAGTCTACTAAGCAATGCGGTTAGCCTACTGAGCACTGCGGTTAGCACTACTGAGCACTGCGGTTAGCCTACTGAGCAATCCAGTTAGCCTGCTAAGCACTGCGGTTATACGGTTAGCTCTCAAGAATGGTAAGGGTAACTCGACAAATTCTTAAAATTTTTTAAAATAATTTTTTTAAAATAATTTTTTAAAATCTAAACTAGTGAACAGCACTCGAACGAGCTTTAGTTTGTAAAACTAATTTATTCTCCTACGCGTTTCGCCCGACTAGACTTAAATAACCTCTTCCGGTCACTGTAACGTAGTGTAGAGATTCCACCTCTATGTTTTTATGGTAGACTTTGTTTTTTGTCTTTTAATATTAGACAAAAAATGAATGTCTAAAAAAATCTAAGTGTTGGGGGCCATTCAAGAGATGTTATCAAGTGCCGACCGATGAGTTGAGCATTCAAAACACTCTTTCTGCAGCTGCAGATCAGTACTACACGGAGAGAACCTTCTTGTAGTAGGTGAATTGATTGCTGCCGTCACCCATTCTCGTCCCCAGAGCCGCTTGTCCCTCTTAGCCGGCTTGGCCTGTGCACGAGGAACAAGTGGCTCTGGGGACACACGATTTGATTCGCTGAAATCAAACAAAGGGAGTCCAATCACATCAGCTGTTCAAAAATCCCAAATCAATGGCACGTTTAAAACGGTAGATGTGATTGGACTCCCTTTGTTAGATTTCAGCCAATCGAATTAATCATGTGTCCCCAGAGCCACTTGTTCCTCGTGCACAGGCCCAGCCGGCTAAGAGGGACAAGCGGCTCTGGGGACGAGAATGGCCGTCACCCTGCAGCTGGAGCCTGAGACCAACATTACACTGCACAGACAGCCTGGAGCCAACAATACCGGGAGCTAACAAGATCTAACAACGGTTTTAGAAATAGCCTCCTACGCAGGCGTTATTAGGCAATCCCCTAATAACGGCTGCGTAGGAGACTGTTTTAGAAACAGAGGGGGTAAGTATCTAAAGAAACTGTGGTGCTGCGTCGGTGGGAAGTATAACAATATAATTTGGTTTTATCAACTGGGTTGATAATGTCAATTGGCCACCGTAAAGAGATTCAAGAGCTGACGTTTCGAGCGTTAGCCCTTCGTCGGAGCGAATCAAGGAATTGTGCGTCGTGTGTTTTTATATACAGAAAGATGGAGCTTCGCTATTGGCTGGTGCCTGGTAACGTGAAAACTTCGGAATAAATTAGTTGAATGAAAAGCGTTCGTTGATACCGTGAGGATTAAGAGTGCCGATTTGAAAAATAAATTTTTGTTCTAGAGTCTTACGGCTTTCCGTGTTTCCTTGGTGAAGGGAAAGGCCGCAGACTGCCATATGTTGCTTAGAGTGATTTGGGAGATTGAAGTGTCTCGCGACCGGTTTCGATGCATTTTTGTCGTCTTTCTCTACGTCACGAAGGTGTTCTCGGAATCGGTCGCCAAGTCGTCTCCCTGTTTCGCCGATGTATAATTAAGAAACAGAAATACTTTTTCATTTCGCGGAAGTCAAAAAAGCCAGATTATGTCACTAACAGTACTAAATTTAGAGCTATGCTAGGTTTGCTAAATTGCTGCAATCGATTGACTGCTAGCACAATCGACAAAAGCGTAGCCTTCGGTCAGTTCCATGTACATGAGTCATACTGGCAGTGGGAAGTACCTTTTTCAGGTTTTACCCGGCGAGCAGTTCGAAGGGAGCTTTGTCTGTGCACAGGGTAATTCAAACTAGTCAGTTTTGATTGAATAAACATAGTATACTTTATATACTAACTATGGTATAAACGGAAATTGTCATTCGCCAAAAATGCGTGGACTGTGGCACGCAATGACAGTCGGTTCCGTTATTACAGTTTCGTCCTTACCGGGAGTCCCCACAACAGATGGCGCAATGGGTGATGGGCTTTCTACAACAACGCGCTTCGATCGGTAGGCGCTTGAAGGGATAGACGAGAGGGCCCTTCTTCAATTCTGAGACTGGAACCGAGTGTCACGATCGCCGAGGTCATCTTCGTGCAATTGTCGGCAAAATATTCACTGAGAAGACGACTGCCCGAGCGATCTCAGTTAAATCAATTTATTTTCTGTTTGATTTGCACTGCTTAATATCTCTTTTAACTATATGGAGGACCATCCTGATCCGTAAGACATGCAAGGTAGGTAAAACACTAAGTAATGTTTTTTTGTTGTTGTTTCCTTGAGAAAAAGGGCCCTCTGATTTATTTTTTATGAGATATTCAGCCTATTGGAGATACTGGAGAATTTCACTGAGTCTCCAGTGTCTGTACTAACTGTCATTTCTTCCCTTGCTACTGCAAAGAGTGCGCAATCATTGTTGTTCAGCATGCCTGCAGGGGAAAAACAGTGACAATCACTAATGAGAAAGGTCAAAGTCAGTGATTGTGCACTCTTTCCAATAGCCTTTGCACAGGGTCCTGAAGGGGGGTACCAATCCCATTTCCTAGCCCAATTTTTTTCCAAATCCCACTTCCCAGTGTTCAAATCCCATTCCCATTAGCAGAATTCAAAAAAATTCCAGTGTTATACATACTTCGTATCGCTTCAAAATTACGACATCAAAATATGGCAAACAAAGACGCAAAAATTCACTTGCATTTGTGATTATGTTCTGAAGACAATGGGGAAGATATCAGTGTCGTCACCATTGTTATTAATGTGCCAACCAGAAAACTTTTGCCTGGTGAAACAAAGAGCTCTGATTTGTTTAAACTTGCAGCCAATAAACAATGTTTGTAAACAAATATCTTCCCTACAGGATCCTTTTACACTGTACTGAAATGTGCAAGTGGGAAAGTTACGGCACAATAAAGTTATTGGAGAAAAAAAATTATTTTAACTTGCCATTTCATAATGTTTCTACATACATCTTCAGAAGTAACCGTTGGAAATGTTTTTGTCATATCTGGCTTTGGAAGGTAACACTTACCGTGATCTTGATTATTCCGGATACCACACAACACAAATGATCTTATAATTGTTTTATTATACATTAACGTCAAGAAATGACGAGATTTCACACTCCCACATAAAATATTTTCACAGTTATGCTAATTTTTTTTGTCCTCCGGCTCCTGAATGTTTTTCTCCTCAAAGTATTCATGGAACAGTTCCTTCGCAACTTTGTCTCTCTTCAGAGTGTTTAATGAATAATCTATATGTAGGTTGCGATCAACTATAGGCTCTCGGCCAATAAGAAGACAGATAATTACTGCAATGTACAATAATAGCAATTAAGTTAAGGATGTTTTGCATTCCTGCCTGTAGGAAGTCTGTTTTCCGACCAAGAGAATACTATTAATACAAACTAGAGCGTATTCTCGACTTGTAAGTGTGCTTATTCTTCCAAGCCTGGCCGGACTGCTCATGCTCAATGTTGTTTCAAGAATGCTTTCTACCTCTTCCTCAGAGTCACTGTCACCAGGGATTTTGGCATTAGAACTATGCTTCCGCCATTTTTTAAAAAAATATGGATGCTCTGTAAACTTAGCTTCTGAACACAAATATCATTCACCACAAGTCGAGTCCACTGATTCGGGGAAAATAAAATGTGCTCGCTAAACATGCTAAAAATTTATACGAACAAGGCACTTGAACAGGAAATAAGTGATGTCTCACCTGGTCATGGGTAAAAGATATCCCATTCCCAGATTCCCATTGTTCACATTTTTTTCCCATTCCCAGTGACCAAATCCCAGTCCCAGTCACTCAAATCCCATTTTCCCAGTGCAAAAACAGGCCAATCCCAGTTCCCATTTTAACCCTTCAGGACCCTCTTTGCAACAACGTTATGCCATGGTCACAAGCCCACCACAACACGGTATGACCAGAACAGCATGTGCAAACACCTGGTGGACTGTCCAGAAGGACTGGAGATGACAGAATTTCCAACAACGGAGAAAAGAGTTCCACTTGTTGTTGTTCCAGTTTCAAGCAAGACTGTACCAATCTACTGCATGTGTTGACTTCCAAACGACAACTCTAAGAGTGTTCAGTGTGATGGCAAATGCAATGAATGGTACCATCCAGCTTGTGCTAATATTCCTGAGTCAGCAATCAACACAAACAAGAGGTGGATGTGTTTTGAATGCCGTAAAAAGAAGAAACAGCTTCATGAGCCAGTGATTAACCCACATTTATCAGTAAAAATAATTATGTCCAGAATGTTTGTTCATCTCATCAAACCACAAGTCGAGAACTGATTCTATTGTTTTAAGCAGTGTTGGCAATAACCATTTTTAATTATTGTAGAGATAACTGCTGTTGTTTTCAGGATACACAACATCTCACAATTGAAAATGACCTGCCTGGTGTCATTTAAATTAATTGCATGCATGTAATGTGTGGTCCATTTCTACATGTTACCATCCCCCCCTTTCCTGGGCACACCCCCGGGCATTTGTCATTTTTTTTTATTTTCTTGTTGATACAAAATCGAGATAAAAATTATACTGATTTCTGTAAAAATAGCAAAAGACAATGTTTTTTCAAGACCTACACGTTTCAAGACCTACATGTTTCTGAAAGCGACTTTAAATTTTAAAAGATTATTCTTCTCTAACCAGTCGGCTACAATTTTTACAGATTTTCCCTGGAAATAGGCAGTATCCTAGCATGGTACGGCACAATTGTACGTGCCAACCAATAAGTGAACCTCCCGGCCAAGGCCGCTTAAAACAATTCCCCACCCCTGGGCCGAAAGGGCTTGATTGAACCACGCATAAGGCCTCCTATAGGTATGCTGTACAACTTTCAACTTCAGATTACCATCGGATGAAACAAGTGTCAAAATCTAGGGGGTCCTTTAGTAACAAATAATGTAAAGACCTAATTTTACAAATCCTTTTTACATTGCACTTACATTTTTGTGCTGGTCTCCAGTAACCTTTCAGAATAACTGGATTTTCCTTTTTCAAAGACATTTTACTGCAGTTAAGCTTAAGATTTTAAGACTTTTATACAAGGGAAGAAATAACAGTTAGTACAGACACTGGAGACTCAAATTCTGAAATTCTCCAGTATCTCCAATCCCCCCGCCAAAATAGGCTGAATATCTCATAAAATGCCACACGGGGAATAAATCAGAGGGCCCTTTTTCTCAAGCAAACAACAACAAAAAAACATTACTTAGTATTTTACCTATCTTGCATGTCTTACGGATCAGGATGGTCCTCCATATAATTAAAAGAGATATTAAGCAGTGCAAATCAAACAGAAAATAAATTGATTTAACTGAGATCGCTCGGGCAGTCGTCTTCTCAGGGGTGTAACGAAAACTCAGACCCCGAAAACTCAGACCTCAGACCTCAGACCCCGAAACCTCAGACCCCGAAAACTCAGACCTCGAAAACTCAGACCCCGAAAACTCAGACCTCGAAAACTCAGACCCCGAAAACTCAGACCTCGAAAACTCAGACCTCGAAAACTCAGACCCTCGAAAACTCAGACCCTCGAAATTTATAATACTAAGGGGAAGAACTCGACTCATGATCAATTATTTACATGATGCGTACTTTACCGTGGTCACGCAATCAACCGACGACAAAATATAAGATGGCTAGAACAAAGAGAGATCTTCGGCGTGTTTATCGACGGCTGTCGATCAAACGTTAAAAGGAAAAAAGGAACGGAACAGCTGACCTTTACAGACTTTAATTACTTTTTACTGAAAAATACTGAAAAAAAGTACTAGCCAGAACGGATTTCCCTAAGACGTCGAAAACTCAGACCCCGAAAACTTAGACTGTTAGAAATACATGACGCGTGCTTAACATGGTCACGCAATAAATAACAATAGCCAGTACGTTCTTTAATCACTTTTTACAGTCCAAAAAAAGTAAAGTCTATTCAGAACAGATTTCCCGTGTTTGTAACTGGAGAATCGACACAGTCACAAGATCATCTTGGTCATGTTTTGAAAGTGTAAAAAACCTTTGGTTGATCACACCACGAGAGAAAGTGTGACACACGATCGTCGCCAGGAGAAATAATACTACACAATATAAAACAAGAACAACTGTTTGCTGGAAATACATGAAGTCTGATAAATGTAATACGCACAGTCCATTTTTATGTTTACATCAGTTCCAGGCTATTTTTTTTTTTCGGAAACCGCAAAACGAGTTGACTCAATAATACTTGTAATCTAAAACTAATTGACTTTTCGCGTGGTGTGATCAAAACAAAAGATTTTTACACTTTTAAAACATGTCCAAGATGTCATCTTATGACTGTGTCGATTCTCCAGTTACAAACACGGGAAATCTGTTCTGAATAGACTTCACTTTTTTTGGACTGTAAAAAGTGATTAAAGAACGTTCTGGCTATTGTTATTTATTGCGTGACCATGTTAAGTACGCGTCATGTATTTATAATTATAAATTTCCAGGGGGTCTGAGTTTTCGGGGTCTGAGTTTTCGAGGTCTGAGTTTTCGGGGTCTGAGTTTTCGATGTCTGAGGGAAATTGTTTCTGTGCTAGTACTTTCTAATACAAACTGAGTTTACATTTAAATAAATTTTTTCCCAACTCTATTATTATTTAAGTAATTTAAGTCTGTGATTTTTTCCTGTTAACGTTTGATCGACAGCCGTCGATAAACACGAAAGATCTCTCTTTGTGCTAGCCATCTTATATTTTGTCGTGGGTTGATCGCGTGACCACGGTAAAGTACGCGTCATGTAAATAATTGATCATGAGTCGAGTTTTTCCCCTTAGTATTATAAATTTAGAGGGGTCTGAGTTTTCGGGGTCTGAGTTTTCGAGGTCTGAGTTTTCGGGGTCTGAGTTTTCGAGGTCTGAGTTTTCGGGGTCTGAGGTCTGAGGTCTGAGTTTTCGGGGTCTGAGTTTTCGTTACACCCGTCTTCTCAGTGTCTTCGAACACACAAATAAAGCCGCCATTTTGTTTTTGCCGACAATTGCACGAAGATGACCTCGGCGATCGTGACACTTGGTTCCAGTCTCAGAATTGAAGAAGGGCCCTCTCGTCTATCCCTTCAAGTGCCCACCGCTTCCATCACGTACCGCTTTCACTTTCACTTTCTTCATTTTACTGCAAAACAACTTCCGCAAAAACTAAGTGAGTAGATCTATTTTCGCCACGTTTGCTTCAATGCCTTCACAGTCACCGGGATGACTCAGTCAATGATAGCTTTGCCGTCTGAAACAGTGTTCTCAGAAATTCGGGCGTTTGTGTTCTTTTTCGATGTTCAAATAAACCGATGGTCAGAAGTGGCAGAACCTAATGTCTATTCCAGAATTGATCTTCTTTGCAGTCGTCCACCAGGAAGTACTGGGTTGTACAGAATATTAGGGAGGCTGGAAAGTTCAGGAATGGTAAGATGTACACACTAGTTGAATAAGTTTAAGCTTTACTGTTGCTGTGTCGGTGTGGTCGTCTAAATAATGCACAGCACAGTAAAGACAAAGAATTTAGCTAGAATTAGTATTGCAAAAGAATGATACAGTGAAATCCCGATTTTTCGATCTTCCAATAGAAACGAAAAGTTGGTTCGAGAAAATGAGAGTTCGAGAATTCGGAGTGTTCCATTCACTGAAAGCAAATTCGCGAGACCAGTAGCTTCGCACGAGGTGTCGGAACAATGCTTCGTGTAATCGAGATTCACTGCACTTTTATCCCGTGTGTTCCAGATGTATGAACTTACTGCTGCTATAACTGCACATCGAGTTAAGTTTACCACACCTCAGCTTAACTGCAGCATCTAGATAAATACCAACGAAGTGGGCGTAAAGTGTTGCATTGGGCCGTCGATCGACATGGATGTATGCGAGACATCTGACGAGACTTCCATCTTGCATTGAAAAACGCTTAGCTTAGTAATAAACTTCGTTGCGCCTGGAATGTGCGTAGTAAGCACTTTTTGTTGTTAGAACTGCGCAAACAATTTCTTCATGGTTGTAGTGAAATTATGCTTTGGAAGACTTTATTTTATGAAAACATAAACATAATTTAATATTCATAGTATTTGAGATATTCGTCTAGTACTTGAAATAAGTACTATGAAGGATGAAGGATTTGTTTGAGCTAGATCTTATTTCAAACCTATGAAGGATGACTGTACCTTCAGAGGTAATTTAGTCGTATGCTGTTTAATCATTGCATAGAACATCTATTCTTCAACTACAGTGTTACTGTCTAAAATGATACTGTTATGTTGAACTCGCTGTCATTCTGTCAAGAGAGAGGCAATTACGTCATATTGTCTCTTCGATTGTCCTCCAAACGGACTGCATTGAGATCAATAAAAATTCAATAATCCGTGCATGGGCACCAATCATGCATTTTTCCCAAGTGTGGCCAAAAGTTTGAATCAGTGTTGCGACAGTCAAATTAACTGTACTGAGCTACAGTATTCTACGGAGACACTGATTCAGACATAATTGGGCAGAAGTGACAGTTAAGTCAAACTTAATTCTTTTGATCATCGATTATTGCATCCAACATAATGATTGAATTATATAACTTGACTTGATTCCTTTGCCTTGCTAGGCCAAGGATGTACAGAACATAGGGATGGGCCACGTTTAGCACAGATTAAAAGTGTTTTAATTTGTTTGAGCTAGATCTTATTTCATTTGTAAGCTCAAGATTACTTTATTTAAAAACAATATTAATTTATTTCAAGGGAAGCAATATAGATGTAAGCAGTTTTTTTTTTACCAGATCTGTCCTAACCTCTTTAGGGATAAGTTCTTGCAGGGCTCGACACTAACGGTAGCCAACTAGCAACAGACTAGTAGAAATTTAGGTTTGGTTAGTAGGTTTTCGATTTCCACTAGCCACTTTGGCTAGCTAGTAAACAAACTGAAATTTGCTGAAGCAGTTTCTGTCTTCCTCAAGCAAGACAAACACAAACTCTTTGCTCGAAAACTGAAGATCAGAATTTCATTATGGACATTACATGCTACCAGACTACGTTCCGCAAAAATTGTTTTATTATTGGAACTGATTTCAGAACAATGCAACTACCAACATTATGTGTTCAAAAGAAGTCACTTGCTTTGTGCTTCCAAGTCTTGCTAGGGATCAACTGTTATCGGACCTAGCCAACACCAATGCTGGGCTAGTAAAAAAAAATTTGGCTAGTAACATCTAAGTTGTCACTAGCCACGGGGCTAGTAAGCTGAAAAGTTAGTGACGAGCACTGTCTTGTTGTTTATATCGCTGGTGTGATGTACATGATCAAGTTAACATGAACAGATTCTGTGGATTTATTTACAGATGGAACCACTGAAGCATAACACATTTTTGAAAAATTATGAATGATATGCTATGACTCTCTTGCTCGAGCAGAAGTCTGCTTTTTGTTGGTGATCAAATAACTGTAAAATAGCACTGTGTTGAGTTTGTGTCAAACTGAGTTTTTATAAAAATGTTTAAATGCTTTAAAACTCATTATAACTCTCGTTTATGCAGATATTTTACAGTAGATGCACTACATGCATGAATGAACAACTTCAAACATTCATAAAACACTCCATTCTACAAATTCATTTTTCAGTTAATGAATTTATTCTTCTAATTTTTTATTGAACAAATGTAGTTGAAATTGAAAGTATAAAAATAGGTGATGATAATTTTTCTTGGCCTCCTTTTCTGGTACGTGAATAAGATGAAATAAGTGACCTCGCGCTGAATTTGCCTGGAGGTCTTTTCAAACGGATTGGGACTGCCTTCCGATGCTGATGGCAGGAGCAGTGAATTGTACTTTCTACTAGAACTTTGATCGGAAATATCCTGAGAATCCTGAACAGACAAAGTAGTTATCCTTCTTTTTTTTATTATTATTTTATTTTTACTGACAAAGAACATACATTACTGTTAACACTAGTTACAAAATCACTTACTCTACAATACTATTTCACTTTTTCACAGATATAAGGAAAAAAATAGGCGAAACTGACAACAAAGCAAATAAAGAACAATATATTACTGGTCTTTGAAAATGTATATAAAAAAAAGCAAGAATGGAATAAGAAATAAATAAAGAAGTGCGAAAAGAAAAAAACATTAAGTGTACTAAGTTATTTGATCTAGCTTAAATAGGTCTCCGACTTTTTAATAGATTAGATTTGCAAAATGAGTAGCAAAAAGGCACGCACCTTAACCGTATTTAGAAGGTCGTTTATGTTGTCCTATATCCTAAATTAAAGGTGATCAAGGAGAGGTTTCCATTTTTCAGGAGGGTCGTTGAGACCATTTTTCTCAATTTCATAGGTTTTCTTTACGAAACGCAGAAATTGTGGAAAGTTGGGAATTTCGTTTTTCATTTTGCTAAGCCAAATGTGATATCTGCTCATCAAACAGCAAAAATTAATTTGGTGCTTAGCATCTGAGGTATCAGGGCTAAGGCCCAAGGCAGTGATCATGTCAAGGTTTTCATTCTGAATTAGTGAGCAAGCATGTAGCCAATTAAAAATACTTTTCCAAAAAAGAGAGGTCAATGTGCAATCCCAGAAAATGTGAAGCAAAGTTTCAGTTTCTCCTCCGCAGAAACTGCAACGATCATTATCTCTAGCTGAAATTTTAAATAGAAAGGAATTTGTTGCAAGACGTCAATGAAGAAGTCTAAATTGGAAAATAATAATCTTGGTACTTTTTGTGTACGTTCTTGCCAGTTGAAAATTTTTTTTCCAATCGATTTCATCTTTTTCTAGTTTACAATCGTTACACCATTTCGCTTGAGAAGTTAGCGGCTTCTCACTCTTAAGTGCTACAAGGTTTCTATAAACTAAATTGCTGGGTTTCTTCGTCTCAAAGAATGATTTTTTGAAAGGCTTGGTATCTTCTTTTTCAATGTTGATTATATTTGTTTGGAATCGTTTCCTCAGGGATTTCAGTGTTGAGATGATTCTGTTAAAAGCGAGAGAGCAGGGTTTAAGTGAATATTTGGTTTGGAACTCTTTATAAGAAAGGAATGTGGTTGCATTTTTCTTAAGGTGCTCTATCAAAAAAATTCCTTCCTTGAGCCATTCAAGAATAAAAGCAGGTTTGCGATCAATTCTAGTTACCCTTCTTGGTTGCAGCTTACTTTTATTTTCATTCGAATAAATCAAAAATTTTGAGGCAGCAAAAAAATCTACCACTTCTGACATGTCTTTTCCTTGTCAAGATAAATGTATGCTTTAATTACCTCTTTCAACAAATCTGGGAGCATTTGTGTCAAACTTGATCTTTATACGAATTTCAGCTATACTGCAAATGTTTCAATTCTCTACTTGCACAAATCCCATAATACACCTCTTTTACCCCCCCCCAAAATGTTGCATAATCATTGTTTGCAATTTCTCCTGGGACATGACAATGCCTAAGCAAATTTTTTTGGGAGTAGAAGCGGTGTATTATAGTATTGTGCAAGTAGAGAATGGAACTTTACAAGTGACTGATTTGATTAATCAAGACGTGATCATTATCTCTCAGTGAGGGGGGTGAATAGGTTGGCGGATCAACGGATTTAGTCTTAAAAAGTACACGGATTGCGGATTTCAGCGAAAAATTATGCGGATTTGCGGATTTCGATATTACAGTGGATCACGGATTAGCTGATAATTTTAGCTCGGATTCCGGACTCTTCATGTCATGAAGTTCGTATCGTGTCTTTAGTCCTGGTCTCAATGTTCTCGTTTTGTCCATTTTCTGTTTGCACGAGACCCAAACCACCGCTTTACATTAGAATTGCCGCAAAAAGGCAATGAAACGAAACCTCTTTAAATTTTTTCACTGAAAACAACATCTACTGCCCTTTCAGTGAAACTATTACAAAGAAAGTCTTCAAGGAATGTGGATGCGGATTTGAACGAAAATAGTGGCGGATTGACGGATTTGGCCAAAAAATAGCACGGATTAGCGGATTCACGTACCCCTATTCACCCCCCTCCTCAGTCATTTGTTGAAGTCATGTCAGTCAAATTCATAGACAGAAAGTACGCAATACTGGAACCTTTGCATCTTGGGCGTTCATGCGTGAAGTGCGTTGCTCCAATGCTTTGATTCCAATTTAGAATGCTAAAAGTAAATAATGCAAAATTTCAATTTATCTTTAATTAACACTGTTGTGGTACGTGTGCTGTTAAATCATTTCATGGTTTCTTGGCCTTATCTAAAGCTTCCCACATAGTGAGATGAATGTGAGTTAGTTAATTAAAATAAAACTTGGGTGTTTGATTTTTTTATTGGATTGGAGGCCACGGTTGACCAGATTTTGATGGAGTTCATGTAGTTATTAACTTGAAAATGTGAAACAAACTCAACAATGACAATGTTTTGTGAGAGAGGAATGCCAGCAAGTAGTAAATATTAATGCAGCGTTGTCCCTAACGGCCAGCAGCCAGCAGAATTAACCGGCTGCCTGGGTCATTTGTGCCAATCCTGGCACAGATACATGAATTTGAAATGATAACCACCATGTACCGCTTTAACTTCCATTTTTTTTTTGCCAGCTACTTCAAATGTTATGGACAACCCTTGTCATATGTAGCTGAGTACATTATATGTTGAATGTTACATTGCCAATAGAATTCAAGCAAACAAGCTTTCTCTAAATCTTAAAAAGACTAAATTTATGGTCTTTAAACCAAGACAAAAGCGTTCAATTTGTAATATTCAAATAAGTATAGATAATCAAAATATTGTTAAAGTAAAGGAGACAAATTTTCTAGGCGTAATTTTGGATGAAAACCTAAATTGGAAGTCGGAAATATCTCACGTTGCAAGTAAAGTTGCGAAGTCAGTCGGTATAATATCTAGATGCAGCTTCTTTCTTCCTAAATCGTCTTTACGTATGCTCTACTATTCCTTAATTTATCCTTATTTTTACTACTGCAATATCGTTTGGGCTTCGACCTATAAAACTAATCTCCGCCGCCTTGTTATCCTGCAAAAGCGCATTATTAGAATTATTAATAAATCACATTTTAATGCTCATACTGACCCCATTTTTAAGGACCTCGGTATACTAAAATTTAATGATATCCGTTTGCTTCAACTGGGCCAATTTATGTATTCTTGCAAAAATACATTCTTACCTCCAAAGTTTAATAACAATTTCTCTCAAAGCAATCAATTTCACTCTTACAATACAAGAAATTCCCAGGCCTACCGTCTTCCGTTTTGTCGTACAAACACGAAAAAGTTCTCCCCCTTTTTTCAAGGGCCTAAGTTTTTTAATTCACTTGACAACAAGATCATCAACTCTCAATCCCTCTCCTCTTTTAAGAAAAAACTGAAGATTAAATTATTGAGTAAGTATGAAAACAGTTTATAAATCTTTCCATCTTCGACTTTTCGCCTTCTTTTCTTCTATTAATGTGAAATAGCTCTAGCTCATAGTTCGAGGAGGCCTAACCTCTCATAAGCTCCTATAGTTTCTGTTAGGTCTCCTCGCCACTTCTTTTTTTTTTCTCTTCTTTTCCTATATTTTTGTAATTAGTGTGGCAAATAAAAAAAATAAATAAAAATAAAAATAAAATTCTCTGTGTCTTTAACTTGCAGATAACAATAAACATTCAGTTAAATGCCAGTGTAACATACGTGGTCACCACTCGGGACTGGCACCAAATCCGTTTGCAGAATGGATGGATCTATGGTTTGCGTTTAAGCCCTGAATCTGATGGCCAGAAATTTGCGCTCATTGTTCAGAATGCCATACGATCTCTACAAGGTAAGTACTGTACACTCAGTAAATGGTATTAATATTGTGAGAATCGTTGTGAGGACCCAAGGTTTTGAATAAGTACTCG
The DNA here is from genome assembly GCA_947652115.1 of Blastomussa wellsi. Taxonomy (NCBI): domain Eukaryota; kingdom Metazoa; phylum Cnidaria; class Anthozoa; order Scleractinia; family Plerogyridae; genus Blastomussa; species Blastomussa wellsi. Next base: position 41,293,086 of record OX393561.1, read on the forward strand.
GAACCTTGGAAACAAGATAAAGGTTAGACATCTGATATTTTCATGGAGGAGGGGAGGGGAGGCAGGGGGCTAATTGCCCAAATGTTCTTATCAGTGTGGAGAAATGATAGCTTTAGGGACAAAACATAATTAATTATTTTGTAATAAAAGATGTTTTGAAGAGTAATTTATTGTCAAACAGCTTTGGGACATGTTTTAAAGCTTTCATAGCTGGATTTATAAAGCAGTGCCTCACCTTTTTAGTTGTTTTCCAGGTACCACAATCCCACCACCAATCAATATGAGAGGCTGGGGTATGCCGCCTGACGCTCCACCAACAGGCCAGCCCATACCATCTGCCACCCCTGTTGGAATGCCAAAAGCCTCAGATCTTCCATCTCAAGATGGGGGAAGTGTGCAGAGAAAGCGAGAGCATGACTCACAGATTGGTAAGGGGTGCACACTATTTAGTTTGCTTAACATGTATTTTTTCGATTTGATGGTGACCTAATTAAAAGCCAATTAAAAAACAACGCTTGACCTTATGATTCACACCGAGTATCGTATATGGATGTCGTGCGTCAATATCACAAGCCGTTCTTAGATTAATGTTGCGAAAAACTGGGCACTGGTCACAATGTGAAGACTCTTCGTTGACACAATGTGAAAGGAATCTGCTGTCTGTAGTAATGCAGGCGAATGTTTACTCATACATGCAGGACACGATCAAAGACATGAGAATGTTTTGACTTTACAAATGGATTTGAACCTTCAATCATGAACAATCGTGCCTTGAAACTGCAAGCAACACAAGAGAGCAAGGACAGAAAAGAAAATTATTGCGTTGCTGTTTTTGGTTCTAAATTCCAGTTGAAAAAGGAGGATAACCGGTCAATATTTTTCTTGTCACTCGTTGGATGAACTTTTGTGTCTTCTTCCTAGTCCTTTTTATTGTTTGTTTGTAAAATTTAAAAGTCGGAATCAACGTCTGGCAATGTTTTGCACAGTGATCGCAAAAGTGTATTGGTGATAAATTAATTTTTTCTGTGGCCACAACATTTTACAGCATTAACTGGTGCAGACTAAACCCTTTTGCAGTTTTAATGACTTTGTTTTGCTAAACTATCGGAATAAACACAATGCACTGTATAAACAAATGGTAGAATAACTTTGTGTTCAGCGAGTCATAAACACTGGCGTAACTTTTGTCTAGCTGTCTCAGCTTTGTGTGAATTTTTCTGTAAATCGATCAAAATCATTCAGTTTCATCCTCTTAACAAAAGCTAGACTTTCACAAAGTCCTTCAACGTGCACTCTCTCATGACTTTGTCACTCGCGGTTGTTGTTCACGATGCCTAGTTCACTATGCTTGCCTAAGAGGGCGATTTGGTGCAAGTCTAGACAAAAGCAGAAAGATTGAACTCAATTTTAACTCTAAAAAAATTTTTATATAAACCAAAACCAAATTTGTGCTGGCACAGTAAACCTTATTTATCACTAAGACACTTCCGTGATCACTTCTGCGAAACACTGCCTGAAGTTGAGCTTCAAACTTTGAAATTTGAAAAACAAACAAGCAACATTTAATAGCCAATTAGAACATGTTTTGACCACATATTCAATTTACACTAAGATGCAACTGACGGTAGTGCAGTATACATGTAATTCATTATTGTTATATGATATTGGGCAATCCAACGTTTCCAGATGGGAAGTTGTTGTAAGTTTGTCAAGTTTTTTCTTTGAGACTTGTAAGAGGTAAGAGGCTAAATTAATTTTCATGCTTATATTTTCCCAGTACTGTTACCAAATTTGTACAAACCTTTTTGCAGATGCCCTTTGCCAAACCCTGAGTGAGGCAATTATGAATGGGAAGCAGGACAGAGCGATAGAGCTTGTGAAACAAATGTCATTGCGCAAGCTCCCTCTCAGTATTAAACTCAAGAATCCTGTTTTTGTGACAATGGACTCTGGAGCAGACACAATTAAGTAAGAAAACATCTTGTTGTTTTCAATAGAAATGCAGCTTTTCCAGCTTCATGAAGGGAAAATAATATTGATCTAAAATTTTAGGTTGGTTTTGTTATCTGCTGGATAGTTAGTTGTCTATTTGATAGTGTTATTTACCCTTTCAATCACAGGGACTTTTATAGCCTGCAGGCAATGCATAATGCAGACTTCCTTCAAGCTTGTCACGCAATCTTTCAAGGCAAGATTGTGTGACAGGCCCAAAAGTCATCTGTCATAGGAAGCTAGGGCTTGTTTCTCCAAGTTGAACTTACTTTCACTAAAGCATGCAACTGCATGTCATATCGCCATAAAGTAATTTAAGATTTTTATTAGCCTCTCACAAAATGACAAGACAAAAGTTGCGTCCCTCAAGGGAGACAAAAAACTCCCCTTGCCAGGTTTCAACTTACTATCAAAATCACTAGAGTGGTAAAAAGCAGTCGCTTAATTTTGTCTCGCACTGCGCCAATCTCGATCACGTGAGTTAAAAAATTTTATCACGTGGACACTGTTTATTTATCGAAAAGCAAACAGAAAGCTTCGTGACTTTCGGATACACTTTGCTGCAAAACAGTATGAAATCCATTAAAATGAAACAAAATCTTCCTTTCATCCTGAATACATCCCGTGAGTTTTCCGACTCTGTTTGCTTGATAGCGTCATTATCGTTGTGACAAACTCTGGAATAACGATGTTCACATGACCATGAAGCGACCGTTAAAATCACATCATAGCTGACAGGACGCTCGCAAACACAAAACCACGTGACAATTTTTTTCAGATCACGTGTTAAGAATCGAGCTGCTTCGAATTCAAATTTCTAACCGCAGTTTTACCACTCTAGTGATTTTGATAGTATGACCAGTGCTGTACGATCATTGGCACTTGTAGATGTACATAATTCCAGAAGTCTGCATCTATGGTAATGAGTCCTGAGATATGACTTCTGCCAGACAGCTTTTTAGACTGCTCTGTATGCGTGCGCTAAGGGAATTTCCTCTCTCAATGATGAATTCAACTACGTGACTAAGTGCGCAAGATGCAAGAATTACCACCCCTCCCCCCAGAAGTCAAATGGTCCGCCCCTTATTAATCGAGTTCGAGGTCCGTACTGTAGCATACGGACCAAGATTTTTCCCGTGAATTTATGACCCAAGCGCAAAGCGCGCGGGACATAAATCGACGGGAGAAAACGAGGATCCGTATCCTACAGTACGGACCGAGAAAACGAGGTTGATAAGATATTAATTATAGTCTCTCACTTTAGGAAAAGGAAAAATTCTCAGGCAAGTGCTCAGGAAGCGGCTCCATTTAGATGAATGAATTTTATTGGCTTCCAAAACAGTTTGCCGGCCTGGATTTGCTTATTTTTTATTTCTGTGATTATTAAGATTTTACAGCATTTTTCAGTAAAAGGATCAGATCAAGACTGGATTAACAGTTTGTTTCGTTTGAATAACTTTTAACGTTTTAACGTCCTGACAAAGATAACGAAAACGCCGTGATTAACAGTGTGTTTGTCAAACTTTGAAAACTTGAAAATATGTTTAATAGGCAGTGTTCCTCAAAAAAAACTAAACGAACAAAACTAGAAATTCGCACCTGGGGCATCGCTGACCACGTTTTGTTGAGTAGTCCCACCCGGTTTTTCGGCATGGCTGAATCATATTAAGATTGACTCGTACTCTAATATGATGATTAAAGTCCGAGCAGATAGTCAAAGGAAACGGTAGTATAAACGTTTTCTGCTCGAAATGTTCCCTCTGCCTGCTGTTGACGATAATTTCCAAACCTTTTCCATTCATTTTCTTTTTCTTGACCACGTTGGTACGTTTCCCGACATTGATAAAACTTTGAAGTTCTTGACTTGAATCCTGCTCAACATCGAATTTCGGGGGCCGTTCTAACAAAGACGGCCCGTAAAATTAACCAATCAAAGCGCTCGTACTATCTTTCGGCAAATGCAGTTTATGAACAACATGCTTAACTAGGAACACTAGAACAGCAACATAATATTATCAGTAACCAGTATTAAACCATTAACCAATAAAAATGGTTCCCAGTTAATTGCTACTGTAACGGTAATTCCTCAAACTAAAACTGCAAACTGCTAACTACAGGCGTAATTTTTTCTTCGCAAAGTTTGTTCGCCAATGCCCAGTTCGCCAACGTATGAGATGAGCGAACAATAACTCAACAACACAATTGCACGGGTAATCTAACAAATATATTGTAGACTCAACGTTCTCTAAGTACGTAAAGGTAAACTAACTGGCCAACTGACATATAAGCGTTGGCGCACTGATCTAGTACCTTAGCGAATCGACCTCATACGTTGGCGAACTGGTCGTTGACGAATAGGGACGTCGGCAAATCAACCGGTTGCCGAAAACAGCCTTCTCCGCAAGACATAGCACGCTGGCTGAGATTTAGATACAGACTTCTGGAATTATGTGTTTCTGCACTTGGCAGTATTTTTGGTTACCTTTTTTGTGGGTTTTGTTTGACATAACATTTAATTCAGTAATCACGGAAACTGTATCTTCGTTTCTTAGCATACGAGTGGTGGTTGAAGATAAAGAGTGTTCTGGAGGAGCATTCAGCATGAAGGTCTCACCAACAGCAAAAATAGAGAGACTTCAACAGGAGGTAATGCTCAGTAGCTCGCTTCACTTTCACAGCTTGCTATGCTGAGTGGCAACAAAAGTACAGCCCCTCGGTGTGATCATTAAAGGAGCTACGCCACGATAACCTAAAACTAATAGTTTACTAAGGCAGAAAAACATCAAAGAGATGAATGATACTAAACTAAAAAGGAACAAGGATTATTTAGGATGGAGAAGATTGAGACGGAGTGCAAAGTGCAAATTTGAAAAATTTAGGCTAAATTTTTCAAGATGCACAAAGCGTGACGTAGCCCTTTACAGATAATTTCCAGTCCGTACTGTGTGCGCAATCTCCGCTTGTAATGTTTATGTTTAACTAACACAAAGGATTATTTACTTGCCCAAATGAAAGTTACAAGGCAAACGTAAAACAACAGTAACGAGTAGCAGAAACACGATGGTATTCCAAACCAATGTTTCAGCTCACGAGCATTTCCTGAACGCAAAACCACCGGTAATGTCGGTGTCATAAACCTCACGTACGCCGTTACCGAAGTGTAACGTATGAATGAGTTCAAAACAAAGATGAAACAAATACCAAGACTGTGCAATATAGGGACTGGAAGCCACCTTTAGCGGATTAATATTCATCTTAAAAACGTATTTCATGAGTTTGGCCATAAGGAGGTCTCGTTTGGATGCAATTCGAGAACTAACAGCGCTCAGCTGTAAACAGTTTGGCAAAGTTTTCAACTTCCTCGCGCGATGGTGTCATTCGTCTTGTCATCCATGCGTCTTCCATATTAGTGACAATGAAATTAGCCAATGAGAGCACGAGAATCTCTGCATTTATTGTGAAATTTCTCATTGATCCAGCGAGCAGAAAGCAAAAGTGAGAAGCACATTGTTTTTAAAGTTCTTAAAATAAGATGATCACGGTCTTTTCGTTGTTCGTACAAATGTAGTTGGCCTATTGTCTCTAAAGATGACGGCTGCCAACAGTTGATGTCGAAAGATCAAGAAGTTCCAAAACCAACTAATTCATGTAATTTTGTTTAGGTATTTGACAGATATGGTTTCCCAGTTCAAGTGCAGAAGTGGATTGTGGGCAAAAAAATACCTAAGCCCCAGGATACGCTGCAAGAATTAAATGTGAGACAGTCTGGGCATACAGTGTTCTTGTATCTTTTATCTGGAAAAACAGTTGGATTGCGAAAATCCGATGCAGAACGGTTTGGACGCGGGAATGCGGTGCCAGCGAGTAGCGCTGCAAGTATCAGTAGTGCTGGAGTAAGCATCACATCCGTAACAACACCCACGGTTCAAACGCAGATGGGACGCGCCGCGAGCGAGTCGTGCCTGTCAGGCCAAAGCGAGCGTTACACGCCGTCCGCGGCTAGCACGTCCGATGCGCTACCACCAGTGACTCACAGTCCACCAGCGTCACTTCCAAATCAGGAAAACCTCAGTGGTTCTGCTACAGTGCCGGGTGGGGTCCGACTGGGAATGAGTATAGAAGACTTGCGGAACCTGTTTTCTCAACAGCACGTGGGCCAGGGGGGTGCGTCCAATCCTGCCCACCCTTCCCCTCAAGAGGCGTTTGTGAACAATTTAGTAACCCTGGAAGAGCCTGTGGAGGAAGATGGGAACCCTGTGGGATGGACCTGTGCTACTTGTACTTACATTAATCAGCCAACAAGACCCGGATGTGAAATGTGCAGTGCTGACAGGCCAGCTAATTATGTTGTGCCTGATGGCTCAAGGCTGGATGATAGCGAAAGGAGTAGAATTGAAGCGGAGCAGAGATCGGAGGCGCTCTTTCAGGAGGTATGTGCTGTTAATTAGTTTCACCTTTGGGAGTGAGTTTCTGTCACATGAACTCATGTTTGTGGATGTAATGTAGACTTTCCCCAAATCGCTCGTGTTTTCTTTGTGTCGATAAACACAAAGAGTTATTGGAAGAAAATCGCTTTGAAATCGCACGAAGCCGCGCGAAATAAATTTGTCAGCATATGTACGTAGCGTGAAAATTACTAAATCGAGGAATGGATAAGAGATTTTCGAGCCCCACGGCTTCCATACAAGCGGTGCCCCGCTGTCATTTTGATTTTGAGCGAACGACTTAGAGCAAGTCAAGCTGCAAAGATTCCTACGGTACTGTGGTTCAGTACGGTACTGTGGTTCAGTACGGTACTGTGGTTTAGTACGGTACTGTGGTTCAGTACGGTACTGTGGTTCAGTATTCTGGTGCAAAAATAAACAACTCCCCTTCCTCGCAAGCTTTGAACTATAGATAACTATGGGGACAAATAAGTTAGTTAAATATTCAACGATTAACTTGATTGAAAGACATTTTTTGTAAAAATTCTCAAAAGATACACAAACTTGGTAGTTGGTGGGTTTTTTGTTACACTGGATCTAGTTTTCTGTTTAATTTTTTCAAAGTTAAATGGCGAATAGTTCATTGCGTTCTTATGGTACAAACAATCATGCAGGGTGTCGGGTTAGTTGTACTGAACTGGTGTTCAATGGAGTGAGTGTGTAAGTTCAATTTGATATTTGTTAAGTTATTAAAGTGGTATTGTTGACGGTGAGGTAAAACAAGCAAAAAGAGTAAGCAGGTTAGGATTAAATGAACTTGATATTCTTGTAAGTTAGTAAAATAAGATTTAGTGGTGGTGATGCAGGGGGTGGATCGAAATTATTACCCTTTTCCGTGGTTTTAAAGCCAGCAGCCTGCATAACGGGTGATTTCCTGTGAAACCTAGTCCTTTTAGCCTGTTGTTTCTTTCAACACACCAATTTAGTGAAAATGGCCGCGGAATGAACAGCTGAAATAAACTTTGAAAATGATAAGTGGTTTCTCAGGCAAGAACTGGATATCTTTTGTTGCTACTGTGGTGAGAAAAGCAAACTTTTGAGTCAAAATCGCATGACGTTACTGCATGTTGTCAATGCACTTTTCAAACGTGTTTACTCAAAATCTGCGCATCGAAAATGTAGAAATGATGATTGAGAGGTAAATAAGCAGTGTGATATGAAATTCCTCCCTAAAAAAAATTCCCGCGAAATTTTTAGGAATTGATCTTTTACCATCCTGCGTTGTAATTTCTCCCCTTTCTCAACATTTCCTGTGCTTTATGTCCTGCTAATTACAACTAATGTTTGCCCGAGTTTTTAAATTTTTGGCTCAGATAGGTTTTTTTGGCAATGTGTCTAATCTCTTTTTCCGCCTTTTCCTTAGGGTGAGGAAAGGCAGCTCGGCTTTCAACGAATTCTGCCGGAAAGTGATCTGCGATGACCATTCAAGATCATACCAACTCTTTAGCACAATACGTGCCAGTTCTTGCCTTGATGAGACTGTAAAACAAAGGATTTTGCCTTAGTTGGTTATTTAACTTAAGCTGGCAAGATACAAGTTCAGTGTTCGTTTGGCTTGACATTACCGCCATCTTGTACATTGTAGCGTAGTTAGTTATCGAGAAGTCAGTGTTCGTTTGGCTTAGCGTGACCGCCATCTTGTATATTATAGCGCAGTTAGTTATCGAGAACTCTCGGACATAGTGCAATTTAGGAAGTAGACACGAATTCACGTAAGAGATACACTGATTTATAATTTAGTTAATAACTGCCTTCGCCTGTGCTGTGAGACGGCCTGATGCTGACACCGAAACACATAATCGGACGAGTTTCGAAGCAACTAGAAAAAGCTAAGCATTGATGCATGCTCTAATAGTATTTGAATAGAACAATAGTTTGCCTTTCAGCATCGCGAACTGACGGTGTAGTGCCTAAAAAGATAATAATGAAACGACTTGTTTACTTAAAATTAGTTTTAACATTTGTTCTTCTTTATCGAGATAGTTGCTTCCATATTATTCGGTTAGTAATTGTGGTTTTTACACCGTTGTACCAGTGTTATTTCAAGAAATAATTCGTTATAACTTGGCATTACTTTCGCCAGAAATAAATGTTTGTACAAATAAATGCTTTTAGTATAAATCTACTAGCGTTCTATCACGGATGCTGTTCTCTGATTGGCTACCGTAATCACTATCTATAGTGATAGCACGTGAGTAGCGGTTGCCAACAAAATGGCGGCCGCTTCTTTGTATTTGTGAAGTGTTTTCAGGATCTGTGAAGAAGATTTGGATAACCTTGTTGCTAAGTTTTGAACTATCACGTTTTATAGTTCACCATTATTTTTTTCTGATTCTTATTGGTTTAAATTGATCGATAGTGTCCATCCGCGGAGACACTATCAGCCCGTAATGGCCGTTCGAGGTCTAAAATAGGAGCTTGTTATGAACGGCGCATCGTGAAAAGTTCAAGTTTTTCTCAAGTATTCGAGCGAGTTTCAATTGAGTGTCGTAAAATTAAAACCAAAGTAATTGTTTTGTCCAATAACAAAGGACTGAGCCAATCCAGTGATCCAATCAAAACTCGAAGTAATTAACAAAGCGCGGGAAAACGTGCGCGCGGGCGTCACGATTGGTTTTGGTTTTACTTCTGATTGGTTGAAAAAGTGGCGGAGATTTTTAAACCAATCGCCGAGCGCAGTAATACAAAGAAAAGCAATTCCCTTGTTACTTTCGACAGTCAATTGAAAACCGTTCTATTACACGTGATTACAGTAGATCCTAATCTTCCTCATTCGGAGCCAACATTGTTTCTTCTCAGTTTTTTATCCTGTGTTTTGGTAAACTATTCTTTCGAGGTTTTTCTTTTTAATTGAAGTAAATTTCATTTATGGTGACAACCCTTCTTTATGTTAACGCGTTACAAACGTAAATACAGTGTAATTATTTTTTTTTTAAATAAATTTTGAAAAGGGTATTTCAGTCGTTTCTGATGATGGATCTTAAATAATTGACTTCATTAATCTACAGCTGAAGAAAACATGGAAACAAAACGTAGGAATTAATTGCAGAAAGCACAGTTGAATGTCATCACAATGTTCTGTTGTCGTTAATTATCTACACAGGCTGAGCGGATGCGACAACAACAAGAGCAGGCTGCTAGAGAACAAAACTTCGTCAATCTTCTCCAGACCGCCCAACAAAGCCTCATTCCAAACCAGGAAGAATTTGACTGCGGCATTTGTTTTGTACCAGTGGAGCCTGGAGAAGGAGTGGTACTTAGGGAGTGTCTGCATAGATTCTGCAGGTCAGTGGTGAACACGTGACGTTACGCGATGTGTCATGGATGATTTTTGTTGAGAAATTCTTCGGGTAGCTGTAGAAGCTGGTTAATTAACGACTGGTGAAGGAACAACAGGAAAAATCCATTTCCCTTTACTGTTTTTTTTTTCATAATATACATATGCGTTCGCATTAGCCTCCTCCACATCCTCAACCACATCTCACCCGCTTCCTCATCCTTATCTGATGGCGCGCCCGCAACTACATCCGCATATTCCCCCCGCATCTGCATCAGCATTCGCAAACGTGCCTGCATCCATATTCACATGCTCATCTACATCCTCATCCACATCTGCACCCACATCCGCATCCACGCCCATCCTCTGTACATTGCTGTGTAATATTTCATTCCTTTCAACGCGCTTTCTGTCAATTGCCAAGTCGCGAAATTTAATTTAATATTGCTTCTTCCATTTTCACGAAACTAAGTTCCCGCAAATAGTAAGGTATAATTGTTAGCTGATGGTGACAGTGACGATGCGGAGAAATAAAGTGTACTTTGTATACTTTTTTAAATCTCCTGTAGGGATTGCCTAACTGAACACATTCGTCTGGCAACAGATCCGGAAGTACAGTGTCCTCACCAAGACGATGACTACGCCTGCCACGCCACCATTACGGGACAAGAAATTCAAGCGGTAGGTAACGGTCGTAACATGACGTTGAAGAGGAAGACGTCAATACAGATCTGAAGGCGAAAAATGCAGGGCAATTAAATGCTGGAATGGGTGCAGATGGAGAAGGTTAAGCAACTTGATTAAAATATCGGTCATTTTACGTAACTTGATACTCTGGTTATAGGATGTGTATACAGCTGTTTCGAGAAAGGTTGTCGGACGGTCCAAAAGCGCCCGCGACAATCCCTAAAGGTAATCTGGGATGGGTAGCATGGTACGTTCCCGACACTAGCTGTCGAACCTGCTTTTGTTAACAGTCGCAGACATTATCCATAGTGTTTTTCAGATTTACTGAAATGCTGAGGTTAAGGAACCGTGAACTTAAAATTACCCACAGTACCTTTATGGTTATCCCGGGCACTTTTTCGCTTTGTTCCGACAACCTTTCTTGAAACAGCTGTACATATTTCTGGCGTGCTGAACATCAAATTCTTTCACGTAACTATTGTGATAACGAACGAATCAACGAACCGACGGACGGGGGTACGCACTTACCAGTGCGTCATGCATCAGATGTCCAGCTATTGTATATCAGTAGCTCTTCGGGTGTTCTTGTAAAAAGTTTTTATTTCTTAATGGCTCGTAACCTAAATAGGGCAAATATGATTGCGAATTCTTCTGTGGTAAAGGAATTTTCTTTTTTTCCCAGCTACTTTCGACGCAAGATTTCAACAAGTTTTTGAACCGCAGCCTCGCCACAGCAGAGAGTCAAGCCCCCAACAGCTTTCATTGCAAAACAGCGAACTGTCCGGGGTGGTGTGTGTACGAGGACAATGTAAACACTTTTTACTGTCCGGTGTGTAAACAACCGAACTGTCTGACATGTAAAGCTATCCATGCCGACATGAACTGTAGAGAATATCAGGATGATCTTAAGAGGAGAGCGCAAAACGACGAAGCAGCGAAGCAGACGCAGCAATTTCTTGAGGTAAATTGCATGGGGCTTTGGCGGGGTTTGAAAATTGATTCTACAATCCGTCAAGATAAAACAAGTGCAATTACAACCATTGCGGTGTTCCCTCGGCTAGCTTAGATTTGTACGATTTTAAAATTCTTCGTTTTCTTCTTAGGCTAGTTTCAATTGAGAAGATATCTGAAACACGAATGACTGTAACTCATCGCATTTCCAATCACCTAGAATTCTTTAAAAATACTGCCAAAGTGTAACGCAGTCTCTCATATTTAATAAATGACTCTCTGGCGACCTCCTGCCAACTCGGCCGCTTCACCAGTTTTTTCTCCGCCCTTTGAGCGCGGCCGTTCCTTTTAACCGGAGACTGTTTACAGGCTAATAAACGACTTTATAAGCAAGTTGTTTATATATATATAACTGACTTGTAAGTTCTGTGAATTTCCATATATTTTCTCATAAATGGACGAAAGTGCTATAAAAAACATACTAAAAAGATAATTTATTTGTGGATTTTTGGACAACACGGAAGTTAAAGAGCTTGAGAAAATGTAATTTGTAATCTGTTGCAATCTTCTTCACCCTTGGCTATCCGGCTCGATCCTGTTTGATTTATTAGAACGACTTTCAACTGAGTGTCGTAACGCCAAAACAAAAGTAACTACTTTAGCTGACACAAAGCGCAGGAAAACGTGCGCGCGCGAGTCAAGATTCAGGATTGGATTTGGTTTTACTCCTGATTGGTTGAAAAATTGGCGCGATTTTTTAGCCAATCACTGAGCGAAGTAATGCAATACCAATGTTAACGCAGAATTACTTTCAACACTGAAGTGAAAACCGCTCTACTAATTGTTTTTCACCTATCGCGACTTTTTGTTTTCCAGGGCATGGTTGCTGGTGGAGAGGCCATGCACTGCCCTATGTGTGAGATTATTTTACTAAAGAAAGATGGCTGTGACTGGATGAGGTGTAGCATGTGTAGAACAGAGATATGTTGGGCCACCAGAGGCCCTAGATGGGGACCTGGGGTAAGTTCACTGTCTCTGTACTCCACAAACCTTAACTCGTCCCCAGTTCTCCTCTTTAGCTTCCTTTGTTTGTTGTCCCATTGCAGACCACGTGATGTTACCCTTGAGAATTATCTCTTTCAATTCCAAAAAGTCCACGTGAAAATGAAAGAATAATTTGCAGATAAACAAAGGAAACATCACATGATCCTCAATGAGCAATTTACATACGAAGCTAAAGAGGTCTATAGGGACCTTCAGATCAGAGTACGAGTGCGCGATTAAGTACGAGTATGACTTTTCGAAACCTAGTGCTTACGCTTGGATGGTAACATTTCACTCCAACTTCGTACTAAAAATTCCCATTTCTCAACAATCTCGTCTCCAGAGCCCGCGATCCATTTGGACTGCGCCAGGCATAGACCCAACACCGGAAGTACGCGATTCACGGACTCATTGTCAATTCTAACAAATCCGATTGGCTGAAAATTACAGAACGAGTAGTACTATGCGCATCTTCAAAACTTGAGACCGGCTAGAGGTCTGGCGCAGACCAGAAGGATCGTGGACGCTGGGACGAGAATGATTTCTGAATGCTTCTTCTTTGATGTATTATCACTTCTGTAAACCTCTTTTAATCTCTTTAGTTTCAAGAAAATAGCTAATCGCGGATTGCTGGGCCCAAGTACCTGTCTTCTATCGACCTTTAGTTTTCTTGCGAGGTTATAGCGCACACTAAATGTAACATCTACGTACGTTCAGACAGAGATTTACGAGGTTCTTTTTCGTTATTTACAGGGCACTGGAGATATTTCAGGAGGGTGCAAGTGTCGTGTTGGTGGCAAAAAATGTCATCCGAAATGTAGAAACTGTCACTAGATAGGCGCTGGAGAAATAAAGGATAATCAAACTCACTCGACACAAGCAAACCCACTCGTGGCAAAAGTAGCTAGCCTGTGTAGCTGGCGTTTTCTCGCTCATGCCAAAATAGCACCAACAAAATCACCCCCTCAAGCCATTTCGCTCGGGGATACGTCGCTTTTTGCGCCAGTTCGCCGCTCAGGTATCCCCATTGTGTGGCCGCCAATGAAACCTCCAGCTCCCCAGGCTAGCTATGACAGAAAGAGACTGTTTGCAGGTCATGCCTAGAAAAACTGAGTTGCATTGAGAGTAGCAACAGACTGTTACTGGGGTTTAAGTGAATATATGAACAATGTTATGCTGGGTATAGAGAGCGCTTTTAGGCTTTCGGCCAGATTTAATATCAATCGTTAGCACACTCTCAGATATATATTTTTTCAGCGTGTTGATTATTGTAATAAAGCACCGTGGCGACGGCAGCCATTCGTTGAAGTTCGTTTCTGATGATTTGTTGCAGTTCGTATAACCGCGTTGATTTTTTATCATATGCTATTTTAAGCGATTAGTAGTCCAGAAATACACGACCAAAGAAAAAGGCTATAATTTTTTTTCTTCCTTTACAAACAAGACTGGACTTTGTTAATTTATGGTTCTAAACCTGTTATAATGTCTTTATCGTTTATTTCTGCAGTTGGTTTAACAGGTTTTAACAGGTTTATAGACAGGCAGTCAATGGGTATTATTCAAGCGTCTGAGAGCAGTCCTATGACAGCTTGGGGTTCATTTGTAATTCTAACACAAAATAAAACAAAAAAGGCTTATAATAAAGAAACTTTTATAAAGCATTTATTTGCGTCATTGTAGTATGGTATATTTATCTATTTACAGGTGGGGCATTTACAGGTAATCGGTGAGCAGTTTCTCATAAAAAAAGTGCCAATAAATAATTTGTCACGAAATTTTACCTGAACGTAAATCTGAATCAAGTCTGACACAATTTGATAACATCATTATCACTGTTTACCAGACGAAGTATATACATCTTCAGTGGTACTTCAGTAAAAACTAAACCCCACACAAAATGCAATGATATTTGTTTTGAAAACAAAACGAATTCCAATTCTAGTTTTCACAAAGTCTACAAACCTACATGTAACCTGTATTTCTTTAAATATCACTTTTCGATAGTTTCCAGTTTTGGGGAAAAGGACAAAAATGGAGAATTGCATTGTATAACGTCACAAAAATATTTTATATTGAAACTAAACCATTTAGCGCCAGTTTATTTCGGTTTGGCGCCCAGTCTTCTAACACTCCCACTCTGGAGCCTCTTGATTAACAACGTTGTCTCGATCTTGGTTCCAGTTTCCAGCTGGTCGACTGCGGTGTTAAACGCTCGCCCCAAGTACTTGTCAATCACCTCGACTGGAGCTTCTGGATCAACTGACTGAATCGCTTGGCGGACATCATCAACTGATACTTCACTGGAAAATCAAAAGGACACAATGGATCTAAGTGTTGTTTTACAACGTAAAATCGTTTTAAAATCAACTATGGAAAACGGGATGGGAAAATTGAATACTGCCTTCTCAACTCAAAAGGATTCGCCTAGCTTGGAATTTCAATCTGCGCGCACTGAACACCGTAGAGATCAGCATGTGCACTGAATCTGAAAACAGTTTATAACTAAAGTTAACATGACATTGGTTACTTTACCTGTTGCCACCCAGCGCATTCTCGATATCTTTTATGTAAAACGTCTTCTCTAGCTTTTCTTGTTCTCGAATCTTGTCCACAAATGGACCAGATCGTCCTTCTTCGTCCTTGGAAAACAAATATAGAAACAAAAGAAAAGAATTAGCTGCATGTATACAGTATTTATTCGATTAAGCGCCCACCTCGAATAAGCGCCTACCCTATATAGGTAGGAAAAGTTGATAAGCACCCAGCCTCGAGGCACGAGGCACGAAACCATACAGCTTATTGGACGAGCTCTAGCGTACGCCTGTTGTTTTCTTACCTCAGTAAACAAATTCTTGTACTGAACACTTTCCCCAGGTGCTTCTTGTTCGCAGGCTTTCATTAACGCTTCAAAAGACTCGTCATCTTTCAATGGGAAGAACGTTCGCAAGCATTGTTCCAGGTCTGCTCGGGACAGCGTACCCTGAAAGAAAACAGCATTGATCAGTTCGAAATTTACCACTAAATATTAAATTAACAACTAGGCAGGTGCCGAGAATAAATTATTTTATCGTCAAGGAGAAAAGTCTTGATGTAACATAACATCCTCCCAGAAAGACTGGATAAAATGAATGGGAGAAGTAATGGTGATGCTCGGCCCAGCTGGAATATTTCTGGCTTTCAGAACTACACACCCAACATCCATCCCTGTTTCATTTACCAAAACATCTCTCATGATACGCGAGATATTAGAAATTGATGATGATGATGAAATTGATGATGAAACTGCTGCTGCTGATGCTGACGATTATGCTGCTGCTGCTGATGATGATGATGATGCTGCTCCTGATGATGATGATGATGCAGCTGATGATGATGCTGCTGATGATGATGCTGATGATGCTGCTGCTGCTGCTGATGATGATGATGCTGATGTTGCTGATGCTGCTGCTGATGATGCTGCTGCTGCTGATGCTGCTGATGATGCTGCTGCTGCTGATGATGCTGATGCTGATGATGCTGCTGCTGCTACTGATGATGATGCTGCTGCTGATGATGATGATGATGATGCTGCTGATGATGATGATGATGCTGCTGCTGCTGATGATACTACTGATGCTGCTGATGCTGCTGATGATGATGCTGCTGCTGCTGCTGCTGATGATGATGATGATGCTTATGCTGCTGACGCTGCTGATGATGCTGCTGCTGAGGATGGTACTGCTGCTGATGCTGCTGCTGATGATGATGATGCTGCTGATGCTGCTGCTGCGATGATGATACTGCTGCTGGTGCCGCTTGTGCTGATGCTGATGCTGATGCTGCTGCTGCTGGTGCTGATGATGCTGCCGATTGCTGATGCTGCTGCTGATGATGATGATGTTGCTGACACTGCTGCTGCTACTGCTGATGCTGATGCTGATGATGCTGCGGCTGCTGCTTACGATGACGATGACGAGGATGCTGATGCTCCTGCTGATGATGATGATGATGCTGCTGCTGATGATGATGATGCTGCTGCTGATGATGATAGTGCTGCTGATGCTGCTGCTGATGATGATACTGCTGCTGCTGCTGATGATGCTGCTGATGATGTTGATGATGCTGCTGCTGCTGATGATGCTGCTGCTGATGATGATGCTGCTGATGCTGCTGCTGCTGATGATGATACTGCTGCTGATGCTGCTGATGCTGCTGATGATGCTGCTGCTGCTGATGATGATGCTGCTGCTGCTGATGATGATGATGATGCTGCTGCTGATGCTGCTACTGCGATGATGATACTGCTGCTGATGCCGCTTGTGCTGATGATGCTGCTGATGCTGCTGATGATGATGCTGCTGGTGCTGCCGATTGCTGATGCTGCCGCTGCTGATGATGATGTTGCTGACACTGCTGCTGCTACTGCTGATGCTGATGCTGATGATGCTGCGGCTGCTGCTTACGATGACGATGACGAGGATGAGGAAGAGGACTACGACCACAACGACGCCCACAACCATGACCAAGCGAAAACTGCAGTTACTATAATTGCTGACACAAAAATCGAGGAAGCTTCCAAATTTTATCATAGCTAAGGGTCAGAGGAGTTATGCATATAACAGATAAGCAGCAGTAATTACCTGATTGCCCGCAGCCAGATCAACTTTGGTAAAAGCGTTATACAGTTTCTCTAACATCACTAACTCATCGTGATAAACGGCTTCGTCTATCTGCAAGATGAAGAAACTCATATGAGCTCTTTGCAGTTCTTCACAAAGTCAGTTCTAAAACTTCCGGGAAAAGGCAACGCTCGACACGTACCTCCTTCTGCAGTATGCCAAAGAAAAGTCCTATCCTGGGATCATGTGAGTATCGCCCGCACGCATCGTACAGATTGTATCCCCACTCGATGATCATGTTCTCCACTCCAAAGCGCCGCTGAAGATACTGATACATGAACTCGCCCAAGTCATCGCGCTCTCCGTCAGGTTTCTGGGAATTTAAAACATGAGTAAACGTCAAATACACAACAAACAAAGTGTAACGCCACTGCATGGTTGGCAATTATGTTCTCCATGTCACACTTCCAACAGCTAGCGGTCGGCTGACGAAACCACGAAAGTTCATTTGCCTTAAATTGTGTTACGAGCATGAATGTTGAAGACATGATAAGATTCAACGGTTAGCTAAAACAAGAAAATCAACTTTGGCTCTTTTTCGAAATATGTTTCAGTATCCAATGAAGACAACACCTTTTACTGTAGCTCGATAATATTGGATTTAATTTTTGAACCAAGGTTCCATTATCTCTTTGGATTGTGGAGCTCGTAAATGAAAAAGATTGGTCTATTTATCCTTTGCAGTCCTTTTAAATTTGCTTAATACATTCTTAATGCTACCTACCTCAGCATCGTGAGCAGCTTTTTCTTGCCAAATATCCTTGATGAGGAGTGAAGTATCTCTTTTCCCAAGCCGTCTGTTACGAACTTGTCCTTCGTACCGTAAAAACTTGGGCACTTCTGGACCAGCTCCCTGGTGGAGGAAGGAACAATTGCACAGGCTAAGTTTGCAACAAAGAAACATAGTACATCAAACATTGGGATAATGAACTTACAATAAGCCTCCAATTCTCGTAAAAATATCTACTTTTATTTTTCAGTCCGATTAAATTGAAATGTTGCCTGAGACTGGCGCAAGTTTACGCTACGCAAAAGAGAACGCCTGATTTCGGACAATAATCGTATTAGCTAAAATAAAAGAAAGACGCAAAACTGACATGTTAAAACCTTGCCAAGCATTGGGAATGTTTTAACATCTTTCCAATGTCTAAACCACCGCTAGGTGACCTGTCTCGCCTGCAATTTTGGATTTCACGACACAGGCAAAGTAAAAGCATCATCTCTATCAGCAGGAAGCCTGCGAACACAAACAGATTTCCGTGTCTCGTTGTCAACACCGAAGAGGATCGGAAATCCCTCGCTATTTTTTTCCAGTAGTTTTAGTATACCTGTCCAGTGAAGTACTCGGCGCCGTTATTCACTCCAGCCTGTATGATAGCAATGTCTTGTCCTGTCATCTCAGCTAATAAAATATCAACAAGTTCATCGCTGCTTCTGTCCTGTGACAGCTCATTCCAGCGATCTGTTCCACCTTCAACATATTGTCCACACTTTTCCCAATGAGGTCTGAAAACACCAGCAAAGACAGAACCATCAACGCGGAAATTAATTGTTGGGCTTTGTGCCAACTATAGAATAATTGTTTCGCTCTTTTTTCTGTCGTAAAACGCTTTCTGCAGTCAACGCTCTATAAGTCGGACACCTCTCTAAGACGGACAACTGGTGCCGGTCTCTACACGCCGTTTTTCAGTCATTTTACTGTATCTTATATTGCCGCCCGTTGCGCCAATGGGCGCTATGGGGATGAGTGAGTGAGTAAACTCTCTATAAGCCGAACACCTCTCTAAGACGGACAACTGGTGTTGGTCCCTGTGCGCCGTTTTTCAGTCACTTTACTGTATCTAAACTTTCAAAAAGCCGGACATCTCTCTAAGACGGTCAACTGGTATTGGTCTCTGCGCGCCGTTTTTCAGTCATTATACTGTATCTAACCTCTCCGTAAGCTGGACACCTCTCTAAGACGGACACCTGGTGTTGGTCTCTGTGTGCCGTTTTCAGTCATTTTACTGTATCTTAACTCTATATAAGTCGGACAACTCTCTAAGACGAACAGTCGACTTTACTCTACAGAAACCCAAATGCGCGTGTATACGATTTAAACAAGATTAACGCATCCGAGTATGAATACAAGGCTTACGAGGAAAGGCCGCATAATTGCCAAGCTTTTGACAACGCTACGCAGGGGAAATGCTTCAAAATGTGTACAAAGAATAAAGAAGGTAATTAGAAATTGTCTCACCTAGGCGTGGCGCTTCTTCTCATCTGTTCGCAGTCATGAACGTATTGGTCTCTTTGTTCAACAACTTTCTTATGTACTTCCAGAATGGCGCTGTAAGGAAGAAATAGACAGTAATGTTACAACTCAGTTCTTCTGTAGGGGTTGGAGGGGATGTTCCTAATCGTGTGCCTACCGGTCTCATAGTGGAGTAACATTTTACGAACATGCGCATTTTTAAATACTTACTTGTGTTCCTGCATAAGTTTTTGGTTATCCGCTGTGAACGTATCCATATCTTTTTGCAATTTCTGTAAAAAAAGAAAAGACAATCATTCTCAAATTTTGAATAAATGGGATAAATCTTAGTGTTAACTCTCGTTGTTGCTACTGAACGAGCAAGTTCTCTCTGGCAACAACACTGTATTTTCACATGAATGAAGTGAAACATAGCAAAGAATGAAAATCGAAGGAGCAACATTAGAATACATCGTAGAGGAATGTATGATTGCTTACGTTAAACTGAGCTTCAAGTCTTTCAAAGTCTCTCCTTGGTACAACATCACCATAATCTGCCTCCATCTCAGCCAGCTTTTGATTCTTGGCGTCCAGGTCTTCACGCGCTTTCCTAACAAAAAAGAGCACATAGTGTGATGTCAATACGACAAGAAGCCTACTGTAATCTGCAGTGAACTGAAAACATGGGGGAAGAAATGAAAAATTACTATTCAGCTGACTATTTGGAGGTTAAAAAGAAATAAACGCATACCTTTTTGAAAAACAAAATGGTAGATAATAGACTAATTATAAGCTTGAATGTAGCGATCCACTACAGATATAATTTGTCAAAGGGCTCACGTCAGCCTCCGCCATTTTCGATGCCATCGAAATTATAGAAACTGTATGGTGAAGTGAAATCTTATTGTATTGATGTAAGTTATGTTTCTGGAAGTATTTTATTAACTTAAGCAAGTTTCTGAGTGATCATTTTCCTTTTGACACCCTCCGCGTAAAATAATTATAATCCTGAAACTCTCCATGAGTGATGTAAATAAAAACAAAAAAGAAACAGCGAACAAAACAAGCACGAAGCTGTTGTGATTCTTTTTCCACGTTCAGAAGAAAACTAACGAAAAATAAAGGGCTACAAGTATACAGTTTATAATCTGGAAGCATTTTAATTCACAATATCGGTCCCGACGCTCGAAGAACTGTGGGTGCCACAAAATTTCTTGTTCAAACCAGCTGGCCAAAGTGTTGGATTGCAGGCGCGATGCATCGCATTCGCTTTGCAGAAAAAATAGACTCCATTCAAATAGACTCATCTTCTCGATTCAAATATATATATGTAATAGGACTACATGCTGTCCAATTTGGAATAATTCATGGATGATAAAAATTCTGAGGACTGCTAAATTTGGCAGTCCGAGGAATTTTTTTAATCCAATTACTTTCAAATTGGCCAAGCATGTAATCCTGGTTCCTATTAATTATATAGCATCCAAAAATATATGAACATGACAAATGTTTCACCCTCCAAACTAGTTTTCCTTGACAATTCATTGGTTGATAGAAGGTATCCAGATTTTTCTTAAATTGGACAGTTTGAGCAAAAACTGTCCATAATTTATTTAAATTTGGACAGTTGATAAAAATTGACAAAAAAATGCATCAGTTGACAATAATGGACTATGATGTAGCTATATAATTAAGCAAAGAAAATTGCCCCATGCACAAATCGTATCCTTGAACTGATTGCTGTTACAGTGTAGATTGGTTGTTACTCACTTTAGCGCCAGTTTCAGAAATGTAACATCTTCTTTTCCTTCTCCCTCCTCTTCTGTGCTTGGTTTTTTAGCATCCTCTTGTTGATATTTTAGTTCGTTTATGTCCGCTATCAACATCTTCCTACAAGAATAAAAAAAAATTCATCTGAACACACATACTGCCTTGAGTGTTCGTACTCAAACGGTCCTACAATTTTGACGTCAACTATTGTCCACAAAAAGATAAGCAATGAAAACACGTTTGTACGAAAAGCAATTTAAAAAACATAATTAAATTTCTCTCCTGCGCTAGGCTAGTGTTAATCAGCTGTCGGACAATCTGGTTCTCACATGAAAAATTTCATCCACACTGCAAATTAATCTTACATGTAACTTAGAGTTTGTCGGCTTTCCAAGGATAGCATTACCTACCTTGCATCACACTCATTCCTATATCTCAAGTACTCGGCAGCCAGTTCTTCTTGTAGCTGCAGTGTAAACATTAAAGTATGGTAATTGGGTAGTGTAAGTTATACACGTGCATATACATGAAATAGATGTAAGTAATAATTATTGTAAGTTGAAAATGGCCTGCGCTCTCTGCAACCCTTGTGCACTTTCGGCATTTGTCAAACTCTCTCGGGAATGTGTCTTTTTGGCAGCTCTTATGCACTCTAAGCAACTCTTGTGCCCTTTTGGCAACTCTCGTGCGCTCTCACAAACTCTTGTGCCCTTTTGGCAACTCTTGTGCGCTCTCACAAACTCTTGTGCCCTCTTGGACCTCTTAGCAACTCTCCACTGGCCTTGTAATCCAGAGGTCCCTAGTTACAGTCCTCCTCCCTGCGGCTAGCTGGATTTGTGTGTGTGATGGCAACAAATTCACGTCCTACATGCTTAATATTAAGAGTTTAGCCGGCATCTTGTCAGCCTCCTGTCAGTTGGGATTTTTAACAC
>OX393561.1:41320113-41378962 GCA_947652115.1 Blastomussa wellsi
AGTTGCGTTTTCAAATTTATCCGGATAAGTGTGGACGTAGCCTTAGTAGATTTGAGACAGCAGTACATCAAGAAGCTCTCATACAAACTCTGAACTGTCCTCTGAAGAACATGACATGAAAATGCTATTTTGGTTGAAGCAGGCCCAGCAAGAAAACAAGAGGGGCCTGGCTGCGAAAACGACCGTGAAAGGCTTGGAACTAGTGAGAAAGATGAGAAATAAGTAAATGGAACACACATTTCCATTGGGAAATTTTTCACCAGGAAAACGGGACTACCTTTTTCAAAATTCCTTTATTTTCGGAAATTTTCCAGTGGAAAGAACAAGAAAGTTGTGTTCCATTTACAAACCAGGCGGAATTTCCATGTGCATGTGCATGAAACATGTGCTGTAATTTTCTGATTCTTAAAAACTCAAACTGGTTAATTCCCAAGTTTCAAAATGGCTTAAGAGGACTGTTTTTCTCAACGCGGCTGACTTTACCTTTTTTAAGTACACCATACCTGCAGTACAGTAGCTGATGGAAGTGCATACTTCTGTGTTCCAGCAGGACCAGTAAGGCTGTAACTTGGGCCACTTAGTCCTGTGTACTGTTTTACAGCTTTGGTGTTAGTTTGAGGATAAGTTGTTAGGGAACTAAAAAGAAAAAAATTATGCACTGATGAATTAATAACATAAATGTTGAGGTAGTAGATTAAGCCTAAACCAAACTCTCACTCTCGTTCGGTCTGAGTTGATGATACTCAATGAGAGTTGATAAAACTCTCATGAGAGTCAGCTGTCATCCTTGTTTGCCCTGGGTTTCACGAAACTGTCATTGTTTTACGTTGTTAGAAAAAGACAATTTAGTAAGCAAAACTTGTAATTAAATATACAATGTATATTTACAAGACAGCTAAATTACACCAGTATGCATTGATAGCTTTAGTTATAGAGACATTGAGCTTTCTTTTCAACCATGCATTAGCCCAATAGCCTGAATTAAAGTAAAATAGACGATTCAACTCATAAAGCTTAACTATTAAAGGTGATTCCTCAGTATTGGATTGCGAATCTTTACTGCGCAGCATTTTATGCGTGATTAGCACACGCAGCGCATGCACATGAACAATACGGTTTCTTTTTCTATAGGTATTTGCTCAGGAGCGAGATAAATCATCAAGCACGGTGACCTATATTTTTTGTTGCAGAATTTTAGTGTACTAATTATCATCTTTAAGTTAAAAAATAACAAGAAAAATTTTTGGATAGGAAAAAGAGACATAGTTAAAACCTCTCAGAATATCGTTACTCGAGGATGCCAATTATAGTCTTGGGAATAACGACTTGAGGTACGTTTTGTGTCGGTATCAATTAAATTTGTCTGATTTTTGGCCATAAAATTTTTTGCCAAGTATTCGGTTAATAATCTGTCCTTTCAGCTACCGCAAAATTTACCGTGAAACGATAAAATAGCGCGCGTGATTGGCATAAATGGGGGTAAGATTGGCCAATCATACACGGTGACCTAATTTTTTTATTGTATTTTTCGAAACAGTGCTTGCAAGGGAACATTCAGGGAAAGTTTCAAAAAATCGTTGGATAACTTCTATTTCTGAGGAATCACCTTAAAGGGGACTATTAAGCGCAAGCTTAGTAGTCCAGGTGCGTGTTTATAATATTGATTCAGGATTCTTACGGTACTTTCTTTTTTACGATAGCATTTAAATCTTAAATTATAATAAGCAGAATCAATAATTTTGTGAGCTTTCATTTGTAACTGCTGATGCTTCCGACCCAGACAAGCGAAGCGAAACCTAAAAATTGGTTACAGATTGAAAATAGATCAAATACAGGTTAAATATACTTACGGTGGAAGTGGAGGAAACTTTGTGTGAGACATCGGCTCGTTTATGATAAAATTCGATTCACTAGACTTGCAATCTCTTCGGCCATTTTGCTTTGTTGACTTGGTAACCATTGCGACGAACTAGTACCCAGACTTCATGGCTATAGCCTGTCTCATTTCCAATCTCTCTCTCTCTCTCTCGCCCCGCAGGAAATTATTTTATTTGAGCTCAGGTCAGCAGTGAATATTTAGAAAATCCAAATGGAAAAAATGATTTTCATCGTGAAAATGTACCTACTATTGCTTTTTAAGAAAGAGAAAGTACATTTCATGTTTTTTTTTAAACACATTTCTCGGTGAAACGTTGTAAGTGATTAAAGCAAAAATTAAATTCTGTACATCCAAAAATTAACTAAACTTTGTCCGTTTTTTAATAGTACTTAAACCAAATTCAATTCATCTTTCATCCTTATGTAATTTCATCCATATTTGCTCAAAATATACCAGGTGGATTGAGTATTCAATTTCCGATCATAGAAATGACTCACGAACCCATAATTGCGTATTCTTTCTGTCCTAGTTACTGCTAAACTTCAGAAGTAGTTAGAAGTTACATGCCTGAAATTTAATTTATTTTCTGAATTAACGAGACTTTTAAAAGGTTCTGCCCTCTGAAAGTGTGTAAGTAAATATTGGGTGTATTTAATTAAGAAACTTCAATGCAAAATTGACACTTCGCGCCGTTGAAATTATTCATATTCGCGAGTAGTGATGCAAATGGGTTCTAAAAATAACAACTTCCGTTTTCCGTCACCGCTTGCCTTCTTCGC
The DNA here is from genome assembly GCA_947652115.1 of Blastomussa wellsi. Classification (NCBI taxonomy): domain Eukaryota; kingdom Metazoa; phylum Cnidaria; class Anthozoa; order Scleractinia; family Plerogyridae; genus Blastomussa; species Blastomussa wellsi. The sequence continues at coordinate 41,322,772 of OX393561.1, forward strand.
GGAAATAGATCTACACTATGTGGAATTCTCAATTTGAAATCTTTTCCTGACTAGCTGGCTGTGATGAAGTAAGTGATGTCGAGCAAAACGGACTCCAAAACGTCACTGAAACTTTATATTCTGCGAGTTTCGCCGTGTTCTCGGATTGTTTGGTTATACGCACTACAGGTGAGGGATTCTGCATTAAATATTGTTCGACTCTTTGTAACCATCGTTTTGTAAATCGTAGGGTAATCATCAATATATTATTTAGATCGAAAGAAAAACAAGCAAATTCAGTGCAATACTAATAATTACTAATCGCGCGCGATGAGATTTTATCAAAATTTCGTAATTTGGTTTGTGTATTATAGGAGACACGCGGAGTGTTTGCCTTATTTGTTTTTCCTGTTATTCAACTCCCAAATGCATTTGTCTTGAAGCTGAACTCTCATTAACATTATCTTCCAAGATGCTTGCAACTAGAACCAGTTTCAGTAAAATCTTTTATAAACTTTTTGATACCGGCTTTCACCGCTAATCCATTTATCAAACTTCTGCAACAATGGGCAGTTTATTTAGCTGGCTCTCATTTGAATGGAAAGCCATAATCAGACTGTCTTCTTCATTACCAAAGTGCACGGCTTGCACCGACGATAGTTCCGTACTACCAAAATCTTACAATAGCGTTTCGTTTCAAGAATTAATTATGAATTTCATCGTACTCAATTCACGGTTCACTTGCAATTGACCCAAAGGAGCCATTAAAACATGTGAAATAAAAAAAGGCCAATTTTTTTCTTGCCAAGAATCAATAATTTGTACAAAAATCTTCACAGGTTATTAAAATAAAAGCCTTTCTAAAATTTCAACTTCTTCCGTACACCTTCATGTCTTTCCTATACCGTTAGAACCTCGTCATTTTCACTCCTTTGTTTTCATTGTTTGCCAGCTGCAATATAGAAAACTTGTTCTTTTTTTGTCTTTATGTTTATTCAGCACAATCTACCTTGCGAATTTGCGGACGTCAATGTTTTCAACGGGGAACATCGCGAGCCGAAGTTCGTGGCGATGAATCCACACGAAGAAGTTCCGATATTGGCCGACGGGAGCACGACAGTTTTTGGAGGGTTTGTTACCGATCATTCATTTTTTTTCCGTGGTTGACCCTGTCGTAACAAGTAATTTACATACTTTTTCCCAATGGCTAATTTCACGGTTATTTAATTATGTAATTTTGATTAGTTGACTGTATACGTAACAGCCAGTGTGGGAAATCATAATTGAAGCTAAAATAGTTTAGACTACAAACCGCGGGGATCCCTGCCGCTGGAAATTGACTCACATAGCAGAGAAAAACGTTTCTTGTACTTTTGGCAAGAGTTTTAAATTATTACACTAATTTAATTTTTACAGATACAAAGGTTTTTCCGATTTTCATTTTTCTTCAACTGATAGCATATTCGCAATCTTACTTAAAATAACTTTTCAAATACTATATGCATGTATACAGATGAATAAGAGATATTTTACCGATAAGAGATACCAATTTTACCGTGATTCAAAATGTTAAGTATTGGACTCTGTCCAATATAAAATGGTTGTATAATACGTAGTAGCGATTGTCAATCATTGTATGTGCGTGACGCGGGCTTGCCTTTATAGCCCACGATATGTCATCGTTTGAATCAGTCATTCTTAGCTTGCAGAACCGCCTTTGTCATTTTGATATCCCCACCCGCCCACCCGGGAGCCGCATCAGCGGGGTTGGCCTTCGGTTTCGCTCCCCTCTTGCTGCGGCTTGGCTTTTTCCGGCAAACCATAAAGTCATTTATCTGTTTATAGTTCCTGTTGTCCTTTGTATTAGTGTAAGATTTGTCACGGAGGATTATAAGACGCGGCCAATAATGCTTTAGTATATTCAGTTTCTTATCATGTGAATTTATCTGTAATGTTTGATGTTGGTAACATCAGGTTGTAATTAAGAAATAGAAAACATGTACCGTGTTTCTATCGAGTTATAGAAACACGAGTGGAAGTTTGGGAGAACGTGAAATGCTGTGGGAACTCGAGCCGTAGGCGAATGTTTCCACAGCTTTTTCGAGTTCTTCCAAACTTTCAGGAGTGTTTCTATAACTCGATAGAAACACGAAGTACATGTTTTCTACTTCTTTTAGAAAACACCATGACGAGAAAAAGGAAAACAACTTGTTAACTTTGGTTATCAAAATGTCAATTCTCTTTGCTCGCGCCATCATTACGTCAACAGCTCATGCTAGTTCTGTGTCTCCATCGAGTTATAGAAACACGATTTTTAACCAATCAGCGCGCATATTTTCTTAGGACTGTTTTCTAATACCCTTTTACAATCATTGAGACTAACTGAGAACTTGACATTTCCGTGATATAGTCTTCACGCATTAGAGTAAATAACTTGGTATTCATCTTATACTCGTTAGGTTAGCGATACTTCGTTAATTATCTCAACTTGGTATTCATCTTTCTCGTTAGGTTAGCGATACTTCGTTACTTATCTCAGAAATACACGAACTTTGCCGGCTGGGGAAAGGCGCCGGAGGACCGGTACAGAGTGCATTCTGTTTTAGACTGGGCAAGTTCGAAGTTACTGAAGTAAGAATCGTCCCTTTTTGATTATATAGTACTCAGGAAAAATGTGGGAATCACGGTGGCCTAATGACTAGTTCGCTGGACTCCGAATTGTAGTCCTAATTTGTCTTGCTTTCAGTTGTGAACGGGAAACATTAGATGAGAAAACATGGGGGACTAAGGACAACGGAGGATTGACAATCTGCAAGCTTAGAACAAGCGATACCATAGCGTTATTAGGAAGAGAAGTTTTTAATCTAAAGGGACACTGTCACAGGCATTTTTCGGCTTTTTTTAGTAAAATGGGCACAACATTATGACCAAGTTCTTTCACCCATACACGAAATGCTCCTAGAACATGACGAGATGCATATCAAGCAAATTGTTTAAGAAAGTAGGTGGCCCTAAATAGTTTTCATCAATTTTTCCAAATCACAAGGATAGAACTTGAAAAAGTCAGTTGAGATCCAAAGCTCCTTTTGGTATCATAATGATCACTCTATATTTAGCTTCAGCACACTGGCGAAGTAATTCACCACTGTTGAATTGAATTTGTTACTCTTGATGGCGTTTTCGGAATATTATGCAAAGAAAATTATTGTAACTGGTAGGGCATTAGTACGCTCAGTCTGAAAATATGTCCAGCTGATAAAAGCTACAGAGTATTTACACACACGTGACAAGCGGCGATATTGGATTGCCGAAACAAAAGATTATATTTTCATAACATGAACAATAGAGCTCAATTCTCAGATGATTGTTTTGGGACACCAATATGGCCGCCGTGACGTCATGTGTAAACAGTCTATGTACACTTAGCAGATTTGGTCTGTAAATTTACTGTTATGTACAGGTGCTGTACATACTAACCCAAATTTGTCTATATTACATGTACACAGTGTGCTGGGATACAAATTCGTCTATCCTCAGTTGTTGGAAAGATATCACCTTTCGACTGAGACTTTCACGGAAGAATTAGTAGAAAAAGGACTTGCGCAGACGAGTGAACTTTTAGAGACCATAGAAAACTTTTATCTTGGAGAGAAACCTTTCATGTGTGGATCTGAATTGACAATAGCCGACAGTTACGTGGCGACCATCTTATGTCAAGCAGAGTGCGTCGAATTGGACTTTAAACTATGGCCCAGGCTCTCAGAATGGCTAGCGAGGGTCAAAGGTCAAGAGCATTGGAGTGAGGTGCATTCAATGCATACTGACTTTGCTAAGAAACTTAAAAAAGTTTCGTCTATCGATTACGAGTGAATCTTTGATGTCAAACTTGAACTAAGATAAATCTATTATTCAGGGATTGTTGACTTGCCCCAAATCGCTCGTTTTTTCTTTGCTTTGATAGCGATGTGTTTATTTGAATAAAATCGCTTTCAAGTCGCGCGCGAAAGACAGCGGAACGAAGGGCCAACGCTCGAAACGTCAGCTCTTGAATCTCTTTACGGTGGCCAATTCACATTATCAACCCATTGGTAAAACCAAATTATATTGACTTTTCTTTGTTTTGGATGTTCCAGTACGGGAATAATAATAAGCTTGCCCTCCAGCATGGCGGATTTTGGACCATGTGCCCGTTTGTTGCAAAGGCCGATTACATGAATACCAGGGGATAATTGCATATAATAGCAAAAATAGATTTAACGCGGCAACAAAACAAAAGAGTGTGCGCAATAAAAGATCAAGTGCAAAAAGCAAAAAGTTTATTTCATAGCATTAAAACTTCTAGTCGTCCTTTCTAAAATTTATACAATCGTACTCCATTTTATTTCTGTCCGAAGGTTTGTCTACAAATGAATGTAAATTTTAAAATATTCTACAAAACGAAAATATAGTATCACCCAACCGGTTACAAACGCGGGAAAACATGCAACCGTTGACAAGCTAAGCGCGAAAAATCACGAAGCCGCTGATGAGTGCGAGATAACAGGTGTGTTTGATTGGCTGAAACATACTGCGCAAGTTTCTAAAAGAGCGGCGTTCTCAGAGATCGTTAACGAAAGCCATTTGTAACATCAAAAATGTCTAAGCTAATGAACTGGATTCAAAGTTAATTCTTATCATTCTACAAACTATGACCAGTATACTTTACTAAAAGTTCTCTTACAGAATACATTATTCAATATAAATACAATTTTCCCTAAGTACAGTGTATTGCATTCTACGAATTTATGACCATATAAAGCTTTGCGCTTGACTAGAATACATGTTCCAAAATTCTTAAAACTGGGTTTCTTTCACCTCTGTGATATTTGGTCTAAGACCTTATGAAATTAAAATGGAACCTATAATAGGTTTTATGGTCACAGTGTGTAAACTAATCTAAGGGTAAAAATATTATTATACTACAAATTGTGCAATTTCAATCACACTCTCAAACAGCAAAACCACCTCAGAATTTCGCGAGGTAACCTACCGACTTGCCATCTAAGTCATCGCAGGGTTACCCCCAGCAGTAAATTCGCCGGTACCCATTTATGCACCTGGGTGAAGAGAGGCACTGTGAGAGTAAATTGTCTTGCCCAATGACACAACGCAGTGCCCCGGCTAGAGGCTTGAACCCGGACCGTCCGATCCGGAGTCCAGCGCACTAACCACAACAGCTCACAACAAAATAATAAGCACAACGCTTATTTAACGATCCTCGACTGCTGTAAATAGTATTGTTTCCCAAATGCACAAAATGCTGCATATTGAAAGGCCACAATTGACAAGTTCATTTTGCAACAATATATTTGTTTACAGTAAAGGGATTCGCGACAATTGTGAGGCCTTCGCGTTTTGAAGTTTTAGAAATTGTAATACTTTCCATTCGCTTCATTAAATAGGTTCCTATCATTTTTCAAAAGGTTATGCCAAAATTGATACCAGCGCCGATTTCAAATGTTTGCTAGCACTGCTATTTACATAATATCGACTGCGGAATATCGCTGAGTAGTCAAGATGTTTATACGCCCTGTCGTATTTTTTAAGGCCAATACAAATTAAAAGTGAAAATGAACAGCGATGCTAATAAGACAGTTTCTCCAAATTCAGATTTCGAGTCATGCTTTGCGTTTTATGCTGCCTAAACCTGGAAACTAAGGGCGCTTTCCATTTGTTAGAACTGGCCTGTCGAAAAGAACTGGTCCTCATCGGTCTAAATGGAATGTCCAAAGGCCAGTTCGCGTAATTACTCACGCGATCCTTGCGTGATATACACGCAAGACACGCAAGAGCTGATGTAAACAATATGGCGCACTTGGCGACGCAAATTTGCAACATTCCGCCGACATTTTTTCTCGACCTTCTTTCGTTGGAGGAGGACAATACTCATGTTATGAACGATGTTCACTGTTCTCCAGTAGGGAAATCAATAATTTCGTGCTCTTTGACGACCACGTTACAAGCTTTTCCTCGTTCTTGAGTGCTGTAATGAAATACAATTTGCTTATGAAAACCTTCGTAAGGCACTTCAGGAAAAGAAATTTTCCTCTCCGTCAAAAGAATGCACAAAATTTAGGTATAAATCTATTATATCCACCAGAAGTCTGTAATGAACCTGCCGCCATTTTCCACGCGTACAATTCCCGCGCAATATTTCCTTGTAGCGCGTTGGACCGAGAGAACTGAGCGGCCCTACTCCATAAGCAGGGACAATCTGGCCAGAACCAGTTCTGACAGTTCTCAGAACTCGCGCATACCATTTACGGACAGACCAGTCCGACCGGCCAGTTCTAATAAATGGAAAGCGCCTAAGTGGAGTAGGATTATGTATAATAACAAAAGATTCATAAAAAGTGTTTCTTGTTTGGTCTATTGGCTTTGTAACCTCTCACTTGCCAACTAACATCACATCAATGCAACCAGCGACATCAACAACAATAGCACCATTCCCCCACTGCCAATTGCAGCCTTTAATCCTGGTGCCGAGCTCTTTTTCGGTTTTTCTGTTGGTTCGCTTCTTTCTTCGCAGTTGACACAGTCGGGGCAGATACGGCAGACGCCTTGATCTGCAAGGGAGTCCACAGCATACAGGGCAGCGGCACGGTTCCCTACAAGAAAGAGAAAACACGAACGAGATTCGTACGGGATGGTTCATCGTTTAAAAGTTCGTTCGGTTCGTTCGAGCTCGTTCGTTCGTCCGTTTGTTCAACATTTCAATCGTAGCCATCCTTTAACCTTTTCTGTTCATATGTTTTAGCTCTTTGCTAAAATTTCCCTGGCTGGGGCTCGAACCCGGACCTTTCGATCCGGAATCTATTGTGTCTGCTACACCTTAATTTTGGTGTTCCTTTATGTCAATGAGACTTCACCTCCAGCATTGATTATCGGCTAGATTATGCAATGCTTTATCAGCGTAGTTCGCAAATCGTCGTTGAAATAAAAAGGTTCGATTCTTTGAACATGCCCAAACAAAAAAGCACCATCTTTCTGAAAACTATGACTTATACAAAATCGATTTCAGCACTTTCTAGGGCCTGTAGAGAGGGCTAGAGTAAAATTCGTAACTTGCCAGGATTTCCACAAACTCTGCATCGAACAAACTCTACATCGCAAAATTGCAGTGTCAGCATATTTTACCTGGTTCGTAGTAACTGTAGACGGACGCGGAGGAAGGCTGAGGTTTGCCAACATCGTAGGCACGTTGAAACATCACTGTGACACACACCTTCCGCTTTGATGGGATCTGAAAACCACAGATAGTTATTTGTTGAAGACACACCCCTGGGACATATTTAGACATTTAAAGAAACTAAACATTTTCAAATCTATCGGTCACGTTATTCCTGGCTTTTGCACATTGTTGAGAGTAGCTTCCATCTATCAAGCTAGTGCGCTAGCGTGATTTTACAAACCTGGATAGGAAGCAACCCAACGCAGGATTCAAGTCCCCCCCACACACCTATCCCTTTACCCACAGGCATTTTAACAGCGTTTGCCCAGCAATAGCCAGCTTGTATCCCGTTGTTCAAGCGTGAGTGTTGCTGCTTTTACTAACGCTCAAAATGCATCGGGTGGTAATTTTTCCTGTGGATAGCGTGTGACGAAAGTGTGACAACTTAATTCTTTTCTGCAGTCAATGTCTAAGGACAGCTTCCGTTTGGCTTTTCATTGGATTAAATCTGCATGAAATGATGTAAATAAATTAAAAGCGGTCATACTTTGGTTGTGATTGGAATGGATACTTTAAAATAAGGTGGGACACCTTGTGATGGTTGTCCAGTCAGTCATTACTGTAAAGAGCAACTTCAATATGGCCACCTGGTGACTGAACTAACGGCCTCCATGGCCACTGTTTAAGCATCACAAAATGTCCACCCTAAGATTGAAGTATCCATTCCAGTCACAACCGTCACATTCTTGGCCTCCTTGCTTTAGACAACCGGGTGCGAGTATGGATTACTAGATTATTGACATAAATTGCAACATGGATGCATATAATTACCTCATCAAAGTAGAAGAGAACTTTCCGGTCTGGGGACTCCACACGCTTGAGGTTCAGAGATGGATTTGACATAATCTGGATTGAAAATGCAACAATCAAATTGATTAGCACCAACTCGCACATGAGGACTTTATCAAAGAACGTCACGTAATCTTTCAGTCAAACCACGTGACCCTACGACGTGTTGCCATGGCAAGACTCGTAGAGCTATTTACTTCACCAGAGTCAGCACAAGCAGCGTCAGCTAAAAGAATTAACCTTCTTTCATCTTTGCACCAAACAGCTACCCTGGATGCCAGAGGCTTTTCATGCGCGATTTCCGGTTCCGGTCTCTGTTTTGACCCGCGCGAAGTTTCCCCGTGCCGCGAGAAAACCTCTGGTACCCACGGTACCAAACAGCACCATGTAGATTAAATATCTCATCTGTTCATAATTTACAGCTTATAATGTTATTCACATTCTCACCTTGTTAACACTGTCCCAGTCCAGTTCAAATCCGGAGGGTATCCCGACATCCATGACGACCATACCCGAGTCTTGGTCGTTCTCAGTCCACATTGAGCACGATTTGATCTCGATCTCATACTTTGTTTCCTGGACGACATCCAACGAGAAATCAAATGAATTTTCTCCAGGAGCTTTGTTCAAGTTGTAAGTGACACCGATCTGAAGTGAACAACGACGGTCATTATTATGTGCAAAGCCTCCACCGCGGAGACGAGACGTTTGCTTCGATCCCTCCCCCCCCCCCCCCCAGCGCTCTGGAAATTCTATGTTAGCTTCAATCATACTTTTCTTAAAAACAACTTACACCCTTGGAATTCCCAAAGACCTTCTGCAAGGTAGGTATGGTATGGATTCACAATGTAACGCGATTACAAAAATGGCGACCGCGCGAGGTGAGCTGGGGCGAGGTTCAAGCGATGCTCGGGCAAATCGTTCGATTATGTGGCCTTGGGAGGTAACCAAACACACTTAAAATTTACTGGTAACTCTTCAGAAACAAAATGAAAGCGACAGATTCCCGTGTCCTTGTGTTTGTACTGGGCAAATCTGGTTTTGTACGAAAGGTTGTGGTACAGACTGCGTACATGATTTATTTTCTCAACTTTTCAGTTTGGGGAACAAATGACGAAATCCTACCTCCAAGACGGGACTCAGCGGCCTCACTGAGTCCACGGTGTTCGTCCCTGAAGTTGCTTAGCAACATGACGTACATGCTCGCGGCGTATTTGCGAGCTCTCGCGCTTGGTTTTGATTGGATAAAATAAGTCGGAAGCTCTCGCGCTTGTTTTTTATTGGATAAAATAAGTCGGAAGCTCTCGCGCTTCTTTTTGACTGGATTAAATAAGTCGGAAGGCGCTTGTTCTGCCGACTGTTTTATTGACTTACCTGTAGCATTCCTATGCCATGGCCATTTGCCGACACTTTTACGGAACCAGCCACATTTGGAATCTGTTAACGAAAAATAATTAACTGTTGTTACTCACTGATTACTCGGACTGTCTTTCTCGAAAATCTTCTTTTGCCGTTTACAGGGACTGTAGTCTTGTGACACATTTCATATTTTGCTTATAATTGTAAAATAACACGAGGTTAACCCGTTCATCAGCACTCGCTAAGTTAAAAAAAGTGGCATAGTCGAAATTACACTAGGGGTCTATCAATAACTTTTAAATCAATATATTTTTTTTCGCTTGAATGGTCATACATCAGGGTTTTATCCACAGACGCAAATATTACAAAAGCACTTTTTATAGCAGTACAGGCAGTGCCAAATTAAGAAATTGCTCTGGAATTTTCATTTCAATGGCTAATTAAAATGATTTCATTCGCAAACTTTTAAAAGCTTACAAAATATTGGCTAATTCGAAATTAATGGCTTAATACTCAAGAAATTAAGAATAAGGTCTCACCTCTACCATCTGCAGCACCATAGAGTTTTGTTGATTGACAGTAATTGTTTTATTGAAGTTCGGATCTTCACTCAACGTCAACTGAACAGTGAAGTCAATATCCGGTGAATAAATCAGCTCGGCGAACTCCGCGAGGGCCTGGAGGCCCATCACGGTATCCTAAAAAATTAGAAAATGCATTCAACAATTTCGTTTTACGTTCACACTTTCCAAAACTTGAAAGTTTAAACAATGCAAACCACGAGCCCAAGCCGGGAAGAACACTGCTCTTGAGGGTTGGGAACATTCTCGTCCCCATAGCCCTTTTCGTTTCTCAGCCGGCGGGGCCTTGGCACGAGAAACTAAGGGCTCTGGAGACATACGATTTCTAGTCCGAGATTCTAGGACTTCCGGACTTCATGTATATAGCATTAACGTTCCTATATGTTGTGACGTCCGTTTAAGATTTCTTTGTTCTCAACAGCCAATAAAAAAAAATCGAATTTTTTTGAAAATCGTATGTCCCCAGAGCCCTTCGTTTTTTGGGGCCAAGGCCCTGCCAGCTAAGAGAAACGAAAAGGGCTATGGGGACGAGAATGGGTTGGGAAGAGAGAGGGAGAGAGAGAGGGGGGAGGAGGTGTTGGGGAGTAACAAACGCGTGGGAAAACATGGGAAAACCATGTAATCGATTGCAAGCTTGTGAAATCATGTTACCCACGGAAAGGGCGGAATTTTTGTAACCACTGGCAAGGGCGGGAAAACATGTAGCCAGTGAGAAACGCCCGAAAGCATGCAACAACTGGAAAGCGCGGGAAAATTCATAACGGGTGACAAGCGTGGGAAACATGTTGCCGATAAAGCGCGGGAAAATATCATCTCGTAAGAAGCGCGGGAAACACATGACGAGTGGCAACCCAGGAAAAATTGGAATCGGCAGCAAGTGCAGAAATAACAGCATTACCTTAACAAATGTTAAGGATCCAGCATACCTGAGTTGAAGAGTAACCTCCCAGTGAATTTCTCTGCTGGGACAACCAGCGTGAAATTGGCAGGCCGACACTAACATCCCTGTTGAGCGAGTAGGCCAGCAGAGCGTACGCAGTGATTTCAATGTCAGCCGAGCGCGGCCGGTAATATGGCCGCAACCACGGATTGTCGTTCGGTTTGCTAGCTTCTTGCTTTTCTTGCCAGTAAATCAGTCCATCTGAAAGGTTGAGCAGAATGATTTGAAATGCGAAACACGTAAAGCCATGAATGCAAAACACCAAGTTATAGAAAGAGAGAATTGCTAGATACTAGCCAATAAAATCATGTGTCCCCATAGCAACTTGTTACAAGGGGCTCTGGGGACGAGAATGAAACAAACCTCGAACCTCGATGTTTGATATTCTCAGGAAACAAAATTAATTGTTTCCCTCATAACCAGTCATTTAGTGCAAGTTAACAACGATTCACAAAGTGGAGGTGGCTAGTGGCAGATATAATTATTTTACCGAGTCGTTAAGCGGCGAGGTAAATATTTAACACTAGTCCCTGACATGGAGGTGAATAGTTGCTTTAGTTTACACTAAAACAATGAGATAACATAGCCCAACAATGATTACTCCAAGTCATTTGTTCAACTCAGTTATTTACTCGAGGGTCCAGGAGGCGCCAATCGGAGCGCGCCAACAACGCTATCCACTATTTTATTATAAATTATTCTGAAGTAATATATCCGCTGACATTTTATCCCAACCTTTCTCAGTAGCCATTTTACGCAGCTCTGTTAGGACTTTCGTCTTCTTAGTACTTTTAACCAAAGACAAAGCATACGCAGTGATGGCTAATGTGTAAGCATCTTTCATGTCACTTGACATCACGTCAACCTTGCCTTCCAGGTAACCTATGGCGTCATTCTTGGCGTTAATGACAGCCTGAAATGCAAGGTGTAACTACGTAAAAAAGACCGGCAGTGTAAAGTTGGTGTTCTTACAAGCTTCTTCAAGACATTAGATGTTCAGCCTCTCAGACGACCCCTAATTTTGCCACTGCCTTAGTTTAATGAACACAACATTTCCTGAGTGATTCAACACCTACATCTCCCACGTTTTCTTTCTGATTTATACAAACACCTTGCATTTAACATGCCGACTACAATAACAAACCATTAAAGGTATTACTAATTCGTTTAAAAAGTAAACGAACGTCTTCAGTTGTGTGCCTTAAACGAACTTCTTGAATAACGGATATTTCCGCATCATTCTGTAACAGATGTCATGATGGGTTTATTGATTGCTCGTGGTATGGTTGCTCCTCCCCCCTCCCCTCCACTCCCTCTCCCTCCCTCCCCACCCTCAATTTTGCCACACCTTACCTGAGACTTGGAGTTCGCCTCAGCCAAAGCGATCACTACATAGGCAGTGAGAGAAATAACGCCCGTCTGACCACCCTAAAAAAAACAAAATAAATAAAAGGTTCATTCGTTGACAAAAGCCCACTTGATGTTGATGTCTAACTTCCGTGTTAGGATTTAGGCCTCATTACCTCCGCTATTGATTCCGGTCTCTGTAGTGAATGCTGATCGAGCCCTTGCGAAAAATGTATTCGTTCTATTGATGAGGTGTGCGACAAAACAAATTTTTACCAATAATACCACTGTTTATAGCTTACTTAAGGTGACTCAAAACAGTTTCCAGCACTTTCAACGACTTAGAATTTGATGGGTCATTATAATTACTCTTTATCAGTTGATGCTTCAATCCTGGTATCAAAAAACTGCCCAATCATTGGTTAACACGTTGTTATCATTTTCGTGACATAATAGGTTACCATAGAAACAATATGACCTGCTAAAAACACCCTTAATTTTAGCCTTCGGCTTCGACTGATAACCCTTACGTCGACCTTGATTATTCTGGATATCACAAAAACCGAATATGATAATTGTTTTATTATACATAAAACATGGATAACACGAACCATCTTTATTTCTTGCTTCGACATAAAATGTTTTCAAAGTTTGTGCCAACTCTTTCCCTTTCCTCTGGTTCTTTCAGTTTTTTCTCTTTCACGTAATCAGCAATCAGCTATTTTGCCACCTTTGTTGATCTTTTTGTGTTTTGTGAGTCCTTGTCTTCAACCATTTTTTCGATGTCTTGCTCGGTCAACGAAGCAAACCGAGAAGTCATTTTGCTTCTTCACTGACGGCAAGCAACACAAAGCGCGCGAACTTGACATGATTACCCTTAGAAATCATGCACCGCGGTCATACATGACATGATTACCCGTGACCTTGAGTGCCCTTGACATGATTATTGTACAATCTGCAGTTATGACGTCACGGTAACTGATTTCGAAAATTCACTGTAGGCTTTCGGCCAATCAGAAAAGAGATAGAGAGTTGAATGTATAATAATTATAATAAACGGCGACGCGGACAACTCAGATAACTGTAACGATTAGACAGAGAGAATAGGGCAATTTTCAATCGAGTGTCGCAAAAAGCAAAACCAAAATAAACACTGACCAATCAAAAAGGACACGGACAATCCATTGAGCCAATCAAAACTCTAAGCAAACGAAGCGCGGGAAAACGTGCGCGAGCAAATTAGGGGTGGCTTTGGTTTCATTTCTGATTGGACGCAAGTTCTTGAAAACAATTAATACGTGTACGTAGTAAAACAGTTTTCAATTGAGTGCCAAAAGTAATGACCGAATTGCTTTGGTTTTACATTACTACGCTCAGTGATCGGTTGAAACATCTCGCGCCACTTTTTTAACCAATCAGAAGTAAAACCAAAATCAATCGTGACTCGCGCGCGTGCATGTTTTCCCGCGCTTTGTGTCGGCTTCGTCTTATTACTTCGAGTTTTGATTGGATCACTGGCCTGTCTCCGTCCTTTGTGATTGGCCAAAGTAATTACATTTGTTTTGGTTTTACGACACGCAATGGAAACTCGCTCAAACGCAAAACCAAGGCAAACGCGCATCACTTTCGACACACAATTGACAATTACTATAAATTCGTGACGGTAAGTAACAGGAGAAAATGAAGGGACAGAGAGCAACACTTCTCATCCAGGCTTTGGGATTTGTCAATCCCACTAAAGTTTTGTTCCCCGAGATGTCTGCATAAAAGCCAACCAACTGGAAGGAAAACAAAATTTGGAAACAGGCTTCCGTTCCAAAGGCAATCTATAAATAACTTCAATTGAATTTGCATGTATCAACGAGGGGACCTCTTAGTACAAGTCCTGAGATTTTTTGAGGTCTCCTAACCACTTATTTCTCTTATCTTTTGTTCTCAGCTTGAATTGATGTAAATATGTGGTAAATAAACATTGAATTGAACATATCCCAGCCAACGCTCTCAGTGCCTCTCTCTGTCCCTTCGTTTTCACTTGTAAGTAATTACTGTACCTTTAAAACACTCCTGTGAACGTTGCCAACTTTCAGGAAGGATCCATCTCTGTTTGTTTGACGAGCCATCCATTCAAGACTGACCTCCAATAAGCTGTCGTCTATGTATTCGGGAATAAACGCTCGGGCTTGAGCAAACGATTTCGCAACAAACGCAGTCAGCCTACAAACGCACAAGAAACAATGGGTCTTCAAGTAAACGGAAAGTTCCAAACCAGCCACAGAACGCAAACAAATTTTTGCTGCCTACCTCTCATAACCTACTACGTTGCCAACCTCAATTAATTACAAAGCTGTTTCTGTAGATTTATTCTGTTTTCGTATTTAATTATTACTTATTTGCATTTTTTAGTGTGCAAATTTTTAGTGTGTATTTTCTTTTTCTTTTTTTCCCCTGATTATCCTGGCCCGCCTAGATTAGCGTTGCTACCTGCGGAGCCAGGAGATTAAGACCTAATTCTGAAGTAATAAAAATATTGTTATTGTTGTTTGTTGTTAGAGGCTACGAGACGCGTCTGCATTGCGCCCGCAGTATCAAAGGCAGCGGTGCTGCCCAAGACAAATGGTTCGTTTTGCCCTGCGATCACTGATCTGAGCAGCTGAGGCTTTGGCGATTGCACAGATTGGAGTAGCGAACACACAATCGTTAATATTTTCCTTTCTGCTTCAATTGCGCTTTTGCAATCATCAACGTTACGAACGTTTTGGTTACGCGACAAGAGGAAGGCAACGTGCTTTCATAAGCTTATCGGCGCTGTTCCCGCATCAACCTCTCGGCAGGAATCCACTTACTTAAAGTAATTACTAGTCGTAAAAGTTATTTCTCTTTCAGATAATACGGCGTCAAACTGAAGTCTGCAGTCCACTAAAGGAGTGCTGCCAGTTTCGCCTACATGTTTCAAGTTTGTAAATTAAAATCCTTCTCAATCGTCCTTATTCAACGCTATCCTTGTCTCTTGTCAGTTCATTGTTACCTCTTAAGTGTTTTTTCTACTTTGGTGAATTATTATTTCAAGATTTCATTTGATTTGTGAAGGCATTTTTATACATTTTCAGAGATGGCTTGCTTATGGTGACTTTTAAAACCCACAGTCCAATTCCTACCATAAGCTTCCTGATTGATCTCTTTCGCCGAAAGCGCTGTAAGAGCCATCCTTGTGGCGATAGGTCTGCTCACGTTGATATCCTGGGAATGAATTAACATTGATAACCAAACTAAGGGAAAACATTTAACCTTCGGTCGCATTCAATCATTCCAAATAACAACTCTTTAAAGTATACAGTACAGATTTCTCAAATATGCAGTGTAACCACGAATTAAATATTTTCCCGTCGGCTCCACTTCTCAATATTCAGTCGCAGTAGTTGAGAACCATATAAACCTATATATCAGAAGAAAGCTTGGGAATCACAGATACCGAATACATTTATGTTGCTCTAAACCAATTTGTAATTTGATACCAGGCCCCGGTTGTTCAAAGGGTGGATAACGCTATAGCGTTATCCACTCTTTGAACAACCGGGGCCAGATCAATATGTTAACCACATGCTGTGAAAAAAACTTGGCGTACTTGAGAAAAGATAACTGCTCAAAGATTGCATGGAATCAAGTGATTTTGGTGTCAAAATAAAGCACTGGGTTCACCCTCTTGGATGAGCAGAGGAAATTTGGGAGCCACTAAAATTTTAGTGGCTGAATTTTGAACTTCTAGGTAACCGTCACCTAGAAATAACTTACTTAAATTCAACTTATGGAGAAACTGTCTGTTCATCCAACTAAACGCAACGGCAGGATACAGAGGGTCCCCCATACTTTTTATGTGAAGCGTGATTGGAACAATACGTGATTCCTAATTCGAAGAACTCTTATAACGCGACTTTGGTAGTAAGCGGGCCGCTAACAATAGACTTCGAGCAGTGGGCGCGTCTCCCAGGTTTCGCGCGGCCATTTTTTCGCTTCGCGCTGGACGGACTAAGAAAAAAAGGGACTGCTCGTAGTCTACGCTAACTCCATTGCCGGATCAATATTTTCTAAGACCGGGTATGACCCGGAGTGATCCTGCACGCGAATTTGTGCATTGTAATGACTTACAGAAATGAAAAAAAAAATTAACTTGACTTTATTGGTTTGTGACTGACCTGATATCATGAAATTTTTGGCTTTATTTTGGAGACTTTGCGTCAGCTGGTTAACAGTCTGCAAGTATTTCATGACGTAGATGTTTGGAGCAAAATTCACCATGTTCTGCTCTCCACAGCCATGAGGCATGCGCAGTAGCTGGTCCAGATTGTTTACGGACGAACCAAGCATGTCACCTGAGAAGAGATACAAATGTACAATAAAATGCGAGATCTGTTAGTTCGCAGTGAATGCGCTACTCTATAATGTGTTCCATATCTTTCTTTTAAAAGCTTTGGTTTTTGTTTTCTTTCAATAAAGTGAGGGAGGCGTGGTGGCCAAATGGTTAATTATTGCGATGGACTCTGGTTCCTCTGCAGGGGAGAAGAAATACTCCTAATCGCCTAATGCTTAGGAAAGTTGGATAAGTTCCGTGCTGATAGGTTCGTGCACCGAGTTTTGCTCAGCAAATTGTACAGCGCATTTGAAACAGGCGGTTTCTGTCTATCCCCACTCCCTAAGTTCCCCGAGTTCATATGTAAAATTCACTCCTAGATGGAAAAGTCTGCATACGAGAGTGAAGTATCTTGCCCAAGAACACAACACAGTGCCCCGGCACTATGTTGAACCCAGAGTCCAGCGCAGCGCCTCCCACACTACAAAACATTGTTTGCAACTACTATAAGACCAGATCATTATAATTTATATTCAAGAGCCGGCATTTCAAAACTGCTAGTACTGGATTACATACAGCTTGCAAGCAATTTCTAAGTACAAAAACATTTCACTCGTTTAGCAAGTGAGGGGAGTAAGCACGTCACCGTATAGAAAATCGATTGATGAAGTGAAGCATACCCATTATTGACAACGTCGCCCTCGCCGATCCCTCTACAGTGTCTTTCGGCACACTCAGATCCAACGTGCGTGACAGACTTGAAGCTGTAACAGAGTCACAACAACGGTTAATCACGATGCGAGTTGTTCATAAGCCACAACTCTAGTGACTGATACCCGACGATAGAACTAACCAAGGGTGTAATGAGCAAAGACAAACATTTACTAACCAAGGGAAACATTTTGATTCGAAGGAAACAAAATTAACTGGTTTCCGAGGGACCAGCCCATTAACTGATTTGTTATAGAGCACAACGAAAATTCTCCAAGATTCACGTACAACAGTGGTCACAGGTCAATCTTTGCGAGCAACAGTACACTGTTTCATGTGCTCACGCCGTGCTTACACTGTGCTCTGTCGTCAAAAAGTTTTGAAATATTGCCCGCTCAAAGACTTTTGGCGGGAAAGAGTTTTATCGCAAGATGTCACGTGAACTCAAAGTAGCCAATGAGAGTACGTACTTTTGATGCAAAAAATCTAGCTGTATAACAAGCTGATATATTAAAATTAACAATTATCGCTTACTTGAATTAAGATCCAGCAGCATACTAATGGAGTACTCCTGGGGAATTCCTTCTGCCTGAAACAAAATATAAAATGTTTCAGAAATAGCCATTTAGTGACGGACTCTTTTTATAATCTTTTTGATACACTTTTATTAAGTTAAACGTAAAGAATCCATAAAATTACCTTGTTGTATGATGAGTTAATCACTATTACTTTCGATTCGATTTACCTTTTGAAAACCAAAATCAATCCCACTTCAAATTTGCTATTATCTACCTATAGCCCTACCTACAGCCCACTTTGGAAAATACCATAATACTCTTTGTTTCCATACTGCATTGTTTCCAGATTCTCGTGGGACTTGCAATGGTCCCAAGAGAAAACAAAAACAATGCTTACGCAAAATTTTGGGGGACAACAAAGCATCATAGCATTTTCCGAAGAGGCTTATTAGTAGAAGGCATACCACTCTATCCCATAATCTCTTCGACAGTTAACTACCTCTAAGACGGACACCGATAAGACCTAAGCTAAGTGTCCTGCTTATAGAGAGTTTAGACAAAGCAGAAGTACTTTAAAATGGCGCATAGGGACCAACACCTATTGTCCATCTAATTGGTTGTCCGTCAATACAGAATTTCTCCATATTTTGAGTCATTTTTTGCAATGAACCAAATTATCCTTAAAATGTAGGAAACCTCAAAATAATAGTTTACTAAGGAAGAAAAACACCAAAGATGTGATACCAAACCAAAAAGGAACAAGGATGGTTAAGGATGGAGAAGATTGAGATGGATTACGAATGACAAAAATGCACAAACCATGACGCGGCTCCTAAAAGACAGTTCTCTTGAAACTTGGTATATTTCAAGTGCACCTAACCCCAAAAATTATTTTGCGCAAAAACAAAGCTTTGTACCAGCTCGAAACGCATAACACCTTTCGTTTCTCCTTTTTAACAAATGCGGACTATTTATAGCATTCAAAAGTTACGAAAAACTATGCACCATTTGTTTCACGACCGAGTCTGAAGGGGCGTGGGTCTATTCCTGGGTTGACGTCACAAACTGATTTACATCGCATGAAGTCTTTGTAAACATGCATGCAAATCAGTTTGTGACGTCAACCCAGGAATAGACCCACGCCCCTTCTGACTCGGTCGTGTACCAAATGATGCTCAGTTTTTCCTAACTTTTGAATGCTATAAAAAGCCAGCATTTGGTAACATAGAGAAAGGAAAGGTGTTATGCGTTTCGAGCTGTTGCAAAGGTTTACTTTAGCGAAAAATAATTTTTGGGGTTAGGTGCACCTTCGGCGAATTTTTAAGTGGCGAATTTCACAGTATTTGCTACATTTATGGTATCCTATGTGGACGGTCTTGGCCCTTCATGTAAACTTTCCTCCCAATGCGTTGGAGAGGAAAGCATACATGACCAGCCAAATTAACGTCTGCCAATGAGGCGACACATCTATATTTTAAGGCCAAAAAAATTAAGTTCTAACTAATAAATATGTACCTCAACAAGCAAACGTCTCTTGACAGCGTCTGCGTTTCTCGAGGACTGAGCTCGCACTTCAATTGGCACAAGGCCTAGTGTTCTTGGAACCACGGGGAAAGACACAGCTTTTCCTTGACCGGCTCCCACGGTTATTTCTACTTTAAGGTCCATTTCTTTGTCCACATAGTCTTTGTTCACCGAACTCTCGCCTCTCAGTCCGAGTTTGTTGACCTCATCGATGATCGCAAAGTGTTTGGATCCTTTCAGTGTAATGGTTACCTTGACGACAAAAGACAAATAACAATGTTTGTTTGTGATAAAGCGGTTTTCAATTAAGTGTCCAAAGTAATTAGCGAATTTCTTTGGTTTTGCATTTCTACGCTTAATGACTGGTTTAAAAATCTCGCGGCATTTTTCAACCAATCACGAGTAAAACCAAACAAATCGTGAATCGCGCGCGGACGTTTTCCCGCGCATACTGTCGGCTACGTGTAATTACTCTAGTTTTGATTGGTTCACTGGATTGTCTCCGTAATTTGTTTTACGACGCTCAATTGAAACTTGCTCTAAATAAGGAATGATGGCACAAAATGTTCATTTTCTCACGCGCGTGGACAAACAAAAAATCTGAGTTCCCGACAGGATTCGAATCCAGCGCTCCAATTTACTAAGTTACCGAAAAGATTGGTGAGCTAAGGCCATTTAATGGATTGGCATGTGACATGCGTGCTGCATACTGCTAGGATCAGCAATGTCGAAAACGTCAAGAGCGTGATGGCTCATAAAAGAAGGTAAATTTTTAGCTAGCCAAGAGTTATCCGTAACTCAGTTGGTTAGAGCCCCCCCTTCCCCCCCGGTATCTGGGAGTTCACGGGTTCAAATCCTGTCGGGAACCCAGATTTTTTTCTTTGTTCCACGTTAATGACAAATGAGCTCGTTTCGTCTTTTTCAATCGTTTTTGTAAAAGAAAAGCACCGCCTATGAACAGAAGTATCTAAGTGGGGAGAATAACGCGTTGCTTCTAGCAATTTTGTCGCAGGGTTGTGCAAACTATTTGGGTCACAAGAGCAGCTATCAAAGCATACGCACCAGCTGTGCCTCAGGCTCGTAATTGAAGACTGTGACTTGCAGAGCGAGCTCTTCACCACGAACAACAGAGTATGGAAGGTTGAGGGACACAAAGAATGACTGGAACACTTGCACCTAAAATTTAAAAAATCACCGAAATTACACTTTGACTATAGGGTAATCGAGAACAAAACTATTTGAGACAAACGAATGTCGTACACTTTTCGCCAATGTGTTGACTTACAAGTGGGTAAAAATATATTTATCCCCCTCCCCTCTGCTTTCGTGAAGTTTGCAATTACCTGGCTTTGTTTAAACAATGAAAAAAGATTGACAACATTGCAAGGGGAGTGGAGAGGGGCTGAACAGATGACCATTGGTACTCTAACTCAGCGGGAATTTGGTCAAGTGTCTGAACAGTTCTGTCAAAGATTGCAGTACTTGTGTTTGAAATAAAATTGCATTGCAATAACAAAAAGCTTGAAAAACCAATCAGAATAGAGAAATTTTTTCATGTATATTATTAATTTGAAAACGGCGTTTTCGCCTCGAAAGCGGATAAAATGTTTTTTGTCCACATTATACTGTTTTCAAATTGTTTCGCCATCGATTTTGAAACGCTGCCTCGCAAGAAACGCTTAATACATGCAAGAACATGCCCACATTGTCCGAGCAACGTTATTCGATAGACCAATTCCGATATATTAATATTCTAACATGTCACCGAGGCTTAGGGGAATAAAACAAAAAATTTTGCATCGAGGCTTAGGGATGAATAAATAATTTCTTTTGTTTTATTCCCCTAAGCCTCGGCGCCATGTTAGAATTTTAATATATCGGAATTGGTCTATTGTTTTGATGTCAGCGTTTTCAAAAAGTTCCGTTTTCGCCGTCCACACTAACACACCTAGCCAGCGTTTTCAAATTTATCCACGTTGGAGAGCGTTTTCAAAAAGTTCCGTTTTCGTTGATCGAAAACGTCGTTTTAGTGTGGATGAAAGGCCAATCCGGAGAAAACATTTGCGTTTTTAAATTTATCCAGATTAGTGTGGCCGTAGCCTTAGGTTGGACAGGTATATCACTGGATCGCGGGCTCAAATCGGAATTTTTTCCTTGGAATAATATTGGAGCTGACTTGGCTGAATCTAGCGTTATAATAACTATGCCTAAATGAACTGTTGGAGTGTGCGAGAACTGAAATCTGTTTACTGGCCAGCTCCCATCAGGGCTATAGCGATACTCACTGTTTACAAACATTTCTTTTGATATTCAAATTTGCCAACTACTGGAATAAAAGAAACCTTTGTTTCGACGGCCAATCAACCTCTGGTTGGAATGACAATATATGACGAAACGATGAACATCGCTATGCTCAATACTGTGCTATAGCTACACGCACAAGACTAACCTGAGGTCTAACTTCTCCAACACCGAGCCCTGTGGTGTTTGATACAGCAAAGGCACTGGCTACCCAAGTAGTCAATGTATCAGGGACAGGCCTCTGAAATTCAACTTCCCCTGAGGAACTAACAACAACAGAAACATGACTGACTATTGGTATCGTTGACGGAAAAGTTCTTGATGGTCATTCTCTTTAACCCTAGCAGTGATAACTTTCCTCCGTACTTTCTCTTTCATTTAAGAATTATCACTTAAATTTGTATTCAAACAAGCCATGGTTAAATAGATTATAATTTACTTTGTGTATAAATCACTTTGACTCCATGTTCTTCACCATTCTAGTGCGCAAAGCTGCACAGAGGGAAAGATGACAAACAGGACTCTAGGTCCTATGCGAGGGTGCCCCACCCTACCCACCAAGACAGACCGGAAGACCAGACAACTTTAAGTTTTTAGGAACAAGGATTGTGAGACGGGACCCACAGTTTATCGTCCTTATCCGAGAAGACTAGAAAGTCTAACCATTTGCAGATGACGTTACAAGGACAGCACTTTCTCCTCAGTTATTTAAAGACCTGAGTGTTGGTCCGGCCGAGGCTTGAACCCGCGACCTCCCGCACAGCAGTCCGACGATCTACCAACTGAGCTAATTGGTCGGCGGTCTCATAGACTCGTACAACAAGTGACCTCCCGTCTTGTCTCTTCTTTCTCTATTTAAAGACAAATGCTACATTCTATCTCCAGAGTATTTGATCACATTTTCAAACACCGGGAAGAGAGCTGAAAATAAGATGTGCAGTGGAGTACAGTGATGGGGAAATAAAATCGTACCTAGCGTCATATTCCAACCAGATCCATGTTTCAGGGAATAAACGTCTAACACGCTTCACCTCAGCAAGTTTTGGCGTACGACCACCACCGCTGTTTTCTTCCCTCTCAATTCCTGCATCTGCTTCCGCACTAACTAAAACAACAAACCAAGTCACGATATTTTGAGTTATTTTTTGCGACGAACCAAATTGCCCTTAAAACGTGAAACCTAAAACTAACAGTTTACTCAGCAAGAAAACCACCAAAGAAGTGATACTAAACCAAAAAGGAACAAGGATGGTTAAGGATGGAGAAGATTGAGACGGATTACAAATGACGATTTTGAAAAATTTAGGCTAATTTTTTCAAAAGGCACGAATCGTGACGTAGCTCCTTTAAGTAAATTCGAAAGAGACAAAGCAACCATGTGAAACGGAAAGTATATCTGTGATCCTTTACATTCGATCAGAAAATCTGTTCAAAATGAACACAGCAATAGACCAATTTCGATATTTTAAAATTCAGCCTAAAACAATAGACCTCAGCACGAGGCTCCGGGGTATTAACTATAGAGTTTGTGGGATTTATTCCCCAGAGCATCGCAGTGATATCTATCGTTTTAGGCTGAATATTAAAATATCGAAATTGGTCTATTCTTGGCCAGTGAGCTCGAAACAAGCTCCCCAAACTTTGGGCACAAAAGTTTTCAATAATAAGCCCTCTCAAATAGAAGCCCATTCAGCTTGGACATTTTGTTTTAGTCCTTAAAGAAACAAAAATTTATTTCTATTTCAAAGAACATTCAATTATTTAGCTCAACCAACCTTTGACGAATGGCCTGCTACCCAAGACGGGCAGGTGATCACGCCCCACACTGTACCCTCCCGGGATGTTGTAGTTAGTTATCACAACAACACCAGAGTTCTGTAAAGTAAAATTAACACAGTGGAGCCTCGGGAAAATTGGTTCGTTACATAAAGGTTTCGTTATATCGAAAACCTCGATTTGAGAAATTTGCAGAAAAACAACCAAAATGTTCGTTAAATCGAGGCATGGTTAATAATTGTTTGCTTTAAATTAATGGCGTTACATTGCGTTAACCAACATTTCTGGTACACAGAAGATAAAGCGGATCTCATTTTGCAGATGTGTCGATAGTGTCAATGGCAGCACTTATAATGAGCTGTTACCTGTGAAGTTGTTCTATTGTTGCAGGATTTAAAGTGATGTAATGCTTTTGTAGGATTTACTTCTGGTCAGTCTTAAGTCATGAACGCCATGGAAACCGATCTAGAGACCATGCTTTCCGGTTTTGTGCAAGTCTCAGTGTCGATTTTACATGTAAGCACTGAAGTCGGTTTCCACTGTTTGTCTATATTTAAAGTGGCACTGTTACGGTATTTTGGACTTATTTTCAAATGCTGAAATATGTTCTTGCACCAGTGGAAAACAAAAATAATGGTGTAGTTTTGTTATCTAGGAATATATCACAACACTGAAACCGTTTATTGCCGCCTATCACTCAGGAAGGCAAAGATGGAAATGGATTGAAATTTAAAAAAAAAACTAGCCAATTGGCTTGCCCTCTGAGCCACAATTCGTTTGATATCTTCCTGTTAGTCCATCAGGAGCATTTTGAGCATGAGTAGCTTATACCGTACCAGGTAATGATTTTAGCAATGAAGCCGAAAACAGCAAAATCCCTGTGACAGTGCTTCTTCAATCAGTCTTCTAGCTGATTTCGTCTTGTTCTATTTACGGACAACGTTACAGGAATAAAGGAATTCCAATTCTGAGTTTAACATGTTATAAGTAAGAGGATTGTATGTATCCTCTTTTGTTACAAGTACACACCTCAAAGATCTGGGCCGCATTGCCTCCGGAAGTTGGAAAAGGCATAATCACACGACGCCTTCGCCCGATGTCGAACCGCCAAAATGGATACCACTTCTCGGCAGAATCGTAACTTTGAAGGTCTTCTAGAACCTGTTAATTAAAAGCCCAACAACAGAAGAAATGTTGTTTGGTGTAGTTAATAAGTGCTACGATAAGAAAATGAGGAGAAACTCAACTACAATGAATAATAATGAACTTTATTTCAGTGTCAACTGTATAAAGCACTGACGTACTGACTATACCATGCTCTTTTTGCGCCACTGCCTATATTCAAGTAAGTTAAATGGCTAGTGTGTGCGAAAATTTCCGACTATCATAAATAAAGTGATGTTTTGGTCTGCTAGTTATTCAACTTGTGTGGTATGTACTAAAACGATTATTCTCCTCAGTGTCGGTGAAAATTGTTAAATATAACAGTAGCAGGGGTAGTGTAACCTATATTTTTCACTTTACTCTAGTATTGTTTTTTTTTTTGTCCAATATACTCTATTTTTTCTGTGTGCTGTAATTTTGTTTTCTGTAAATAAGTAAATAAAAAAGCTCTAAAATTAACTAAACCTGTAAAAGTAAATTAATTTGCAACTCGGACCACCATGGTGACATAGAAATAGGTTGTTGGGGATCTGAAATTTCCTTCCAGTCCACAACCAGGCTAAGAATAGACCCTTTTCATAAATGGCTGCCAATTTAAAATTCTTTTGTATGCATTCAAATTAGCCTCACTAAACTCGTTTGGGAGAAAAAATTCTTTTGAATTATCAACTCAAGAACGAGGTTAGTCAGGCTAATTTTAATACTTAGAAAAGAATTTATAATTGTCAGCCATTTATGAAAAGGGTCCGTGATATGATTTACTTCCTATAAACTAGTAATCACTACATGAGTAAGCGGAATGTCACTGAGAGGTTGATGGGAGATTTCCAGCTTCCCCCACAAGCAAATAAACTAAATATATTCGACATAGAAATCAGAAAGAGCAGAAACACAAAATATCAGCGTTCAATAGTTTGCTCTCCACTTCCTTCCTTGCGTTTGTCAAAGTCTCGGCTGCTCAGAGCGAGGGGAGTGCAAAACAGATCATGTGTCACGCATATAACAACACTACCCGTGATACTACAGGCTCAAAATCCTGAAATCCACACTTCTCAGTGGTACACGATTAGAATGGATGCCTGGGGAACTTGGCAGCAATAATAGTCTGCTAATTAACAATGGGTCAATAGCCCATGAGGCAAAGCCCAATCGGCTATTGACCCATGACCCTTGAGAGCGAAGGGTCTAATTGTTTTAGTATCACCCAACTAGTCGGACAGAAAAGGCAATAATAAAGTTAGCAAATGAAATAAAATGAAAGAAAGCGTCCTGCTTGATTGCTACTCGGGGACTATTACTAATAGTCAGGACTCTAGTAGCGTAGCCAATCAAAATGGAGGATTCGCCTTTGTCCAGTAGCTGGGTGATACTAATGCACATTAATACCTAGCAGTGATTTCACTGTCCCAGATTACCTTTGTTACAGAGAGATCAGTATCTCCCTTCATAAGTAGCACACTCTTATCCACTGCTCGGAAGGCCATAAAAGATCCTGGTGTCGCTCTACCTTTGAAAGTCACTGTATCCCCGGGAGAGACACTATCTTGGTTGTTAGTGTCAATGGTCACTGAAACCTGAATCAGAATTTAGATTTTCAAAGTAGATGCTATGCGTGACATATTTACATGGGTTGATAATGTCAATCGGTTTTCCGTGTTTCCTTGGTGAAGGGAAAGGTAAAACTCTAGAACAAAAATTTATTTTTCAAATCGGCACTCTTAATCCTCACGGTATCAACGAATGCTTTTCATTCAACTAATTTATTCCGAAGTTTTCACGTTACCAGGCACCAGCCAATAGCGAAGCTCCATCTTTCTGTATATAAAAACACACGACGCACAATTCCTTGATTCGCTCCGACGAAGGGCTAACGCTCGAAACGTCAGCTCTTGAATCTCTTTACGGTGGCCAATTGACATTATCAACCCAGTTGATAAAACGAAATTATATTGTTATATTTCCCACCGACGCAGCACCACAGTTTCTTTAGAAACTTACCCCCTCTATTCATTTGGTTTGAGTGGCTGTATTAACAGGGTAAAATTATAAAGGATAATACAGGTTGGGATTTCAGAATGTGGCTGTTGGCCATAATAATGGGGTGGCTGTATTACCAGGGCTTTCTTGTAAGAAAATGAATGCTTTGGGCATTTTGGCGGGACCAAAAAAATTGACCATAATAACGAGGTAACCATATTAACAAGGTGACCGGAAGGCGGGTTCCACATACTGTAGAGTGTAAAGAAAATTATGTTCTACCCATTCTTGGGGCGAAAATGCCTTTTTCAAGAATTGGTTGTTGTTGCTATCATGGCTTTTGGATAAAAATAAGAGGTGTAACTTTCTGAACAAGTTTTTAGCAAGAACACCCTCTAGCCTTTAATAAATGTTGCATTGCAAAATGTAAAAACTAACGATAAAATATAAATGAGATCATGCAAATTACAGCATTAAGCGATTTGGGCGCGAAGAATTAACATAAGATATATTTTCCTTGATAATGGAGTCATGACTACTCCGAAACGTCGGATTTTATCATTCGTTTTTACAGTTTTATGTTTTAAGAAATCTGCAAAATGTGACGTCAGTATTGAAACGTTGAGGCTCCCAGGGGGACTCGCATATGAAAGGGGCAGGGATTCTCGTCGGAAATTTTGAATCAGACCCCTAAAGGAGACGATCTGGGTGTGGCCCAAGCTTTTTTGACCTCTAAACGAGAATTAAAAATATACATATTAAAGATATATTATTGTATTTCTTCATGTTCAACCCTTAGTAAACGAGACCTTCACGGCTAAATACCCTAAGTGAGACCAAAATCTGAAATTTACACCCCCAAGTGAGACGATGAGCATCCCCGCCCCTTTCAAATGCATGCGAGTCTCCCCCCCCCCCCCCCCCCCCCACTCCCTGGCGCTGCTTCAAGAGCAGAAGTCCTTTTTCAAATTAATATGGTGCAATTCAACCCCACTGACAGAGTCATGATCAAAGGAGACAGATCCTTACTTGATTTTGAAAAGGGTCATCTATTTTTACATTGAGCGTGTCCACAACAACCTCTCCACCTTGCTTCATGCAGTAGACCAAAAGGCGAGCAGTTGGAGCCATGCCTGCTTTTGACAAGATAGTGAATGAAGTTTTTGTGGAACCAGGAGATACAACATGAGTGCCTGTTTCTACTGACATTCCACGTGCAAGCACCTTATTACAAAACAAAAACAAACACAGCATTATTATCAGCTTATTCAAACCTAAGGTGCTGCTTATCTGTGAGAACATTTCATCCTGCTTCAAGCGTCCAGTTTTCCAGGTTTACGAACGCAACGATAAACATGTTCTTGTTGTCATGCAAAATTATACGGAAAATAACTGTCAACAACACCAAAAAAGATTGATCATAACTCAAATTTAGTGGATGCAATTTTGTTCTTTTGGGGCAAGAAATGTCAATTTTGGCTTATCTGCGAGTATGGATTTACAGCCAATTTCAGTGTAGTATATGTAGACACAGGTTTTTCAAACCATCATTCATGATCATCTGTTGATCATTCACCCATGGCAATCAATGGCAATAGAGAGTTTCATATTCGAGTTTACCGCAAACCGCAAACCGCTGGAGGTCACGTGACCAGTCTTTCATGTCACGTTTGCAGTTTTCGATGTATGTTTTAAACGTGGAGAGGTGAGTTTTCACGTATCTCATTTCCTGAAAGCTTTTAGCATATAATTCTTGTTTTATCCCATGCACTGATACAAAAATCGTGTAGAGCAGGTCTTTACCATTAGCATTACCATTTGGGCCAAATTCTAAATTTGATGAATTCTGTTGGATCTTGAAAACAAGTGCCATTCATGGCTGCTGATTCAAAATGGCAACCAATCTAGTCCACTGCCAATCGACAGGTTGGAAAAACGAAATACGACCTCCCGTTATAAGGACGTTATAAAGAACAAAATGTCAAATGGGACCAACATTCGGCGAACGCGAACCTTGAGATATATGGCCCTGTAAAAATTATGAAAAAAGGTGCTTCAGCATTATTCAGCCCTGTCCCGCCAATCTAAATGGAATTACATTTGAACGTCGAACCGCAAATGGGTAAGCGCAAACCAAATGGGTAAGCGCAGTTATAGACGTTCGCGGTAAACTCAGATCTAAAACTCAAATTTAACTTTTTTAAAAATGTTGAGGGAGACTTCAACCTATATTATTTATCACCAGTACACTTGGGTGAATGATTGATGGGCAAATGTTGTTTTAAAAACCCAGGTAGATACACCCTACATTGACTGTATAATAACAAGTGTTTATGGTAATTATTTTAGACATAATTATTTCCTTTTGCCATAGTTTGGCCAAGGCAATCCAGTTAAATGACATATTGCTTGATACAGGACTGTACCAAGCCAGTACTGGTAAGTACTCTGTTCGCGCAGCACCGCCATGACCATTTGTGCCGTACCAAAATAATTCTCCCATTAAATCACTTTAATTTGATAAGAACGTTTGAGCATACCATGTATTTTAACACTGAGAGTGTGAATGTGGCTTCTACGCCCAAAACAATATCATCACCAGCCTAAACAGAAAGACATGCAGGTTTAATTTACAAATATGTTTAGTGTAATAAACAAGTCAGTTTTACAATAAGTGAGTCAATCGGTCAGTACGTCAGTCAGTCAATCAGTCAGTTTGTGGGATTAATTTACAGTCACTCAGAAGATCATGTTTACTTATTATGCCAGTCTGGGGAACAGGTTAGTAAGAAGTGAATCAGTTCATGCAGGTTTGTCAGCCTTTAGTAAAAATTACACGTCTAGCATTTTGTCATTCATGAATGCATGCTGTTCTCTGATTGGCTACAGTGCTTAGTATCTATTGTTATAGAAAGTCGAATTGTCAACAAAATCCATAGCAGTTTCTTTGCATTATTTGTGAAGCGTTTTAAGTGTCTGAAGATTTGGATAATCTTGTTGCTAAGTTTTGAATCAATGTCCAGTACATTTATACCTAAAACAATTACATTGTTTGCTCTCTATTGCTATTTAAACAATACAGTGTTTCTGTCGAGGAACTGTTAGCTGATAGTTGCCCTGCGGAAATTTGTTCAATCACTCAATTAATCAATCTTCATTTAAACACGAAATCTTATCATAAAAATGGTCTTCCTAGGAGTCGTGTAAAAAAATTACAAAGAAAGAGAAAATTTAGTGGTAAACTGTAATGTGTGATAGATGATTTGGGCTTCGCCCTCATGCATCACTGAGTACAATTTTCATTCATGGATTTATGTATGTGTCAATGATAACCTTCACTGAGGGTGTAGTAGTTGATAACTGTAAGAAAGAGTTGCTCGGCGACGATGATTTGGAAGCACTGAAATATGCTGTTACTTCCTTCAGACCCTCTGAATATTCTGCCTGCAAAATATAACAACAAGGATGACAACGGTACCCTGTGTACAAGGGAGTACAAGAGTACAAACTTTATTCCCTTCAAATTTATAAAGATAATTTATATATCCCACATATAGCATCAGCTAATCTAGGCGGGTATCGTAATAAATAAACAGACAATATTGGGAACCAACTTGAAAAACCAAATTGGGAGAGGTTTTTGGTTAATATTTGATATCTTTCTGATAGCTTTTTGATGGCTTATGTTTCAAATGGCTTATCAAAATACAATCGTGGAACTTGAGCCGGGCTGCCTCTCATATTTCTTGCATTCTAATTGGCCACTTCTCACAGAAACCATCAACGTTTTAAAAAACACGTCAAAAAGTCATTTGAAAAAGTAATCAAAAACTGTTTAGTGGCAGTGGTATGTTACTCGGCACTGTTAGAACACAATCCTTTGTGTCCAATGGAGGAAATTCATGGTTCGAAATTTACGTTTTACTCCTGTTACCCCTGGGGCAACCAAAAGAGCAAGTTTAGTTGCCCATAGAATATTTTCATCGTCCAAGCTCTTGTCCCATACCAAGCCAAGAAACTACAGTACAGTAATACAGGTAGCCAAATAGACTATTAATTTCAACAAGAAAACGAAATAAAAATAGAATGAACTGTATTTAAAAGAGTGTCTTGTATTAATTTTTAATAAATGTTTTGACCAGCCTGTACATGTGTCCTATTTTTTTGGCCATCAGTAACTCATTGTAAAAATCAACACACAAGGAGCAGTACAAAAGATACTCATATTAACACGGAATCACATGACACTTTTTTAAACAAGAAAGTCAGCGTCACGGCAGCATGACAGGGCAGATTTTACTAGTGCATCATGGACTGCATTTAGAGATGCCAAAGCTGGTTAAAGTAAAAGAATTTGAACAAATTTGAAGAATTAGAGGGCAGAAAACCTTCAAACAGTTAGCTATATTGCTTCTGTAACAGGGAGGGGAGGAAATGATTTGGTAACCATGCAAACACTTTTTAGAGGGGTTGAAAAATTCAGCTGTTATGTGTGTGAAAACACTCCCTTGAAATAATTTAACATTACGATATTAGCTTTTAAACTGAATAAAAATTGTACCTGTAGTGAGTAAAAAGGTATTAACCAAACAAACCTTTAAATTTAAGTATTTTGCAGATAATGGGATGTCCTTTGTGATAATGAAGCTTCCATCGTCAGAATTGGGCAAAAATTCTTCAGTACCTTTGCTGCCCCAGTCATACGATGTTGTAATTTTGACCTTACCCTGCAGTTTTTTCAGTCTATCTGGACTGACTGGTTCTCCATCCGGTTGGATAACTTGAAGCTAGAAGAAAGCAGTCAAAGAACAGTCTTTCAACAGCAATAACAAAATGCAACTTCTTCAAATTAGCTTCCCACGAGGCTAAAAATATTAAGCATTAAGTGCCCCTAATTACTACCCACACCCTGGACTCCCGCCAATGGATTAACAGTTATCCAGTGAAATCATGCAGAATATTACCTGATACTAAGCGGCCACCCTCCATTAAACAGCCAATTTCAAATTATTTGTCCAATTTATATTTTACCTCTATTAAGCGGCCAACCTCTATCAAGGTATCAGCCAGGGTTTAAAGTGTGAATTTTCAAAATTTGAGATTTTGAGATGTTCAGATAAAGCTTTTCAAGAGCTTTCTTTAAAAAAAAATTCCACAAAAAAATATTATTTCTGTGCAAAGTTATTGGACATTGAAGTTTACAACACGTTAATTGTTCTAATTACCCGTTCACACAAAACATTCGCTAGATTGGTTCAAAAATTGTTTAGCTTGGATTGGGTGAAAAATTAGCAGTGAGTGATATGGGCTTTCGACAAGGAGCAGTGGCTGAAGGAGTTGAACGAGCAGCCAATTGCCAAATGATTTCGAGCTTTCAGTGGCGGTCACGCAGCAGCCTCAAAGGTTGAATTTAGTGTCTAACCAGAACAAGCACAAGACAAAATAAAACTAAAACTACGGTGCAGAGCTCTAGTGAAAATGACCACGTTGTAAAATATTATACTGTTAAATGCAAGGTGTCTTGCTCAATCCATGTTATGGATGTCTGACAAATATTCTTTCTTTGGCGTCATACAACTGATTTGCAGGCTTGACACGAAGTTACAGTCGCCATTATTTTGTTCCTCAGTTTGTTTTGCCTTGGACTGGCTCTCAATGGCTTTCTCCTCGCTTTTGACACATTGATGAACCCAACTGTCAGCATGCAAAGAAGATTAAATTAGCAATGTCTGAAATTGGGGCAAAATCTGCATACGTGGAACATGTATTTTGAATTAACTGATAATTGCGATTAGGAACCGACCGGAAGATACAGTGAATTCCCGCCATGTCCCGCGTAAAGATTTGGCCTACTGTATATCACCTGCCAAATACCTATCGTTATTGCAAGATGATCCCTCTCTGGTAAACATCAACATGGACGTTTAGGCATTATAATCCAATTGCGCGTAACATGCTGCAAAAAATATATTTTTCTTTTTTTTCTTGAAACAAAAATTCAGAAAGTTAAGCGTACATTTTCCTCGAAAACTGTGTCTGTGATTCTTGTTTTCTTTTTTCCATTTTCTAATAATCACCATTTTTCAAAGGAAGTGCTGATGATTTGTCTCCTCTGACTTTTTCCTGTTTTTAAAAAAGAACAAATGCATGTGTCTAAAATCTGAGACATGGTTTTTTAGTGGGATGAAGAAGAGTAAAAGGTTTGGACGTTAACCTCGTGCAATTTTCTGTACTTATTGTTATTATAATTTCAACCCGTGTGGTATTTTGAGAAAATGACGTCATTTTCTCAAATTCTCAACCAAGTCATGGAACAAGGAGAATTGATGGCGGCCGTAAATTCTGGGAAATAAAAGTCCAAAAAAGACAACTTCTAATTCTTGTAATGGACTGACATTTGGCAAGATACCTGAAAAAGTCGTACTATTAACGAAAATGTAAAAAAATGAATATCGAAAATTTCATAGTAGTAGCACTTTAAAAGAATGAGCCATAATCTGGAACTAGCAAGCTATCAGAAAATGTGTGGTTTGTTGGGGTTTATATGAAAAACGAAAGTACGTGCGCAGACGGTCCTGAAGGGTGGCTGATACCCAGGGGTTTCAATAAATTTTGAAGCAGGCAGTCAGTCTGAGTAGAGTAACCAACTGTTTGTTTTAATCTTTCCTTAGTTTTTTCAAATGAAGGAAAAAAGTAGCCGACGTTTCTAAGCAAAGTAGAGCGAAGTAGTTGATGCTTTTTGTCGGCCATCAGTGCTTATTGAAAGCACTGGATACCTTAAGCAGCCACTTTTCAAAGTCCCTGAGGGTGGCAACTTAATAGAGGTCGCACTGTATTCCGCAAAATTGTGGATGATAATTTAATTTATTATTCAACAAATTATCAATGAAGCACATTTTACAGCTGGAAAGGTTGCTATTGTGTTGCGCTTTGCAAGATTTATCGTAACTTGATGTATATTGCAGGATATCTGTCAAGTACAGATGACAGATTATAAAAATCGCTTCATAACCATATATGGGCAACAACACAAATAATAAATTATTATTACTCAATATACTGCAAAATTATGCAATATTTTTACTGAATACAGAATGAATGGATTTCCACTGACTGATAAGTTTTGCTATTGAATGTCACAGTTTGGGTTGCAGTTAACCCCCATTCAATAACCACTTCCCCCCCCCCCCCCAATTGAGGTGCATGTGTGATACTAATTTGACCATAAATTTTTACAGTGCACTGAGTTTTTAACCCAAGTGCAATGTTACTTCTAATCTGTTTAAGCCTAGTTTTCATTATGTTTTCACTGTTTCCCGACTGTCCCAGATTTTTCTGACTAATGAAAATTGGAAATCTATAATATCCCCGGTCGCCATTGATGGTCGGCGTTACATTGGGAAAATCGGGAGAGAATCTATTTTTCCTACGCGTCCCAGATTTCTGCAGTGGTTGGAGATCATTTCCCTCATGCAAACTAAAATATCCACTGTCGGGGACATTTCTAACGGTTTTAACTTGTTGCAATGATTCCTCTAGCTTCTTTTTAATTGCTTGGCATTTGCACAGGTATGTCTGGGGTGTGTCCGATATATCAGTAAAATCTGGGACAGTCAGGAAACAACAATATCCCGATTGTCTGGGATTTTTTCCAACATATGAAAACTAGGCTTAAAGTACAACACACTTACCAAAACTTTGAAAGGCAATCCTGGTTTGAAGTTTTTAGGATTGAAGTCTGCAAATTTCAACTTGGCATCCATCTCATAAAATGAAACGCTCCCTTGCCCACTAGCTACTTTGCCTGTAAGGTCTTCGTGAAATGTTGCATTAACCTCCAGTCTGTAACCATATTTATAAAGGATGCCTGCATCTCTGACATACTTGAAGGTGTTTTGAAATAGGTGAAGAATAACATCCTTGTCAAAGGAAAATGAGCCTTGGCCATCAACAACCTGAGAAAAAAAATTGATACCGGTAACTAAAGGTACTGTATGTGATCCGGAGTCCAATGCACTAAACATTGTTAGACCACTGCGCATCCCATGCAGACGTCTTCTGGGCTTCGTCACACGTTCCTTCCTCATGGACGTCTGCTGAATCAAACGTCCACTTCCATTCACGGTTATGAACCAATCAGAGGTAACTTTCCAGTTTTGGGAAAATGATTTGCAGCATGTGATAGGATAGCTGTCATGTAATGAGTCAATACTGATTGTTTTCTTTAATTGGATTAAACGGCCTGTGAACGGAAGTGGATTGTCGATTCAGCAGACGTCCGTGGGGATTAGGAATGTGTGACGAAGCCCAAAGGACGTCTACGTGTCTGGATATTCTGCCCAACCACAGAATGAGATTTGTCCAGACACACTGGCAAATTTTGGTTGGCTGTTGTCCAATGTCGGATTGCTATTTACAGCTCTGGTTTAGGCAAATAGAATTAATTATAAACTGTACTTACATGAATGGTTTTGGGAAATGCAAGTTGATCCCAACCATAGGAGTTGAAATAAATTTGAATATTTGCTGTTCCTTTTGCTCCTTTGCCATATGTGTACCTTTGAGAAAAAGAAGAAACATAGAGAATTCTCTAGAAACAGGACCACTAAAGGCTAAGCCTTTGACAATATGTGTAAAAAAAATAAGAAAAGGAGGAGAGGGGAGGGGGGGAGTGGTTGTGTGGAGGGAGCGAAATTAATGCCAACTACTGCAGTCGTTTGACAGCCAAGTCTAACGTAGGGGGCAAATGGCGAGTGGTTCAAGAAATATATGCCACGCATACTTTTTTCTTCTCTGTAAAAGATGTCTCATTGCAGGTTAGAAAAATCCCTACTAATTTACTTCTCCAGGGTCGAGTTCATTAGATTCAACTCAATTCGATTCAGTGTTTATTAACCACATATTTACATCATTTAATTAAAAGAAAAACAGAACAAACGGTAAGAGAAATAAGTGGTGAGGAGACCTCAAAAAACCTCAGGGCTTATACTAAGAGGTCCCCTCATTGACAGCTTGTCAATGGCATTAAATTACACGCCACAAGCACGTCACAACAGCACATGTACAATTACTGGTAACAATATTTAATCAGGAAACTCTATCACAAATGTGGTTTTCATAGAGGTCCTATGACTAAAAAATAAATGTGTACAAATAAAATATAATACATATTTCATAACAATTTAGAAATCACAAGAATTAAGGTTAAAAATTTAAAAAGCTAAAAGGAAGACAACAAATTTCTCTTAAAAATTACCAAGCTAGATGACTTTCTAATGAACGTGTCAAGACTGTTAAAATCATTTACAGCATGATATGCTAAGCGTTGTTTTCCCCAATTTCGTTTAACTCTAGGGAGCCTTATGAGATCTTTGTTTCACGTATTATGCGAATGCATGTCCGTTTGCCTAGACATAACTAAAGAATGATTAATTTGACCAGTGGTACATTTATAAATGTAAACACATCTATGATATTTTCTGCGGTCTACTAGGTTCAACCATTTTAAGGTTTTTGATGCTTCAGTTGCCGAAGATAAAGGTGGCTTATCTAAAATCAATTTCGCTGCTTTGTTCTGTAAAAGCTGGAGTTCTTTCATAAGTGTTGCATTGTTCTTATCTCCCCAGACGATATCTGCATAATCTAGGATAGGTAACACTAAACTATTGTAAAATAGTAAGCGAGCCTGAAGAGGCAAATAATACTTGATTCTGCGAAGAAGACTAAGGTTCTTATTAATCTTAGCTGAGATGTACTCTACATGATCAGCCCAAGTAAAATCAGATGACAACATTATTCCTAGATATTTAAAACTTGAGACGGAATCTATGTAAGACTCAAAAATATGCAAAGAAAGAGATGGAATACCAATAGTTTTTCTACTACTGCCTATAAACATAGACTTTGTTTTACTGAGATTTAGCGTCAGTTTGTTTCTATTTAGCCATTTAGCAACTTCCAGGAGATCTTCATTGAGAGCTTCCTCCAGCATACGTGGCTCCTTTGAAAAACAGTAGAGGACTGTATCGTCAGCATAGAGTGTCACTTGGGAATTCTTCACTACCAGAGGCAGATCATTTATATAAATTAGAAAAAACAGGGGGCCCAAAATGCTCCCCTGAGGCACCCCAAGGGGCACATGTAGAGGGTCAGACATAGCATTATCACATGACGTGCGCTGTTTTCGGTTGCTCAGGTAGGACTTGAACCAAAGTAGAGTACTAGCAGAGACACCAATCTGCGACAATTTGGATATCAGAATAGCGTGGTCCACGGTATCAAATGCTTTTGTCAGGGCTAGGAATACTGCCCCGCAAAGTTCGCCTACCTCCATTTTTAGGAGAACTTCGTCCGCAAATGCTGATAGTGCAGCTGTAGTAGAGAGCCTGGGACGAAAGCCGTACTGCTTACTCGAAATGATGTTATTAGAATCAAGATACTCGTAAAATTGCGTGTGGACGACTTTCTCTAAGATCTTGCTCAAGGTCGGGAGGACTGAAATGGGGCGATAATTGGATGCATTCCTACGATCTCCAGATTTAAAAAGCGCCGACACTTTTGAGCATTTCCATATTTCAGGAAATTTTCCAGAGCGAATTGATAGATTTAGTAACTTAGTGATGGAGGAACAAATCACTTTTGCTCCATGCTTTAACAACCTAGCACTGATATTGTCCAGTCCAATAGCTTTATTTGTTTTTAATGTAAGCAGAAGCTTAAGAAAACTGGTTCCAGCTTCCAAACTGGTTTTAAAAGACATGAAAATAGATGTACTCCACATATCTTGAGGAATAGATTTATTGTGATTGAAGTGTTTCAATTGGCTAAAGTGATCAATGGGTGTGTGTCCACTCAGTAGTTTCACTATTAAGCATAATTTGAATTGAGAATTAACGTAACCAGGGTTCTCAGTAGAATTTTGTACAGCCGTTGCTGTGGTAGTTACAGGCGTAACACTAATATACACGCCCTTTGGGCGTGTAACTTGGGCCCGTAGGGCCCAAGCTGCTAGGGGGGTCCGTGGGCATGCTCCCCCGGGAAATTTTTTATTTAAGTTGCTCAGAAATGCTTTTTCCTTCATTTTGGGGGCATATTTTCTTATTTTCTCCAAACAAGTTTAAAGTACATTTTGTAATCTGTTCAACAGCACAACAGCAGTAATTTACTGTGTTCTTCACTTTCTTTGTTACTAATTAAATTTACAGAATTTACTCTTCCTGCATACAGTGTTAATTTTGTTGAACAGACCAACTAAATTTGTCGTTACAGGCAGTGTTTATTTTTTCTAATCCCCAACGTTTTACTTGCAAAATGTATCTTGTTGCTTCTTGAGAAAGGTCGCCAAACATGAGTTAACAATGCTTACTTCAAACCGGTAAACCGGAACGACCTTTACACCAGTTTACAGCGTGACAGGACACCGGCGATACCCGCCTCAAATAATTTCACTATTAAAGCGAGGACTCGAAAGTAAATAGATGAAACTGGTCTCTTTTAAATCTCTTTTGAACATACTAGGACACTTACTTTGCGAAAAAGTTCAGTATCCCTGGCTGGTCGGCCTTTCGCTTTGCAGCGGCCATGTTTTTGCACGTGGAAAGACGATATCTGCGAGAGACCTGGGTTCAAATTTACAAATTCAATATGGCGGCCACATTCAGTTGCGGAGACGCGAAGCGATTGTTCCGTCATTCTGTGGTCTGCGAAAAGGCTATTCACTTTGACAACTAAAACCGAAGAAAGGTACATTGCGAAAGCAACTAACAGTCAATAGTTTACCCAGTAATTTACTCAAAAAGTCGTTCTTTTATTTGCATTTCATAGACGAATTGATCTACTGGTTGAAGCACTTTGACAGCCGTAACACTTACCTGTGACACCCGTGACAGGTGTTACGGGTTACGGGTTCAACTGAGAACCCTGGTAACAGAACAATTTATCAAGAGGTAAAAAAGTTTATCAGTTTTCTTTTGACAGGCAGACTCTAAAATCACAGCAGCCTATTTAACAAAATTTGTTCACAGCTTATAACAAGTCAAATAAAGAGCAACTTTTTATACACTGTATAATTGGTTGTTTCTGCCTGTGCATAAACTGAAGTTAATGTTTAGCTCAATTGACTTCTCTAGTACTTTTCCTGCAAGGGTTTTCTTTGTATTTTGTATCGCCTCATCACGACACTATTTTGGCAGCCAATTATATCATTAAGGGCTCGTGCACGCTACCCATTGACCAATAATACTAGCCTCGTGTGGGCCGATCACGTTTACGTTGTTTACCTTTGTTTACTCCCAGTGAAGGTGAAAGGTGGTTTTCGTTATCTTTACCCCACCCATCAACCACATGTTATGTAGTGCATTGATTTTTCTGCTCTGTTTTTATCTTATCACGAGCTTAATGATTTAATTACTGATCTGTAACTTGTCGGTTGTTTTGTCATTAAATGGTTGAGGGGGACAAGTGTTGCTGGCGCCAACCCATTCTCGTCCCCATAGCCCTATTCGTTTCTCTTAGCCGGCAGGGCCTTGGCACGAAAAACGAAGGGCTCTGGGGACATACAACTTTTCAAAAAAATTCGAATTATTTTTATTGGCTGTTGAGAACAAAGAAATCTTAAACGGAAGTCAAAATGTTCACCGGCCTCCTTATTACAACACACAACATGTAGAAACATCATTGCTATATACATGAAGTCCAGAAGTCATAGAATCTCGGACTGGAAATTGTATGTCTCCAGAGCCCTTTGTTTTTCATGCCAAGACCCTTACAGTTAAGAGAAACGAAAAGGGCTTTGGGGACGAGAATGGAGGGCTTGAAAAAAACCCCGCCCGGTCGTCCGGGACAAGTCGATTTTCCCTTTGGGCAAGTAACTTTCTCTC
Source organism: Blastomussa wellsi (assembly GCA_947652115.1). Classification (NCBI taxonomy): domain Eukaryota; kingdom Metazoa; phylum Cnidaria; class Anthozoa; order Scleractinia; family Plerogyridae; genus Blastomussa; species Blastomussa wellsi. The sequence continues at coordinate 41,362,231 of OX393561.1, forward strand.
CTTCCTTGCCAGACGGGCAAGGACCCAGGCAAGCCATTCACTGACTAAATAAACATTTTGAGAAGAAAAGGTAAGCTTTAGGCTCAAGGGTAATCAAGTGTTTATATGAAGCTTGACGAAAATTACAATTTATAGCGTTGTTTTGTTGATTGCATGATGTGCGCTCATGGCTCAAAAGTGGTTGCCTAGCACGTGATCAAAATCTGCCCCGATCAAATTTCTTTCCAGGATAAAAATAGCCGCGTTGGGAATGAAAACACTGCATTTATTTCTTAATTTTAGCAATTTTCTGAGAGCATTTTTCAGTTTCTCTGTACAAAACTTAACTCAACAACAATACCTTAATTAAAACTGAAGAAATTGTACGCGAAAACTGAGAAGTCGCATATTTCTATCGCGAAAATGAAGCAAGCATTTTTGATGCTAAAATCCAGGTAAACCTCTGTTTTTGGAGAAACATGCAAGTTGGGCGCTGCCGCTCGAAATGAAAAGTGTTATATTATTAAAAAAAATGTATAAGTAAGTCATCAAAATACCTTCCTGGAAGATGACTTAGAATAGCGTTTCTTTCAAACGAAAGACGTTTTCCCTCGACTGAAACTATTTTTCATTCACCCAAATAAAAAAATATGCTCTTGCCGGCTTTTCAAAGTTGTGGAAGAATTACAATATAATGGTGTAAACATGAAAGTGATCAGCACTAAGAGGACTACAGTCAAGATGGGTTTATTGCATTAAAACACGCCTGTAGTTTGACTTCCATTCTTGGGTTCATGAATTATTGATGAGTTTGAAAACTTGGGCAAGCAAAATTTGAGGGTGACTTGCCCAACGGGAAAGGTGGAATTCAAATATTTTTCGAACCCTGAGAATGGCGCCAACCCTTCTATCCCACACTTAAGCGATTCCTGGGTTTAGCTTGGGTGAGCTACAGTGGCAACGACCACTTCCATTTGCTTATCTACCCTCCGGGAGCTTGGCATGGGGACACACTGCTGTCAGCAGCTGTTTCTCTGTCACACCCACCTCATGGTCTTCCATGCCACTCACTGGCACTAACCTAGCCCTGTCGACTGGCCCTGCATGCGGCAGGCAGCGCTCGGGTCCTGGACAACACTTGTCTACTCCCCAACCTTTTCTCCCATACACATTTGTCTTTTCTATTGTGCGTGACATTAATATGTGACAATATTTTTGTTGGAAAGAAATACTGTACCATAAAGAATAACAATTTAATTATTAAGTACTTACTTGACACTGACTGTCCCACGGAGTTTGCTCTCCTTCTCAGTTACATAGGGTGGAAGATGTACTTCCACTTCAAATTTTGGAAGAACTGTGAGCAGAAACAAATACAGTACAATTTAGCAGCAAGTCTAGCATACTGTCTTAAAAATATATAATTGAGGTGAGGAGGGGTGGGTGAAGAGGGGGTAATGTAATGCTGTTCTTGGAGGTTATTAAATTTTGAACATCTGATTTATGTCATGAAGTTTGACATCTGGGGTGTCAGTTATGGGGTACTAGATTAAATTGGATTTGAGAATTTTCTTCTGGCTGTGGGAGGCACAGTGGCTGAATGTTTGATGTGCTTGACTCCGGATATTGCCTGATTTCATACAGGGGGACTGGGTCCGAGTCTGTATATTATGGGATTATTCAAAACAAGATCCACCTACTCAGAAAGAGCACACCGAGCTTGACAAGATCCTCAAGTTTGGTGCTTATTGGTCCAATATTGAATGAGATGCAGCCAACCAAAAACTCCAAAATTAACTAAGAAATATATGGAGTCCGGACAAAGTGTCCGGCAATCCATACATTCTTAGTAAATTTTCAAGTTTTTGAATGGCTATATCTCCTTCAGTATTGGCCTGATCAACACCAAACTTACGGATTTTGTAATGCTCGGTGTGCATTTTCTGACTTATGTGGTCTTGTGTTGAATAATCCCATAATATACGGATTTCGTTACCAGTCCCCCCCCCCCTGTATGAAATCGGCCAATGGACGGTCCGACCGGCCTGGGCACTGTGTTGTATTCTTGGGCAAAGCATTTACCTCTCACAGTCCTTCTCTCCACTCAGGTGTATAAATGGGTACTGCAAAAATGATCCTGGGGGCAACCCTGCAACAGACTAGTATCTCATCCAGGGGAGAGTGGAAAATACTCCTAGTCGATTCATGCTATGGAAACTGGGTTAAACTCTGGTGGGATGGGCCACTAGGCTCAATGCAGACTTTACCTTCAGTTATCTTTTATCTTCTGGCTAGATTGAAAGATGAAATTGAAATCTTTGACATATCTGGATTATTATTAGACATCTGTATGAGCCCTACAGTAACAGGAATGAATTTTTATATATAATTATACATAATTATATATAAAAGAGAAACAAACCATAAGGCTTCACTTCAATGACTTGTTCTGCTTTCTGATCCTAATAACAACAAATAAATACAATAATATTATTAATTAATAAAATTAATAACAATAATGATGTTTAATAGATAGAGGTAGACTGAACACTCCAAAGTTTTGGGGCGTAGAAGGAAAAAGTTCTTTGACGTCAACTACTTGTAAATTGAGAAGGTGATCAGAGGAGCAAAGCAAAGCAAACTAACTGCAAATTCAACATGATCAGTTGACACTCAGGCAATGGTTTTTCAACCGATGGATGGCACTGTACTATTCCCCAGATAATTACAAACTGTTGACAGCGTAGTTTGTTAGAGTTTTGTCAACACTTATCCACTGGATAGCAATTCATCTGGTGGATAGTATCATCTGCCCTGTGAACAACCAGGCCCACACGATTATTAACAGCTTGCAGGTGTGAATTTGCTAATTACCTCTGCTGCTGTGACAGAGATTTTCCAATCTCCCTCAACTGGCTGGGTGGAAAGGAGAAATTCTCTCTTGATAACACCTTGAAATTCAAAAGAGTTGTATGTACTGGACATTAATTAACAAACCAGGTAGAAGATAATACTACAGTACCGCCACCTCTCGTCTCGAGAGACTCAATGAAGCAGAAATTTTGGCATAAATTACGGGAAAACTTTTCTTGTGAAAAAGATAAAATTTCTCGAGAGTGTTTTCACTGGTTATTCAACTAAAGTTCGAAGATTTACCTTTGAGCTGTACTGTAATTATTAATACTGTAGCAAATAAGACGTTAATCTTTTCTAATCAGTGCCTGTGATATCATTCAACATTAGTATACACTAATTCCCTTGGCTAGCTAGTGTTATTTGCATTTGCTTTCAAATCGTTTTGCCTTAAGTACTACTATATGCTTAGCGATTGCTTTAAAACTCTTGCATACTTTCTCATCCAATTAGAAGTAACATAAAAACCAAAAATGAACACACATTTTCCTGCACTTTCGACCATCTTCAAGTTTTACTCAGAGTTTTAATTGGTTCACTGTTCTTTCAGTTCTTTGCCTTTTTGATTGGCCAGAGATGCTTTATACATATATATATACAGACTCTGTTTTTGGTTTTATAATTATAGTGAACTGAAAGCACTCTGACTATCACTGACAGTGAACTGAAAGCGCTCTATCATAATTACACTCTAATAACTAAGCTGGTGTGATTGAGCATCAATTCACATTAACAAGCAAGGATGTACAAACCTGATTGGCTGTTAAGATCAACCCAGTGGGCCATTTTGTTACCATTAGGATCCTGAAATCATTATGCATACAGTGAACAATTATTTGTAAACATTAAGTATTAAAATACTGTAACTGCTAAATAATAAAATTTGTCTTCATGAATTCTTATATTAATAATATATATGAAAAAATTACTTGATTCTGATTGGCTGAGAGCAGTGCAGTTCAAGTGTAACACCAGTGCAAAAAGTGTAACAGTAGAAATTACACATCGAAATTCTGGATTATGGTTACAAATGTTTTAAATGTACCTGCTTTCAGTTTGTAGCATTGTTAGCTGATCTTCATCAGCCAATCCTTAAATAAAGTGTCAAATTTGCATCAAATGCTTGCTTCCTGTCTGCAACACTGTACATGTAAGATCTCCCGGCACTACCTCCAGGCAAATTTTTTCATGTTTATATTATTATTATTAAGTAATCATACACTTTTTCTCGTTCAATTTGGAATTAATTTCCACTTGTGAGTTTTTTAAAAAATTTCAGCCTTTTGAAAAACTCACCCATGCAAATTCTAAATTGAACTCGAAAGGTTCCGTACGATTACCTATACGTCTAATTAAAATTGAATTATTTACAATAAAAGTGAAACATCGTTTGACATCACTCACCAATATGTCCACTGTCATCTGAATAAATAAAGCACAAATGAAAATTAAATGGAGTATTAATAAAAAATAATTATTAATTTAATTAACAATAAATTATAATTATTGGACGATATAATAATTATCAGTAACTGCTATCAACTGCCTATAATCTTTTAACAAAGTAATATTTTCATTCAATAATTTAGGGCATGTAATTGTACAATCATGTCACAATTACAATAACATAGTTAAAAGTACAAATTATTGGCACCCACATTGCCAGTGTAGACTTTCAGGTCAGGATGCACTCCGAAGATTCTCATCAGAACTAAAACGAAAAATAACAAGTATACATGTGCCACACAACAGCTAAAAAAGCTTTTAATTTAAGGTCACGGGTGACAGAATACTCATCAGTATATGCATTTAGGTAAAAAATATTCACTAAGTGCTGACGACTATAACCGACAATTTCAGAAATATCAATGAAAAGATTTTCAGCAATCACAGGATTCAAAACATGTGGCACAAACGTCTTGTGCATTTTGATAATTTGTCAATCTGTGAACCCCCAGTAGAACTTTTGGTAGAAGGAATGCCAACAGTTCATTGAGTCACAGTGAGAGAATTAATATTAGTGAGTGTATGCAAGCAACAAAAGTTGTATTTTATTACACTGAAGACCACTTGCATCAATCCGTCCTTGAAGCATGAACGGTTTTGTCTGGTTACGTGCCACTTTTAATTCAATGAAATGTTTACAGTCAGTCGCACAATTGACAATGTTTTTGGTGTGAAACGACCTTGTTTCCTACACATGAACTGTTGGAAAATATTTATTGCAATGGAAAAGAGCAAAGTTAAAGTTCAAGCTTGGAAGGATTTAATTATATAACAGTCGAACTTTAAATGTTTCATTCATTGATAAAAAGTGACGCATAACCAGTCAAGCTTCAACAGTGGACGCAAATGGTACATGTACCTATTAAATTATAAGACGCAGTGTTTTACAAGGATTTCCAGCCCTAGCACTCTTACTCTTTTACGGTTTGTACTAAAATTTGTTGGGGGTAGTCAAAACATCTTCGGAATTGTTGTTTATCAGAAGTCCTCATTAAACTTTGGACATCATCAAGGCAATCTTTGGAAATTGATTGAAAATGTCTAGAAAAGTTTATGTGACCTTTGGACAACATTTGGAGAATCTTCTAACACTGCGCAAAAAGCAAAATATTCAGACCGGAATTTGCTCGAATACGAGTCGGTACACGCCCTTGCATACTGTAAATTTCCGACGTATTCTAGGACGCCTGATTCGAAATACACCTGGGATATCCTATTAGAATCTGGCCTGTTTTTCCATATTCAAATTGAACACTCCAGGTATGCATCACGTATTCAATATTGAATACTCGTGAATACTCCAGGGGCACTTCAAGTATTCAAATCGAATACTCTTGAATACTCCAGGTGTACTTCATGTATTGCGTACGCCTTGAATACTCTAGGATCGATACTCTAGGATTCTATGGCATCACAATGACATATCAGAGGCTAGAATACCCTAGAATATTTTTCATTTGGCACAGCGTAAAATCTTGGGGAAACGGTCGGAAATCTTTGGAAAGTCATCAAAACAAAACGTTATTTATAAAATCAACAATTATAATACATGGCTGCTTGGAGATAAGAAATATCTCTTTTCATGTCCAACTCAATATATCACTTGTTTGCTGCACTCACTCGTGAGATATCCAGTTGAACACTCAAAGAGAACTTTCATATCTCTGCACACCCATGTACTGGGGTATTATTCTATATAAAATTAAGTGAAAAGCACTTTGTAAACCTTGACTCAACCAACTGAGTGCATGAAATGGTCTCGCTAAAAGAACCAGTTTCAAGATTTCTGGAATAGTAAAGTAGTTTCATTGCCTATAGCTACTGTATAAAATATACAATCCCCCCCTCCCCCTGGCATTAATTTCACGGCCATGTTTTTGCTTGATAATATTAGATTTGGCCCTCCAGCAAAATTTACATGTATACATTGCACTACAGTGAAGTTTTTAATTTTCTTCTACAGTAAGTTATTCTAACTTACTATTTTGTCCTGGTTTGTAAATGGCTTTGTCAGTCTGTATGTAGATGGTGAAACCCTTTTCCACAAAACGGATATACCTCAGTTGAGAGAATTTGGCACCTCCTGTCCCATTAACAGACAATTGATATCCAACAGATGTAGAAGCCACACCATGAGGAATCTGAAATTAACAATTTGCAATATTAATTGATGATTAAATTTATAATTACTACTGTCAACATAATTTATGCAACACTTACCCTACTGGAGATAACAGTTTGCAATTAATTGTCAGTAACATATTTCACCATAAATGTGACAAGAGCTTCCTCCTTAAAAATTATTATTAGTATAATTATTAAACAAAGATCTGCGTCTAGCCTTGGATATAGGCAAAGGTATAGTCTGTGTACATATGCTAAAAATTACAAAAGAATAAATTAACTATATTAATAAGAAATACTTTAGTTACACTAACTAACAGAGACCTAGTGCATCGCAGGGTTACCCCCAAGCAGTAAATTCGCCCGTACCCATTTAGGCCAAAGCTTATCCCGGAGCAGTGCTCCGGGTGAGGCTCGAACTAAGACCATTTAATACACAGTACAGCTAGTGCAATAAACCATGCATGCCAGCCAGCCTTGGATATAGGTTGCAATAATCGATTTAGTATTTGCTTTGCAAGTACTCGATCTGTAGACCTGAAGATCTTCTCCCTCATCCATGCAATGTTTGTTTGAAATTACACTAAAAAAAGTCTGTTATATGATGTCATGCATACAAGTTAAACAGAACATAGCTAATGTTTTACCTGCAATGTTATTTCTTTAGGGGGTCCTGTAAAAATTGAAAAAGCAGTAAATAATTACAATTACAATCATGTTAAAATAATATGTCTGAATAACAGCACTCTAGTCCCTACCACAAGTTAAGATGGATCCTAAGTATTGCTTATTAAATATAGTAGCCTATGCAAGAACAACACGAGTAGTTACAACCAGGATACAGGAACATCGCTTAGGAAGGGTTCTCAAATCTGTGTTCAGGTACATGTACATGCGGTACTAATTAACAGCTCACCTTTGCTAAATGTGCCACTCTGACTTGCAATCAACATTTTCCGTTTAGTGTCCAGAATGCCACATACTATATTGACTGCACCAGCGATAGCATCACTTAATGCCACTCGGAGTTTGAAAGGATGCCCTGGTCTGAACACACTGGGAGCTGTGATGAAATATGTGCTGCAAAGGAAACCTCTAAATTACAATGAAGCACTTTTAAAAGACAACTGAAGATATACATTACTAGCTATTTTACTTACAATTGTATAGGATAAGTCAGTATTTTTTTTTAATTCTAATTTCTATTAAATGTAAAGCAAACTTGATCATTTTCATGGAATGCTGCAGTACTCTATAAATTTTCAACATTATTATTAATAATTATTGTTACAAATTGACAAAATTTATATTGTGGCTTACCCTTAATTTATTTAGTACAATTTGGATTAGTATTTTCCTAAGTTTTATATTGATCATCACCATTTCTATGCACCAGAACACATAATAATTCCAAATTGAGCCAAGGGTAACATTGAACCACAACATATGTATTTTTGGCTGGAACATTAATCTTCTAAGCTAGCATGATTGCTAGTATTAATTATAACCCACAAGAATGTTGTCTTATATCACAAGGGAAATCAGGCTTAAGGTAGAAATACAACTTATAATTATAACAACTTGGACGTGCTCTACGAAAAATTTCATGAAGCCCAACCTGATAAGCTAGGGTGACTGGCAGTCAAGGCTGTTGACCCAAAACCAAAGCGATAAAAAAGTAGATAATTAACTATTGATTAACTGATTACCGGTACCGGTAATTATTAATATTTTTAATTACAAATTAATTATTAAAAACAGTAAACCCACAAATGAATAACATTAAGAATTAATCCTATTTAAAGATGCCAAAGATAAAAGGCTAACTAGTCTGGTTAGGACATTCAGTTTGGTTCTTTGTGCAATACTTTGTCAGTATTGTACCAAGGAAAGACAACATTTCCATGACCTGGTTGATCTACATAGAAAAAGCTGTCTTTTTTCTTTCTGTCTGTTAGATATGTAATTTACTTTAATCTGCTTTTATCTTTAACAAGGCTTGACATGCACACCAAATGAAGCATAAGAATTGAGGAGACTTTTTGTGGACGCTACATGAAGTGTAGCAAAGAAAATGACCAATCATCATTCAAGTCCGATTGATACATTCATCGGCTGTAAATCACGGAAAATGCATCAATGTTTCAAAATTGTCTTGGGGCATGTCCCAGACACCCGTCCCCACCCAAGCTGAATAGGGCGGTTGGCCCCATACTTGTTAATGGACAGCCACTCATGGAATCCTGGTTAAAAGACCGGCTATTCCGCTTTATGAACTTCAATGAAAAATGTACTCTTGACTGTTACTTATTTTATAAGTAAGATAAAACTGAAAAATGAGGTCACCCAGCCAGGTAATTAACTTGGTACATTTTTCTTGTTGCCCGAAGATGAAAGTTGGTTGCTTCAGGGACCAGGCACCACTAGAACATAGCCTTGTATAATGGTTTAATCAAACATGGCAGTTCGATTAACAAGGTGCATGATGACAAGATGGTAACACGCAGAAGACAAAGAAGCATAAAATGATGTTCAGAAAAACAGAGATAAAATACAGTGCCTCTGATTTCTCAAAGCACACCAGGAAAACAATGAAAATTAGTTAGGAGTTCCAAAAAGTGAGCCAGAGCTCACCTGGTGGAGGGGGGTAAGAGGGATCCAAATCTCCCACTTCACATATCCACTTCCCACCTTTACCCCCACTAGAGTTCTAATTAGACTGATGAAAATTATCTAATAGCTGGTATCCGTTCAATGGTATCAAATAAAGCACAAGTTCTAGAGTCTATTTTGTAAGTACATTCTGATTAGATATCTAATATATTATCCCTTGGATGATATCGTCACATCATTAGGAAATCTACTTCAGTCTAAATTCCAATTAAATATTTGAAATAAAATATCAGATAAATGATGTCCCTGTGATATCGCAGTTGTGTTTCTGCCGTGCTGCGGTCGAACCTAATATTACAATGAAGTTACTTATTGTAATAAATTGCAATGAGTTGGGAACGGCAGAATCACGACGTCTGAACTGGACCTTACAGAGTTACTTCTCCCACAGGCAGCCCAAGCTCACGTTGTGATCAGGATCATATTGCATAATAGCTGTCATGGCAAAAATATAAGAGTTTGTATGGGAATATTTTACAACACCTTTTAGCAAACCGGTCGTGTGTCATGACGAGCGTCTACAGGCAGAATGGCGTTCTTTTTACCTTAGATTTTTTAACGCAAACGGCCACTTGGCGTTGATGACAGAGACTGGACTGATTGTTGTTAAGTTAAAATGAAACTAGAACATCTCTTCTTAGAATTCGCGATGGATTTGAGGCCGTTTGACCATTTTAAGCTGGAATTTTTCGCTTCGCTGGAGTGTGTTGGAGTGTGCAGCCTTGTTCTTTTCTTTGTAGTGGGGAACCCAGAAAGCGATAACTCGCCTAAATGGCCAAGAATCAGCAAAATAATCGTTCAGACAAGAATAAAAAACAGTGAAAGTAAGGCAAGGCAATTTTATTTAAGATTTGGCAGTATTTCGGTTTGCTAAAAGGTGTTGTAAAATATTCCCATACAAACTCTTCTACATGACAGCTATTTAACAATTATTCCTCGAGCCCAATTGGGCTCTGAGTCAATAGCCCATGAGGGCGAGAGGAATAATTGTTTTAGTAAAATCCAACTAGAAAGCATAGAAAGTATATATTTATCTAAAAATGTGCTCAAATACTCCTCCAAGACTTCAGCAAAATGCAATTCAGCCGCCATTGTTTTGGTTTTCAAAGCCGGCGCTTTCGCTACTAGTGGGCTATAACATATAGCCTGGTAGTAGCTCAACCAATCAGAATGCAGCATTGATAATAGATCACTAGTTGGATTTTACTAATATGCAATATGATCCTGATCACAACGTGAGCTTCGGTGTTGAGCCTGCGTGCAGCCGTCTCCTATTTCCTAAAGCGGAAAAGTGACGTCTGCAAAATGGCATCGCTAATCATGTTCCAGTATCCTGCTGTTCGAGATTAAATTTAGCATAATTTCGCTCAATCAAATGGAATCAATTTAGAGAGCTTAAGAAATAAAAATATAACAGGAAAACAGTACTAACAAAGACAGTGAGTAGCAAAACATATGGCACATTACAGCTCATGATCAGAAAAAAATTCACGGGGTTAAAGAAATGGTGTAGACCTGTGACCTCAGCTAAATATTTGCTAAATTACTGAGTCGGACGGGACTGTTTGAGTTGAAGTTCCCCTAATTATACAGAATATAAAAAGCATTCAAAACAACACAAAGCGAAATGGCTCGAAAACTAGTTTTAAAATCTGAGACAAATGTCAGGAACCGCAAGAGTTATATACAGCAGCCTATCAACTCCTTTAGTAACTTTTAGTACACGATCACGAAAGCGATTCATCCAAAAGTACTCGCCCTTCGAGGATTCCACACTTTACTCCAAGTGTTTGGAACTCCTTATTCACTAGCAGCTCAGCTTTTATAACCGCTTTCATGTAAGATTTCGTCTTCGATCTTTCATAATAGTCTCCTCTACCTTGAACCAGACTTCTGTAGCTGTGATTCACAACAAGCGAAATAAACTGCACAAAATCACACGTGAGTTTATACGGTTAATGTTTTCCTCTTGCATGTTAATGAAAACACAACACATTATTATGTTGAGCATTTTACGATGACAGCCAATCAGGGTTGATTCTAACAATGCCTACTGTCAAAGCAACCAATGAGAGAGCAGGATACTGGAACACGATTAACGACGCCGTTTCGCAGACGTCACTTTTCCGCTTTAGGAAATAGGAGACGGCTGCACGCAGGCTACGTGTTCAATATTCCAGGGAGAAGCACAGGTACATGGCAAATGAGAAGCAACATTCGAGCTTTGATAGGCTCAAAGTTGATAAACAATTAATTAAGGTTAAGCTAAATACGAACAGATTCGGTGATTAGTATAGATAATCACATGAGGCCAAGTACTATTAAGGATTAATTGCACAAGAGTTTTCAAAATTTTCCAAAATTGCCCGAGTCGCGAAGTGACAAGGGCAATTTGGAAAATTTTGAACACTCAAGTGCAATTAATCCTTAATAGTACAAGGTCTCATGGGATTACTTGTTTATCAATAAAGGGCAAAATTTATATGAAGGAAAATCACGCGCGCAGTCTATTTTTATCTGGGAAGCCTGTTTAGCGCTACGGCAATTAACGGATTAGCCAATCATTAACAGGTAATCATGCCCTCTCTTGATTACTAAAAATGCCCTCGATTAAGAAAAAAATGCCCTCTCTCTCAACCAATCAGCGCTCAGTAATTTTGCCCTTTTTGTTCGTGCAAAAATTTCGAACCTAACTGGAAAGCGGCGACCTTTATTTTACCACTATAACCCAAATTAAAGCACTATAATTGATGTTTAAAAGGTGTGTTAATTTTAAATACACTTTCTTTCAGATTGCATTCAGCTTGGAACGTACTTGTTTACTTCGCCTGCGGTCAGAGAAAACACACTGCAAAGCGCAAAGAAGAACACAAACATGGCTGTCGATCGTCGGGTGTCGAGCTTCGGACCTGCGTAAAAAGCAAAGAAAATGTTTGAAGCCAAGCTCAACTAGAAAATAATACTTCACACCAAGCAAGCTAAAAAGGCTCGTATTGGAAATTTATTTTTGATCGCGCAAAAAGAAAGAGATGCGAAGCATTCGGATCGAACAGAGAAAATCGATCCGTGATACAAACAACAAATTATGTGAAAATCAAACTCATCCTCACCAAACTTTGAACAGTTCGCTGGAAGACAAGTATGGCAGATGAAACAAAACCTCAAATTCGGCCGCAAAATCAGCACATGCAAAGTTTCACCCCACTTTTTATGCACTTCGTACTTCGTTCTCACTAGTCTCCTTCGCAGCCGTAGACTACGTTCTCACAAGCTGTGTTCAATTTCTTATAGAAATGGCGCTAACGAATGACGTCACTACAATTTGTGTCACCGAGTAACTAATGCTCACCGAGTAACTCATGCTCACCGGAGAGGGAAATACCCGGATTATAGGATTAAAATTATCTTCAGTTTCGATCACTTGAATACTTCGTGGCGCGCTTTAACAACAAATGACAGCTTGAGCTTTTTGTAGAACGTTAATCACGTTTTAAAACATTTGCAAAAATTAAAGCCGACAATATGGAGCCGAAACCAATTGTGGAATTACAAGCATTAGGCATCCTACAACATTGAGATTGTGGTCTGTCGCCTTTGAATATATTCATTTTAATGAGGTTTGCCATCACGTAGGCCTTCAGGAACGTGCTAACTAAGCTAAAACACATATTTACATTAAATCTGTGTGCGGATGTGGCTTCTTTTCAGAGACCAACTGGGAGATTTTTATATTATGTATATTGGATGCTCAACAAAAATTCTCAAAAGTGATTATTGGCTATTTACACAGTACGCTGTCCAAGGGCGGGTGAGGGTGCAGGGGTTGCGCACCATCCCTGAGATGACTTTCTATACGTGACCATCAATTACGCATTCCTTAGTGGTGCACCCGCCCCCCTCCAAAGAAATATCCTGGATCCGCCCATGAACATTGCTTTACCTGTGATTTAATATTTCTGATACCCAAAGTGGGGATGATTCTTTTTAACAGACTTCGCCTTGCAATTTTATAGATTTCTAACTGGATTTTTTATTAATATGATGATATTTTATAAGATTGATAAGAAAACTTCATGTGGAAACATCGCGGATCGCGGCGGGGGGGGGGGGGGGGGTGGTTGAGTGATCCGTTCGTTACATGTGGACCCTATTGAAGATGATTAGCATCCGTTATAATCAAGTTTAATTTTCCGCAAAAGCGTTTCATTTTCCGGCGGTTGAAAATATAGATAACCGACCATGCCGACTACGACTGGCTCATGATGAGGCTCTGGTTTTTCTGCGCAAATCTGCATTTTATGGCTCGGAGAATAAGATAAGATAAGATAAGATAACTTTATTTATACACGGTATTCCATCAGCTTATTTAGAAGTATTTATGGTAATCAACTAACTACCTATCTTCCTAGCTACAAAAAAAGGTGTAAAATACAAAAGAATAAAAACTGCTTTTCATGGAGGCCGTGTTCAAAAAATATACTTAAAAATTTCGCTTAAGGATTACAATAAAAATTTTCTTAAAACTGTGGCGACTCAGTTTTGTCTTAAACTCGCTTAAGGAAGTCGCTTGTCTTCATTCTGTGGGTAAGTTGTTCCACAACTGAGCTCCACTGTATGAAAAACTTCTCTTCAGGTAATCAGTGCGAGGTTGTGGAAGAACTAGTTTGTTTTCGGTATTCCTCAAACGATAAGCACTCGCGTTGTCGCGATAAACGAATTGTGATCGTAAATATTCTGGTGTCAGTTCGGCCGAAGTCCTATCAGCTTTTCCTTGGGGTCTTTTACACATGTAGTTTTCAAGTATTCAGTAATTTTGCCGACAAATCATTCAAGCCAAAGAAGTCCATGAGTCATCTTCACGGGAGGAATCTTCCAGCTGGTTTTGCTGGCGCAGAAGGCTATTTAGGCAAACTTCAGTAAACGACGACCGCTTTTGCTATACAGGAAACCTTCGCCAAAGCTAAGATCGGCATAACTTTTTGTTTTCGTTTAATACACACTGATACACACTAGAGAATATCATTTCTCGCCAACTGATCATGATATTTAGCAATTTTTTTACAAGGATTTATCACGTTTCGATAATTAGAAACAAAACTTTTCGCTTTTCTATTATTACCAGGAGCCAGTTGATTGGTGATCTCAACACATCTCAAACCTGAGCGCATTTTTTCAGCTATGTATTTCAACGAAAAATAGACTGAGAGTAGCCTTCTTCTCTGGTCCGAGTGCGAACAGAAACTTGTGAAACTTCATTCAGCTAAGCAGAATGCGCGTGGATTGTGCCTTATCGTCGTAGCTGCCCTACAGCCGACCAGCTGTTACATCACGATCGAATTCTCTGGCCATGATTGGGATACCAGAGAGAGGGGGTAAGTTTCTAAAGAAACTGTGGTGCTGCGTCGGTCGGAAGTATAACAATATAATTTGGTTTTATCAACTGGGTTGATAATGTCAATTGGCCACCGTAAAGAGATTCAAGAGCTGACGTTTCGAGCGTTAGCCCTTCGTCGGAGCGAATCAAGGAATTGTGCGTCGTGTGTTTTTATATACAGAAAGATGGAGCTTCGCTATTGGCTGGTGCCTGGTAACGTGAAAACTTCGGAATAAATTAGTTGAATGAAAAGCGTTCGTTGATACCGTGAGGATTAAGAGTGCCGATTTGAAAAATAAATTTTTGTTCTAGAGTTTTACGGCTTTCCGTGTTTCCTTAGTGAAGGTGAAAGGCCGCAGACTGCCATATGTTGCTTAGAATGATTTGGGAGATTGAAGTGTCTCGCGACCGGTTTCGATGCATTTTTGTCGTCTTTCTCCTCGGAATCGGTCGCCAAGTCGTCTCCCTGTTTCGCCGATGTATAACTGATCAATGATCAGTGATTTTGATAGATCGCTTGGGTCCCGATATTTTGTCAACGTTGTGAATGAAAGGGCATGTTTTGCATCGTGCGCGAGCGCATTTAAAAGTTCCGGGTTGATCACTAGTTTGGAATGCACTTCTGACTAAAAGGTTACCTATGTTTTTGTCGCGTTTAAATGAAATTAATGGAGGTTGCGAAAAGATTCTACCAGTATCGGGATCATTTTGAAGTAATTTAAAGTTTTTGAGAATGATGGATTTAACTGCGTGGTTGTGAGGGTGAAATGTGAGGGTGAATGGAATTCTATCCTTGTTTTCTCTCTGTGACGTTTGTAGTGCTGACTGTCGATCAATGATGGCCCGCTTGAACAACAGAAGCAGGATAGCCGCGTTTGTCGAAGAAATTGCACATTTCCTCTGACTTAAAGGAAAAATCAAGTCGTCACTACAAAGACGGCGAAGTCTAAGAAACTGAGAATAAGGAATGGAATTCTTGACATGTGATGGATGTGAAGATGAATACAACAAATAGCTATGAGAATTTGTGGGTTTGTAGTGCACACTGGTGCACTGGTTCTTCGACAAACGCGTCTATCCTGCTTCTGTTGTTCAAGCGGGCCATCATCGCGCCCAGCAAATTGATCGACAGTCAGCACTACAAACGTCACAGAGAGAAAACAAGGATAGAATTCCATTCAGCAAAGAAAATGTTTGAAGCCAAGCTCAACTAGAAAATAATACTTCACACCAAGCAAGCTAAAAAGACTCATATTGGAAATTTATTTTTGATCGCGCAAAAAGAAAGAGATGCGAAGCATTGATCGAACAGAGAAAATCGATCCGTGATACAAACAACAAATTATGTGAAAATCAAACTCATCCTCACCAAACTTTGAACAGTTCGCTGGAAGACAAGTATGGCAGATGAAACGAAACCTCAAATTCGGCCGCAAAATCAGCACATGCAAAGTTTCACCCCACTTTTTATGCACTTCGTTCTCAGTACTCTCCTTCGCAGCCGGAGACTACGTTCTCACAAGCTGTGTTCAATTTCTTTTTGAAATGGCGCTAACGAATGACGTCACTACAATTTGTGTCACCGAGTAACTCATGCTCACCGAGTAACTCATGCTCACCGGGGAGGGAAATACCCGGATTGTAGGATTAAAATTATCTTCAGTTTCGATCACTTGAATACTTCGTGGCGCGCTTTAACAACAAATGACAGCTTGAGCTTTTTGTAGAACGTTAATCACGTTTTAAAACATTTGCAAAAATTAAAGCCGACAATATGGAGCCGAAACCAATTGTGGAATTACAAGCATTAGGCATCCTACAACATTGAGATTGTGGTCTGTCGACTTTGAATATATTCATTTTAATGAGGTTTGCCATCACGTAGGCCTTCAGGAACGTGCTAACTAAGCTAAAACACATATTTACATTAAATCTGTGTGCGGATGTGGCTTCTTTTCAGAGACCAACTGGGAGATTTTTATATTATGTATATTGGATGCTCAACAAAAATTCTCAAAAGTGATTATTGGCTATTTACACAGTACGCTGTCCAAGGGCGGGTGAGGGTGCAGGGGTTGCGCACCATCCCTGAGATGACTTTCTAAGTATTCTGCCTACGTGACCATCAATTACGCATTCCTTAGTGGTGCACCCGCCCCCCCT
>OX393561.1:41381662-41484162 GCA_947652115.1 Blastomussa wellsi
TATCATTAACGGTGCTTATTGCTGTAAATTTTTAAACCTAAAGGTGGTGGCAGACGAGGACACATTGTTGCGGATTCATTGTTGCCATCACAAATGTTTAAGTAGTCGGGGGACGTGGAAGTTGATGACGAAATCCCAACTCCGAGACGGGAAATGAGCCCACCCCGGCACGTTCGTCTTAGATAACATGACGTGTTTGCTTGGACGACTACTTTCGGTGTATTCGCGAGCTCTCGTGCAAGTTTTCGGAAACTCCTGATGACGAAGATTTGCCGAAACTGGTGCTTATTCTCCCGACTGTAAGTGTGATTTTTCCCGTTCGTTCTTTTCAGGAATGCCTTTCCGACTGTTGGTGACCCTGTTCCTGTGTCTGGTACCCAGTCCCTGGGTGGTCACCTCCGAATTACCCGTCATTCCTAATCCCAATGAAAAGGCTGCGTTTAACCAGATTCTACAAGCTAACATGGAGTCAGAGCGTGACTGTAAGTATTTTTAAACCAATTATATATCATTCTGAAACAAAGTAACAACTCATTTCGACGTTTAAACTATTCTCTCTTCTCTCCTATTTCTTCACTCACTAATTATGGCAGGCTTATTTCTTGGGATTTCTTAGTGGTTCTGCTAGTGGCAAAGCAGAAAACCCGGTTCACTGGTGTAAGTTGCCGCCTCCCGCGTTATTTGGAAAGTCACGCAAGGCTTCATCCGTGACCACGGGGAGAGTCGTAATGCGACATATTATCATATTATCATATGGAGACTGACTGAGCTGGTGCTTCGACAAAATCCTCTCTAGTTTAGTTTGATTACCCATTTAAAGTAACGCTAATCGCATGGCTCATCGGAGCTGAAACGCATACTCCGCCAGCCTTGAGTAAGCTGGGAAACGAAGCAGGGATGGCACAATCCCTCTTTCTTTGATTCCCGTGACAACTGGAGTTGTCTATGGACAAACAGAAATCAACCTTTTATTTATGATTTGTTTTATAAACCGGCGTCCAACCTGGTCAGTGCGGGCTTTCTAGTAGCGGGAAAACGTAGAGACAGAATTTAACCGTTTTGTCACAGTACATGCAAACCCGTAATTTTATATGAGGCAATTCGTTGATTTCGTGGAAACGAATGTTTGCAGAATTAGTGAGCCGTCATAAAATATAGGAGCAATTAGCTAACTGTCACCTTTGGAACGTCGCAAAGTCTTATCTTTCTTGATCGAATCACGCCCAATGTTTATGACGCACCAACGATCGCGCGCGCGCACTGGAAATCGACGAGACACGAGGCACTGCTCCATCATCGAAACATTTTATCGCGAGTATAGTGTTACTACAAACGTTTTGAGACTGCAATGTTAAATTGGTTCTCCAGTAATGCAGTTTGAATTAACCATTTTAACCGTTGTACTGCCTTGTCAATACTCAAATCGTTTCTAAATCACTTATTTTATAACATCAAATGAATTCAGAATAGAAGGACGAGACAAAACATGTTAGTACTGATTTCATATGAGATGCAATGGGAAAACTTGAAAACGTCGGCCCGACGTTTTCAAGTTGGCATCAATCTCGATCTTGGCCATCCGCCCGCAAAAAATATAAACAGTTTCTATACATTACGATAGTGTTTCAAAGGATTTTTTTCATTATCATGCAACTTCTATTAACCGAAAAGCGTCTTTGGATTTTCGATGTGTTACTAAAAATAGCGTGATACTGCCCCTTTAATAGAGACCTTTTAACAGCACCGCGTTTTTCGCATGACGTCTCTATCTCGTTTAACGGCGAAGATCACCTGAAAGGAACCATTTTCTTGAAAAGAGCGACTTTGTCTTTAAATACTTATAAAATACAAACGTGACAATTGTACAACTGTTACAGCCAACACCTGGTGTAAACAGTGTAAAGTAAGTACGATTTAAATGCAAATGGAACAAAGACCTGGAAAGAAAATTTCAGGCTTCGAACGGGACACGAACCCACGGCCTCTGCGTTACCGGTGCAGTGCTCTACCAACTGAGCTATCAGAGCCACATGAGGGCGGCCGTATATGGTTTGCCCTCAAAGTGGACGAAATACCTGTCGGGGTATGGTGAATAACAAATTTATAAATGTCCAACAGTAGCTATTGAGTAGGTACGGTTTATGTGCAAATGCAGCCATAACACTACTGGCACAAAGACCTGAAAAGAAAATTTCAGGCTTTGAACGGGATGAAGTGTGAAGTGTGAAGTGTGAAGTGTGAAGTGTGAAGTGTATAGCGCCATCTTTGTTTTTTCATTCACTCCAACTACTTCAATAAAAACATCTAAAACTCGAAAACATTCAGCCTGGAAAGCTCAATCTTTCAAGCCGCAACAAAAAAAAAATCGTGATCCTAAAGGTCTCTATGTTCGCTATCTTGATATTGCAATTCGCTACGCGGCGGGGATTGAATTTTGGTACATGTACAGGTTTTGTTAAATTGGGCGGTTAAATGTTATATCTCATTTTTTATCTACTTCTTCCAGAAACGCCAAGAAATTAACTAAACTGTGTTTAATTATAAAGGAGCTCGAATAGAGAATTCAATTTCAATTAGCTTCAACACTTCTCCAACACCAAGGCAGCATAACACTTTCTACATAGTGGAACAATCGTCTTTATCCTGTTGATATCACTGCTTACAGAGCTGCTCAGAGTCAATTGCTTTGATTTGATTCTTTAAAACGAACCGCTATAATAATAATACAAGTAATTATTATTTCTTTGTGTATACAGGAATACAACGGGAGGTCGCGACGCGGGCACGCTGTGAGTATGGCGCAAAAGGGCCTCGGCCACTTTGCGTATCGTTTCGGCTTGCACTTTGATGTTAGCGTCAACAGAATTTGTTGCACTTACAAATAATATCAGCAACTAGAGAAGGAAACTGGACGATGTCCCAATTGATGTTCAACCCCAATTAATTAACATTGGCGTTTCTTGAAGAAGTAGAAAAAAAACAGATATAACATTTTGAAACACTTTGCAACTTTGAGAATCCTACAAACGTAGCAGAGCTTCAAATGAAGATCTATTAACATAACAAGCTGCAATTCTGTAATATAGATCATTTTCTAATGGTACTTCTGGCACATGCAAAGAGGAGTTGATATTGAGATGAAAGAATCACACCTTAATTTAAGATAAAATTCAATCAGTTTTATTTTTCTCAAAGATCTTTCACTAACCACAGATCAAAAAAACTGCTTTTGTTATTCTAAGCTAGTTAAGTCCAATGCAAGTGCTCTCGTGCCTTACCCAGTCTAATGCCTGACAATTTTCGTCACAATAACGAGTAACATTACAAGCAGCGCAGATGCACAACCATTCGCCTTCCTTGCCACAACTAGCACAACTTGGCGTACCTGCTGAAACTAAGTCTAGATTTCCAAAATGCTGCATAAGTTGGAGTTCACTGTAAGAGCTGAGTTCAGCAATGGTCTCATTTATTGTTTCTTCCTTGATTCTTTCAAGTTCTGTTTCAGTCTTTAGCTTTTCTTCACGAGTAACAGCTTTCAGATTTTCGTCCTTCTCGCTTTTGACTTCAGAAAGACATTGTCGTACGTGTATGCCTATGTCGTGGAAGAGTCCTTCAGTATCACTTTTCTCCATTTTATGTGCATGCAGCATTTCCTCTCGTTCAGCTCTAAATTTCTTTCGTAGTTTTCTTCTCTCGCTGCTTGCCAATTTTTCAGCCTGTTTCTCGACAGTTTCCTCAAATGAAGATTGGAGTTCTGTAATATTTTCCTTGAGTCGTGCTAACAATCCTTGAACTTCGTTCACACCTTGTTCCATCCTTTTTATTTTTCAAGTTTAACAGCAGCCTTTCCTTAATCAGAGAGATTTTTCTTTGCGCAGTTGACAGCTTGAAATCTTGTCTGACTTAAAATCTTTTTTGTAGCACGTGCAATTGGCCAAATGTTTATGTCACAAACGCTTACCTTTGTTGTCAGTGATGATAGCACAAACGGACTACATGATGTCAGTGAACTTTATGCTTGCGCGCGCTTCAGTGTAGCCCACCTTAGATGACACAGTTATCAAGCATTTATTGCAATGGGAACTTTGGCATCTAACGCTGCAGGAAAATAAAATGGATGAAGAAATCTCTAAAGCACGCCTGTCAAGCACGCTCTCTAATGTCGTGCAGTCGCTGTTGTGAACAGCTAAGTAGAGCGAGTTTCCATTGATTTTTTTGAGTGTCGTAAAAGCAGAACCAAAGTAATATAACAATCACAAAGAACGTAGAAAATCCGGTGAACCAATCAAAACTCGAAGTAAGTAGCCGACCCAAAGCGCGGGAAAATACGCGGGCGCGAGTCACGATTGGTTTTGGTTTTACTCCTGATTGTTTGAGAAAGGGCGCGAGATTTTTAAACCGATCACTTGGCGTAGTACTGCAAAACCAAAGTAATTCGATTATTACTTTTGACACTCAATTGAAACTACATTTACATGACGTTTTAAAATTACTATATGATCGTTTGGCAGAATTGAAAAGGTTAATTAAGTAACAATGTAAATTCTCAATCTCTGATTCTCAAATCGTCTGTAATTTAGCTTGGATCGCGTGACCTTCAAAATTAATTTGTCAGCCATGATTGTCAGTACACTCAACACACGACCACACGTGCAAAACTTTCAAGATTTTAATTTTAACATTTGCTTTGATATTTCAGTGTTCTCCAGCCCACCCCTGCCAGATAATGTGTTCGAAGGAGATATCGAGCTAACCCAAGAGCAGCTGATGAATATGGACATTTATGGTGACGTAAGAGGAAATATCAGCAGAGCGGCAGGCAGTAACAGCCGTATCCGTTGGCCTAACGCCATCATACCTTACGAAATTGACTGCAGTTTACGTGAGTAATGATGGACTTACATTACTCGGTAAAATTAGATTGTGACTTCTTCCCCAGACAGATTTCGAGTTAAAATGTAAGAGCTAGAAGTTGCGATGGATGCCGCATATTTTGGCGGGAAATAATTATAAACTACGACGAAGAAGGAGAAGGATGCACTGCGCGGTATATTTTAGCAAATGACTGACGTGGCACCTTGTGGCGGGAAACAACTGACTGTTGCGACGGAACGGACCATCTACACGTTTTGACGAACACGACATAGCAGGGCTTGGGCAATAAACTTTGTGACTGACTGTTCGTCAAGCGATAGGTCATTAGACACGCAACCCAATTCTGCAGAACCAAAAAGAGACAATAAAACATAACGCATAAATCATATGTTAAAGAACTTCCGCGATTGAGATTGTTGCCATTGCTTTTCTTACTACTCTATGTGCTTTAAAAATGGAATTTTTTTCAGAAAACATGCCAGAGGTTTTAAATGCCATACAGTCGGCCATGAAGGAGTGGGAAAGCAAAACTTGCATTAGATTCGTGAAGAGGACATCTCAACGCGATTACTTGTGGTTCTTTCGACAAAAAGGGTGAGCGATGTAAATGATTCCAGAGTAAACGCTAAAAAACACTTGTGGTTGGTGGATGCTTGATCATAGTCCTGGCCAGTCACCTACCAAACATTGCATGTTTAACCAGGAACTTTGTTTTCAATCGATGCCCGTGACCAGTTTAGTATAAATTTGAAAAGCCTAAAAGAATATATCATATTACCAAGATTTCTTAAACTCGAGCAAATGTCACTGCAAATGCAGTGGAACTAACGTTGTTGTCAAGTTCACGAACTTGAAGCGTAAAGCAAAACAAGAATAATTGTAAAACTAAAACCCTGTAAAGTAGAATGATTCAGTCTTGCCAAAAAGAGGTATTCAAAATACAATTTCCCACGCCGGGAATCGAACCCGGGCCGCAGCGGTGAGAGCGCCGAATCCTAACCACTAGACCACGTGGGAGCTGTCAGAAAACTCATTACGCTGCTGATGTTTTAGTGGTATCAGGCTCCCAAACGACCTCTCCTTTGTTGACACGGAACCGAAAGGTGTTCGTACACACTTTTTACTTGATGGCAAGCGTTCAAAACTGTATATTAGAAAATGACCGCTAACTAATCAAAATGCAGT
The DNA here is from genome assembly GCA_947652115.1 of Blastomussa wellsi. Lineage (NCBI taxonomy): Eukaryota > Metazoa > Cnidaria > Anthozoa > Scleractinia > Plerogyridae > Blastomussa > Blastomussa wellsi. The sequence goes on from OX393561.1 coordinate 41,387,723, forward strand.
GGAACCTGTGTGTGCTACTAGAACTACTGTTTAACTGGCGCGAGGCACTCTAATTTAATTTTTTTGGATGTTTTGTTGTGGTGCTTACCCGGGCGCGCCGCTTATTTTTAGTGAATGATAACAAGGACGTGTCAACAGCAAATTTGACCACTTTGATAAAAAAAAAACACCCCATTCCGAGGCTAGTTTAGACTGAGTTGCATTTTACTTGCTTCTTTAGTTTGACTCCTCGAACAATTCAGTGTGATATTGCTTCGATTAAGCGAAGCAGTTGAATGAAAACGGCGCGTATCCGAAGGCGGAGCTCTTTTTTATTTTCGCTCCCTTTTGCGGTGCGTATTCAGTTAATGGCGACGCTTAATGGGGTAAATACGGTAAACGCCCTGCAATCACTTATAACGATTTCTTAGTTGAAGCTGGGGTGGTCTTGTATATCCTATCAAGGATCCTGTGGCTGTATGTAACTTAACGACAACTAATTCTTCCAGCTGTTGGTGCAATGTTGGTCGTATTGGCGGGAAAACGTCCCTGTCCGTTGGATTTGGTTGTGAATACAAACACGTGATGGTGCACGAGATTGGTCACGCGGTTGGCTTCTGGCATGAACAAAGTCGACCCGACAGAGACAGTTACGTGCAAATACTGAAGCAGAATATACTGCCAGGTATGGGAGCATAGTCGATTGCCATAAACCTACGGGCAGTCCGGCTTGGGGGTGCTGTAACCTCCCTGGCCGAAAATTCCTGAATGCGTTGGCATTAAACTTGCAAAAATCCGCCCAAAATGTCGAAATTTTTCGAAACGGGGAGAGGGGCCTGCAGCCCACCCCCCTCCCCCCTGCTGTATTACGTATACCATATCATATACATTGTTAACAAAGCACAAGTTGCCACGCTGGGAGAATATGTATTATATAGACATTTCGATTTTTACTATTCATAATGACATTTATCATATTTTTAACCTTTTTTGACCTTAGTCTTTCTTTTAACTTTAGTCACATTCATTGAAATATTTTAAATTAACTGAGTCGCATTTGAGAATAATCATAGGCTACGTATACAGCTTTGCGCCATACAAAATTAAAATTCTGTACGAGAAAAGACCAAGGACTGGCATTCTGATTTTGTTACACAACTTTCAGATTGAAATGTATGATGATTAACTGATTTCAGCTGTCGCCTTGCTCATTCTGATGAACAATGCCAAGTCATTTGTATTGCTAGAATGGTCTGCAGGAGGCCATCTCAGCGTGATCCTCGTATATAACTCAACAGATATAGCAACTGCGAAGGTCTTCATGTTTTACTTATACACAAAAGCCAACAGTCATTGATCTCTGCTGATGACATAATTTTTTCTGTGTTTAAGGTTTCGATAGTGCGTTTGCTAAGTATGGCAGGGATCAAATAGACTCACTTGGTTTACCGTACGATTATGGTTCCATCATGCACTATCCATTTAACGCTTTCTCCAAAAACGGTCAACCAACATTACGAGCCCTTCGTCCGTTGAATGGGAAAACACCTTACAAGGCTCTAAGTGCACTGGACGCTCAACAAACGAACAAGATGTACGGCTGTGCCACAAAGAAAAGAAAACGCAGACAGGCTGGTAAATATATAGTTGTTTTGTTTCTTAACTCCTGATTCAGATGCTGTAAAAGGAAACATAAGTAAATTTTGTTTTTTTGACAACGCGATCAAGCCCGTAGGAAGGGGGGGAGGGGTGGCTGCGCTCGCACACCCCCTCCCCTCCCCACGGGCTGCAGAGGTCCATTTTTTGTTGACCAACGATTTACAAAAAGTGAATTGATAAAAAATACGTGTAGTATAGTACAATTCTATTCGGAGTTTCAACTTTATTTCTAATTTCGTTTTTTATTAGTGACATTATCTTCTAAAACTCTAAAATACGTACGTAAAGTAGACTCTGTGCCATAAGAAAAATCCATTTTAAACCTTTTGGCTGTCTGTTTTCATATCATACTACCCTCAAAACGCACGGGATGCAGTCCCAGACAACCTAATTTTCAAAATTTCCAGCAGGGCATGCCCCCGGGTCCACCAAGAGGCTCGCGTCTCCGGCGATCGTTTGGTTCGTTTCTTCGTTCGATCGCATCCTCGCAAAAAAAAATCCTGCCTCAGCCACGTTATTTTAAGTCAATAATATGAAAACGACGTTAAGAGAATTAGACGTACCTGCAATTTTTAAGCCTGCAGGTAGAGAAAACTATCATTTATTCCGTTCCAGGCAATGCAACGGGAAGAGAGAGACCCTGGGAACGAGATTGTGCAACGGGCCGTGAGAGGATACTGGGGAAAACTCTCCCAGTACGTTCCATATTTGGTCTATTGGAAACATCCCTTGCTCAGTCGTGTATTGTATACCTGGATGCCAGTAATGTTTTGGTGGAGGGGAGATTGGATTCATTTCCGTAAGACACACGGGACGGGATCAAGGGAACTAGTGACAGGTTTTGCAAGGGTGACGTCGATGACTGTTACCGTTTTTTATTCTCCAACAGCGTGTGCTGATTATAACATCTATTGTCATTCTTGGGCTCGAAAAGGACAATGCAGAAGTAATCCAGGCTATATGAATATTTACTGCAAAAGAAGTTGTGGACTATGTAAGTACTGGAATCCATACTAAACAAGCGCGACCTCGGGAAGGTAGGGTGCGGTGCATTTTTTGCGACGAGGGAGGGGGTGGTGCAGGCCCGTGCTCTGCAAAGAGGTTGGCTAAGAGCGCTTACCATTTTTCCGAACTGGCCAGCCAGACTGATAAGAAATGTCCGCCCAGATAAGTCAATTTCTAAATTATAGTAATTCTTCCAATGATTTTTTTTATTAAAGCTAGCGAAGATATTCAAAAGAATTCGCGGCAAATTGCTTTTGTTTTTGGGGAGGGGAAGCCGTGAGAGATTGGTCAGGAGCAGCTCGCACCCTCAAATCCAGCTGGCTACGCAGGCTAATTCGGCTCTTTTTAACACGTTCTCCAGTCAACGCAGAATATAGTTCTTTCAATTGCTTGTTAATTTTGCAGAGGACGGAAAAAGGAAAAAAACTTTTACAACCCATGTGCAGAGCTATATTGTATGGGCCCTTAAAGTCCGTTTGTTGTAAGATAGTTTAAAACGGTTGAATTAGCCATTTGCGAGTTCCCTTTCCCTCAGTTTCAAAACGAGTCTAAGTGCGAAACTATTCATATGGAAATGAGCTCGTTTTGCATGAGAATGAAGATGCAGGTTAATCACATTTTTATATGAATGGTTTCGCACTTAGACTCGTTTTGACGCTGAGACAGGAGAGAACTCCGAAATGGCCTATTGATTGGACTCCCTTTGTTTGATTCTAGCCAATCAAAGCATGTGTCCCAGAGCAACTTGTTCCTCGTGCACCGGTCCAGCCGGCTAAGAGGGACAAACGGCTATGGGGACTTTGCTTGTGGTTTACTCTCTTAAATAGTCGGTGACTGCTAATTTTTTTCATGAACTGATTTTATTTACAATTCTCGACAGATTGTCAAAAATGAACAAAAAAAATCAATGTGGAAAACTATCAAGTTTTCTGCCCACACGACATCGAATCCGGCCATCTTGCGGCTGTTAGACGAGTGGATTTATTTTCTTTAAAACCACACCAATTGAATAAATTCTCTTAATAGGTCCCCTTAAACAACATTTTGCAGAGACACGTTCACTTCAGAGATTTATTTGAAATATTTTTGGGCTTACAGACACTATAGCCGTATTCGCCAACGAAGAGTAATTGTTCAGATTTAGGGTGTTTTTCCGGGCATGTTATCTCCAAAACGAAGTCGGTGACCCCCATTTTTTTTTTTTACATTTCTGACATAAGTAACTCATTATCTTACAGTGGTGCAAGTTTCAGAAAAAAATCAATGTTGGAAATTTTTGCGCGAACGCCCTTAAAACGTACCCCAGAATGAAGAACAGGCTGTTACGTTGACGAGCCAAGAAATTAATTCATAACTTTTTTCCTTTTTTTTAGGTGGAAGTCAGGGATGCGTTGACAGGGACTACCGTTGTCGCACGTGGGCTAGATACGGCTATTGTCGCACCAATAGGTATACAAGGACCAATTGCAAGAGAAGTTGCAGACTCTGCCCCAAGCCCCCCACCGTCAGGCCGAAGCCACCAACAGTAAAACCCAAGCCCCCTACTGCCAAACCGAGGCCGCCAACAGTTAAACCCAAACCTCCGACCGTGAGACCTAAACCACCAACAAATAAACCAACTGTCTCAAGTAAGGGGATGTTTTTTAGTCGCTGTAGTTCTCCATCTCTAGTGGGCCTCTTCCTATCATTCCCCCTAGTGAGCCAATGCGATGTGTGAACAGGGAAATAATTATTTTGAGGTAGCTAACAGGCGAAAGTATATTTTTCGAATTATCCTCCAACGCATTTTCATTGGTTTGCTTTTCTTTGTGGTATATCCGCAATATGAATTATTTCGTATATACTTCACATCAATAACACTTTCATAAACCTAGTTTATGTTCCAGTCGAACAACATTCAGTGTAAAAGTAGCTCCTTGATAAAAAAAACAACGTTTTGATGTCTCTGGGCATCGTTTTCAAATTACATGTAAAAGAGTGTTATGTTTACTGAAACGAGGCGTTTATGGTTGCGCGTCCACTTGAAAATGATGTCACAGTGACACCACAACGTTGCGTTTCATCCTTATTCGTACAGCACAAAAATTATACCATCCATGCACTGATTACCACACCACCCCACTGTTATTTTTCAACTTTACTAAACTGTAATATTGTGAGCTCTTTGATACAATTTGTGTTGAACTGGCTATAAAATATACCGCCTTATTCACAGGTCAAAACTGTGGAGTGAGGTATTTTGGGTCCTCTGGCCGTGTTGTCGATGGTAAGACTGCTGACAAGAACAGTTGGCCATGGCAGGCTCAGCTGACATTGAGTGGGGCACACAAGTGTGGGGGTTCTCTGGTGGCACCTCGTTGGGTACTCACGGCCGCGCACTGTGTGAGAGGGAGCTCCCACAATCCAGGCTATCGCGTTACCCTGGGTACGTATGTATACTTGACCACCAAACACAGTGTCAGAAGAGAATATTAGAAGATTTCCCACCATTCAAAGCGCGAACTTGTTTCAAAATCTTTTCCCTTCATTTTTAGGCGAGCACGATCTTCGAAGACGAGAAGACAGTGAACAGTTTTTCTCTGTGAAAAGAGTCATCGTTCATCCCTATTATCAACGAGCTACAACGAACAATGATGTCGGTAAGCGTCGGCTTGAAGTTAGAACGCGTGCTGTTCAACTCCTTCAATCGATCTCTTTAACTCTTCGCGCGAGTTCCAGATACACTGTGTCATAAGCCCTGTTTTTTACGGACTGCTCTGATCGGTCCAATCTCGCGCACTTGTAATCATTTTTATATCCTTCATTGTGACTACAAAGATTATATATTAAGTGCTTTCTTCGTTCTCTCTTTAAGCTCTACTGGAGTTGGATCGTCCGGCAACTCTTAACAAAGCTGTGGCTCTTGTTTGCCTTCCGAAGCAGGGACAGAGCGTATCTGCTGGACAATATTGCTCAATAACCGGTAAGTGCTTTAGAATCGCAGTTGTCAAAGAAATGCTCCTTCGTTATCGTTGTTCAACTTCCCTCGTTTGCGATTTATTTCTCCACAGGATGGGGAAGAACAGGCTACAATCGTCCCGGCGCCTCAGTCCTTCAAGAGGCCAGCCTTCCGGTAGCACAGCAAGAAACGTGTAGGACGGCCATGCGCTACTGGGGCAGAGTGACCAGTAAAATGGTATGTGACAAACTACTAGTCTATTCCAATATAATTTGGCTTTATCAACTGGGTTGATAATGTGAATTGGCCACCGTAAAGAGATTCGAGGGCTGACGTTTCGAGCGTTAGCCCTTCGTTGGAGCGAATCAAGGAATTGTGGGTCGTGTGGGTCAGCTCTCGAATCTCTATACGGCGAATTCACATTATCAACCCAGTTGATAAAACCAAATTATATTCTTAAACTTCTCACCGACGCAGCACCACAGTTTCTTTTGACACTTACCCCCTCTACTAGTCTCTTCCGCCTACATCGCGCCAATGGTGCTAACGGAAATTTATTGGTTATTTACATCCTCTTTATATGACTCTTAATTGCGACACAACTATCAGTTTCTCGCCAATCCATTGCTTAGTAAGATGAAATCTTCTCTTTGGTTTTGATTCTAAGATCTGCGGTGGTTTTGGCGGCTCAAGTACAGTCAGCGGTTGCTTCGGTGATTCGGGAGGTCCATTCGTTTGTCAACAAAGCGGAGGAAAATACGTGCTTCATGGCGTCGTTAGCTGGGGAACTAGAACCTGCAGCGCCGGTCGTAACGAATACACTGTATTTGCACGCGTCAGCGAATTTGAGTCCTGGATCCGTACTTACATTGGGCAAGAACCAGTGACACCTCCAAAGACCCCTCCTCCTCCCCAGACTCCACCTCCGCCGAACACACCTCCGCCACCCCAGACTCCTTCTCCTCCCAACACACCTCCTCCTCCCCAGACTCCACCTCCTCCCAAAACGCCTCCTCCTCCCCAGACTCCACCTCCACCCAACACGCCTCCTCCTCCCCAGACTCCACCTCCGCCCAACACACCACCTCCTCCCCAGACCCCACCTCCGCCAAACACACCATCTCCTCCCAAGACCCCTCCTCCGCCCAATACAGCTTTTCCAACAACTCCATCTCCAGGATGTTCAGTAGCAAAGGCTCTTGGGATGGAAAATTTTGCAATCAAAAACAGCCAAATAACAGCGTCTAAGTTCTGGAATAGGTAGGTCTTTGACGGAAAGTCTTTGTTCGATCCTATGTGTTTGTATAAAATTTCAACACTTTGAAACCTAAAGACATTCATTGCTGTTTTTTAAAACTTTTCTTTTATCGTATTTTTTACTAGATTCCATGCTCCTCATCACGCTCGCCTCAACCTCCCCGCAAGCAAAGAAGGCGTCGGAGCCTGGTGCGTGGGGCGGCCGAGCAATGGGCAACACTTGCAAGTAGACTTTCTGAAGAAAACCGTTATAACTGGAATTGCAACACAAGGTAGGAACTGATAAATAAAGAAGGTCTTTTTGTACTTAAGCTATAGAACCATGTGCTTTGACAGTTCTAGACATTTAGACATTTAGAGCACACTTAAGCGCAAAAAATGTGTAAATTAAAAGACAAATTCCACCATTAAGAAACTTAAACAATAAGAAATGATTTCGGGATATTTTGCATTGTGTTGTTAGGCCGAGAGAGTGTGTACGCAAAGTTTGTGAAGGAATACTTGTTGTCGTATAGTGATGATGGAATCTCCTGGACAATGTATAATAAGGTCAGTAACACGTGATTTGTGCGTACTCAGTTAAGTTGCGTCAAGGCTTTGGGAGTGCAGGGAACGAATTAGTTAAATATCTTAAGACGCATACCAGTGAAAGTCTGCCTTATATAGGGCAAGTGGCCCATCAGGTCGAGCTTATCCCGTTTTCCGTAGCATGAAGCGGCTAGGAGTATTTCTCTTTCCCCTTGGATGGGATGCTAGTCCATCGCAGGGTTACCCCCCCCCCCCCCCGGCATTGAATTCGCCGGTAGCCTTTTTGTTACCTGGCCGGAGAGAGGTAGCATGAGAGTAAAGTGCCTAACTCAAGAACACAACACAGTGGCGCTCCGACCGTGAATTGAGACCCGACCACCCGATCCGGATCCGGAGTAGTGCACCACGCCTCCCGTACTAGTTAAATAAAACGTAAAATCAATAGCGCGGGAAGCGCAGTGGCCTTATGGTTAGTGCGCTGGACTCCGGATCGGACGGTCCGGGTTCGAGCCTCTAGCCGGGGCAAGACACTTTACTCTCACAGTGCCTCTCTTCAAGTGTATAAATGGGTACCGGCGAATTTACTGCTGGGGGTAACCCTGCGATGGACTAGCATCCCATCCAGGGGGAGTAGAAATACTCCCTGTCGCTTCATGCTACTGAAACCGGGATAAGCTACGGCCTGATGGGCCACTAGGCCCGACTGCAGACTTACCTTTTTAAAAACAATGGCAACCGATGAATTTAGTCGCAGATAGAATTCTCAAGAACGGCCTCTATATTTACTTGGCAGATTTTTGTTGGGAACAGCGACATGACCACAGTGAAGACGAATCAGCTAACTAAGCCAATTGTCGCCAGATATGTGCGGATCCACCCGACTGCCTGGAAGACAGACATATGCCTTAGAACCGAGTTTTATGGCTGTACAGGTAAAGTCTCACAACGCCATATTACTGAAGACGTTCTTCACTGATAAACTAGCGCTCGAAACGTGTTGGGGATAAGAAAACCGTACATTCCCGAGAAACGGCCTTACCTCATAACAGAACAAAAGGGGGGCAACACAAAAAAAACAACACATGACCCACGAACGTTCAGAAACACGATTACCATGCCGAGGCACTTTTAAAAGATTTCCTCGATTCATCCCTATAACATAAGTTACTGAAGCGATTTGCTGATTTGCAATTTTTAGCCCGGGTTGGTATGGGGGGAGGGAGTGAACCATTTGTCCAAAAAATTCTTCCAAGTTGCCTTGCCCAAATTTCTCTTGCTGCCCCTTTTCCGGATTTCAGTTGCATGAAACGTTGCTCTCATAACTTGAAAAACGGACATTCACTCATTATCACATACTCATTGTTGTTATCGTGGCATTTTTGCTGTCATCTTTTTAGCTGAACCGACGACACCTCCAACAAATCCGTCAACAACCCCCCTGAAATCGACAAGGACGGAAGCACCCTCAACTCGTCCCCAGGCATCTACAACACCAAGCCCAGTCACGGTCAAACCACCAGTAACTGTCAAGCCGCGCCCACCCATTATAACGCCAGAGAAACCAACAGGTAAAAGGATACATTTTTCATGTCAAGCCCTCTAGAGTCGGATGAGTGTTAGCTTGAGTTAAGTGAAATTAGTGTTAACAAGAGACCTTGTAGTTTTACGAACGCAGACCTCCGTTTCCGGCCAGGATACCAGCGACAGCCGGAAATACGTCAGATGTCGCGTTCGCAGGCTGCAGACGTTGAAAAAGCATTGAAAAGGAAACATTTCAGGGTCGAGGTTACGGAAGCTTTATTCTTTTGAACCAAGAGAAAATGGTTCTTGTGTGAACCAAAAGGGATTAGACAACTATGCTACTTGCGCTTTATGATTAGCTCTTAGTAGGTACATGCTCGCTGTAAAATAGCCTTTTTCAGCTAACGTCGTGATCTCGTAACTCTTTGCCTTTCCACAGGCATGAAATGCGTGGACCGCCATCCAAACTGCCCTGATTTTGCAGCAGCAGGGCAGTGTTCAGCCAATCCAGGCTGGATGGAAGAAAACTGCAAGAAGAGCTGTGGATCTAAGCGATGCGACAAAGAACCTGTCAGACCTGTCGGTTAGTTTAGCGAACCTGTTAGACCTGTCAGTTAGTTGAGCGAACCTGTCAAACCTGTCGGTTAGTTGAGCAAATCTGTTAGACCTGTTGTTTAGTTGAGCAAAAATGTTAGACCTGTTGTTAGTTGAGCGAGCCTGTTAGACCCGTCGGCTTGTTAAGCGAGCCTGTTAGATCATAGCTTGTTGGTTAGTTGAGCCTAATTCAGAATGTTTTCTCCTTCCACTAAAATCTCTTAATTATAACGGTGACGGGGCGTTGTTTAAGTTACCTCGAGGAATATGTCCATACCAACTTTTTGAAGTAACATAAAATTGTCTATGTATTGAAAATTTCTTCGCCACTGGAACACCAGAAAAAAGTTGCCCTGAGAGTTCGCGGGAAAACCACACAAAGATGCGAAATTGAGATTAAAATTACCTGCTTAATTAGTTAATGTCTTACTACAGCAAATTTACAATTTGTCAACGCCTTTTACTAAATAAAACTGATTTTTTCCTTGTTCAGCTCCCTGCTCCACTCCGCTTGGAGTAGGTTGGAATTTTAAACTTCCTGACAGCGCCTTTTCGGCTTCCTCGACACTTGACGTCGGTGAGAAAAACTGCTCTCTTTTCGTTTTGGTCACTTGCCCTTTTGAAAGATAACAGTCATTTATTGATTTCTTTGTTGGTTAGGTGGCGGATGGGACAGCGGAGCTCGCAATGCACGTATGTACTTTACCGACGAGTTTAAGAGCAAACGAATCGGGGCCTGGTGCGCAGCAACCCCTAAAAACCAGTGGCTTCAAGTGGACTTGGGAGTAAATAAATACATTACAGCTGTAGGAACTCAAGGTGATGTATTTAATTTATTTCTTATATGACTATCGAAATAAAGTTCGTTTTTTCTCAGTAAACGTTTAGAAACTGAACCAGTCAGGAGCTTTTTGCATGGCAGAACCGAGTATAGGTTCTAGATTGAGACTCTTTGTTTAGAAATTTGCGCAAGCTGCCACATGCACACAGACTGAGACAGCCGTCCACTTTCACGCTTGGACGAAAATCCTCCCTGGTTGATTCAAAATAAGCGAGGCTTGATGTTGCGGGAGGATGGAATGCCCTTGAAACCTCAGTCTTGGCTTATTAATACGCCTTTGCAAAATTGCGCAGGGAACTGGGGCGTGATTCAACTTTTTGGATTCTTTGGATTTTGAGCCGTGTTTCACAGTCCATAACTTGGTCTCTTTTCAACCTCAAAACTTCACACTTGGCCAGATGGCCAATTTCAACGTGATCTTTCGTGCGGTGGTGTCAAATTATCGATTGGTTAAATGTTGAAACTCGCCCCAGTTCCCTGTGCAATTTCGGAATGGCCTATTGATTAACACGTATTGGTTTCCGATGAGAAAGGGCCCTGAACAAACAGCACCCAAGTGCTCCTTGATAAATACTAGGAGTTGGGGTAACGACTGGACCGTGCTGGACCTGAAAAACTGAAAGAATGCTACTTTTCGTTGTTTTGTTGGTAATTTGAAATATCTTTTCTTTTAAATCATAGGTCGGCACAAATATTACGAGCATGTGAAATCGTACAAACTTGCTTTCAGTCAGGATGGAATCACGTGGGGTTTCTTCAAGACAACGGGAAAAGACAAGGTGAGAAGTGTAGCTTGTTTTATGTAATAAAAACATGTATCAGAGAATATTGGGCTACCTTTGAGTGACTCCCTTCGTACATCACGTGATGATGATGATGATGATGATGATGAGTTTAGAAATGAAACTTCGCGGAACTCTCGTCTCGACCTGTACGATAGATGTTCATCAGTCGTTTCAGGCTCAGCTGAAGGAAAAAAACGAAAGTATTGCTCGAATTAATGCAACGAAAAAACTCAAAAATTGAGGGCAGGACGAGACGGAGCTGTCCTCACATAAAGCGACGGTACTCTTATAACAAAAATGGTTTTCTTCCCTTTACATTTTCAGGTATTTGACGGCAATTGCGACCACTTTACGCCTGTGTTGAATATCTTGGAACGTGGCGTCACTGCAAGATACGTCAGATTTTACCCTGTGACGTATAATTACGTCTGTATGAGAGTGGAAGTGTATGGCTGTGATGCTTGATTGCCGTGGATTTAATCGGTCAAAAAACACTAACCAAGCAATACTTTCTTCTTTTTTAATATCCTGGGTATTATAAACATTTTTATACATTTTGGCATTTTTCGAGATTATTTATTCTCGGTAATTTTGGTTACAGACCAGTCTGTGCACGTGGTACATGCATTGTTCTCCCTTTTGACGAATTGCAAGGATCGTGGGTGGGTAGCCTGCCTCCGGAGACAAGCGGCCCGACAGCCACAAAGGCGTCTGCAGGCTATGGGTCGGGTAGTCCACTCAAAAGTGGTTATGATATAGGGGAATACGTCGTCGTTGGATATTTTAAAAAAGCCCTAACAGAAGCCTGGATAATCGATCTCTTTTTAAAGGTCTGGCTCGAATTCATTTTCACACGCCCCTTAAAGGGCAGTTACCCTTCAAGGCAGCGGGATTAGTACTCTAGTCGTGGTCAACCTTGAGGAGTATCGAACCACTAGTTTTAACGCCTATGAGGTACGACCCCTGTCACCTTTTTATGAGAGCCCCCCTCCCTGCCGGAGTGCGAGGGCGGGATTGAGGAGGGGAACTATATCGCTAAATGCAGTGCTTATTCAAGAATGTAGTAGAGCCTAGAAGCAAGAAGTCGCATTAAACGGTTTTGTATATGAGACTTAGAACTGTACTGCAATATCCACATTAGTTTTTTTGACATAGAATTGCCCTGTATTGTAAAACTTTTCAAGCAATTACATGAAACGCTCGAGGTAAATGTCAATAGAAACCGAGAGTGAGTCGTCAGATTGTCTTAGCATAACCCTGAGCCCGATCTACATTTATGCTTTCTCAAGTTTCATTCCAAGAAAGCCTTAAAACACCCCTCTGTAACAGACCCACTGAAACCCTACCCAGTGGATTATTTCCCCTACCCAGCGGAAATTTAGTCTCCCCAGTACCCAGTGAATATTTTGATTTCATCCAGTGACTGTGTGGTGTGACCCAGCGTATTTTGTTTGCAAAAAAAGAATAATAAATAAGCAAAATAAAACAGAAAACGGGCGGACCCAGTGGAAAATTAGCCAACCCGGTGACTTTTTTCCCGAAAACCCAGTGAGGATAAAGATTCCACTGGGTCTGTTACACCTTACAAACGCCCCGAGTGAAGTGGATAACAACGGCAACGAAAGTTAATTGGGAGTTGTTGCGTTCGACGAAGGAAGAACGCTTCCTAATCTTCTGGGTTGCCTGTTATCGTGTAGGTACCCTGTGCACGCAAGCGAAAGCTGACCCGTGTTTTTTCGTTCCATGGTTCACCTTTTCGGCGCCATTTTGAATGACGTCACAATTTCGTTGCGCAAAGCATTCTGCCTCGTGCTTCGTTTGGGGAAGGTTCAAGCTTTATCGTGCTTCGCTGTTTGTTGGACGTGTTGCAATTTTCAAGCTTTATTCGTGTTGCAATTTTTTACGTCATAAACAATTGTCATATGGCAATCACGTGCATCACTGGTTCCATCAAGGTCAACTAGATGATTACACGGGAATATTTGAGTTCGGCAAAAGAATGAACTTTGGAGTTGTTTTCTAAGCGGGTTTTATCACTGAGCTGATGATTCTGCTAAACTTTTCGGTCAATGCCGTTCAAATCGAGCTGGAACTCGAGCAGGTAACATTTGTGCCGTGAGAAGTTTACCCGTGCGTTTGAGTCTATTTACATATTTGTAGTTTAACCTCTTTCCCCGGGGGGGGTACTCCCATATATGGGCTATATAGGTATGTGCCGCCCGATAGGGTATGGTTTTCGAGGTTCTCGATCCTTAAATAGGGTATCAGTTTTGTTCCTTTTGGCAATGCGTTCCTGGCCTAGTCCTTAGATAGGGTATCTAAATTGTATTATCTAATACTAGAGTTTGCAAACGCCCGCCTAAACGAATGTTTTTTCAATTTTTGTGTTAACTTGACAGTACTGTAACCATTTTGCAACATCGGTTTCATGATAGCCGTTTAGCGGGTAATAACACGCAACTCCTCCTCTCGCCACAAAAAGAAAAAAATAAAGTCTTCCTTTTATGCTATTAATAATTTTGTTTTTTCCTTAAATAGGGTATCATTTTTCGGGTTCGGTCCTTAAATAGGGTATCAGTTTTCGCTTCCCCCACCCTTAAATAGGGTAAGGGTTCAGGACCCTGGGCGGCACACCCCTATCCAAAATTTCCGGGAGTACCCCCCCCGGGCCTCTTTCATGCACGAAAAAGTAAGCTTGAGCGTATCAGTGCAGTTTGTTACAACTGTAATGCTTTATTCACGTCTGATATCTCTACGCGGGTAATTTTGCATGATAAGTATCTCGCTCGCTGAAGCAAGCTAAGTTTAAAACATGTTGAACTGACCTACATGAACGTAAAATAATCATGAGATGAAAAGTTTGCACAATGGCAAAAGATTCTGTCCGGTTCTCTGACATCAGTAATCTAGCAGAAACATAATATGTTTCCGTCGCTCCTATGATCATTGATTTCACTTCAAGTTGTGTCACGCAAGAAGCCAAGACTTTTAACCTTCAAGGCTACCATTTTTTCGAAGTTTGTAGTGACATGTTTATCTTTTTAACAACAAAGAACTTTTTACGATCTACTTTACATTTTTATCGACCATGCTTGAGGGAGAGTAAGACATTTTAAGAGTAGAGAGTTAATGAGTGAGATATTTTGAAGCCGTATACACGAAGAACATTTTTTACGAAAAGAATGTTTACCTTTTAATTCATGATCTCTTCCATGATTTTGAAATCAAGCTTGACGACACAAAAGCTAATCTGGAGCTAAGAAAACTCGAACGCACTTATTGATCTATGATTACTACTAGTTTATTTATAGTTTTCGATATTTCACTTGCACGGGCTCTTGCATAACCAGATTGAACATGGCCGCTGAACATGGCCACCTCTCATCAATCCCAAACGCAGCCGACGCTATTTCGAGTTTTTCCAGCTTGGAACCCAGGCGTTCCCTTCCCGCTTACTGGTATTTTCGTGACGTCACCGAATGATCCAGCCAGCACATGCGTTTCCAGGCCCTTGCGTTCGCCTTAAAGGGAAGGAAAACACCTCTTGGCAGGATAAGAGCTTCTTAGCAAGATTTGCTTTGATGTAGACAAGGTGAAGGTGGACACACGGCAAAGTTTTACCTCACCATGCTTCTTTGAGAACACATCGATGAAGGGCTCATGACAAATAAGTCAGCTTTAATCAATCTCGGGTTGATAACAAGCCTACTTGCTGCAAACATGGCATGCCAATTCTTGAACACGATAGTTTGCAGCTAAATCGCAAAACGTGTTCTTGTGATAAGCTTTCAAAAGGTCACCTAATTCCTCGAAAAACAACGAAAACACCGCCACCCACGTATCTTTCACCAAATACCCGCCTCAAAATCAAGTCAAAGCAACATAAACCAGAAGAAAATCACGGAAAAATGAGAGTCAATGAAAATTAGAGATAAAAAATTCATTTTCCTCACCTTGGAAGGCAGGTAACTCATGCTTCTTAAATTTGAGATCTACATTTTATAAGTCACAAATCCCGTCTTATTTACACAATTATTTTTCATTCCAACCCTTTCTACAACATTGCTCATATGGTACATCAGTCTATACATTACAACTATTTCAACGTCTGATTACACGAATTTCTGAATTAGACTTATGATCTGAACCTAGATGTACTCAGCCACCAAATACAGCAAAGGGAAAAATATAATTTCCGGCACTTGGAAATGCTTTCACATAACGAGCTGTTACAATACTTTTATTATTCTGAGCCAGAAACAGGTCATTTCTGGTCAGTTAAGTTGCTAAGCAACAAGCTTTCTGCCCCTGCGCAATCCACGTACACTGAGTTTTTGACGTTTTCAGGAAAAAAAAAAACAAACGTCATGATTAATCTCTCTATCAACAGACCAATTTGGAGATATTAAAATTCTAACATGTCACCGACGCTTAGGGGAATAAAACAAGATTTTGCATCAAGGCTTGAGGATGAATAGTTCTTTTGTTTCATTCCCTTATGCCTCATCGCCATGCTAGAATTATAATATATCAGAATTGGTCCACTCTCTTTGCTTCAACGCTGCTCGAGAATATTGTCATATTCAATGGTTCCTTTTTCCGGCCTTGTCACAGACCTTCAAAACTATACTGGAGAAGTGGTAATCTGGTTTTAGATTTTTTAAAGGAACGTCACGGGCATTTTTCGGATTTTTTTAGTAAAATGGGCCCAATATTATGAGTAAGTTCTTTCACCCATACACGAAATGCTCCTAGAACATGAAGAGATGCATATCAAGCAATTGTGAAAGAAAGAGGGTGACCGTTAACTTTTCCAAATAACAAGGATAGAACTCGAAAAAGTCAGCTTGACTTTTTCAAGTTGAGATCTAAAGCTCCTGATGGTATCATAATGATATCACTCAATATTTAGCTTCAGTAAACTGACATAGTAAATTTAACAAAACTTGACCACTGTTTATCAGTTTCCATTGGTGGAAACACGTTTTTCAGCTGTTGAATTTTCACACTTCCCATAAATCAATGCCTTTACACGATATCCAACTAAGGGTATTACCCTCTTTGCAGACACAAAAACTGCCTAACTTCCTTTGTACAATCAGCAATATTTTCTACGACTTTCCATGGCCCACATTCAGGTTCCATGACTTGCCAAGCTTGGAAAATGATTGAAGTTTTAAAATTCCTTGATCTTCCATTTTTTCCATGAATCATACGAACCCAGCACCAGCAACAGTATTTTGCAAGGGACAATGTACAGAGCTACCTGTATGTTAGGACTAAACACCTACAATTAAGAAATACTTAGAAATTCTACCATGTACATTTTAACATAGCTACTTATGCTAGAAGTGTATAAAAATATCTCTGAATTTTTGCTTTCTGTCTATACAACTTAGATACATTGTAATTGACCATACACTTATATAAACTTCCCGAATTGCCATTCCTTCTTTTGGCCTCAGCTGAATGAAAGTCTCTACTTTTCCAACCATAGTATCCACATAGAAATAAGTCATAAATAATCCACAAGACACGTCCACCATGTGAATATCAGTGGAATTATAACAATTCTGCTGAAAAGTTCCTTGACATATTAATTCTGGACAGCAGGTCCATTTGGAAACAGTGATGTGAAAAACGACGTCACAAAGTTGAAGGCTACTGCTATGGCTGAAGGTCCAGGGGGAGGAGTGGGCAGGGCAGGTGTTTCGGTGACGTCACTGGTATCATTATTCTCATTGTCTTCATTGGCGTGTCCTACATTGTCAGTTGCATCTTCTCGAGGTCTGTTTAGTGCCTGAAGAAGAAACAGAAATAATCAAATGCTGATTGCAATTAGACTGCGAGCAGTCTCTATTTTGCTCCAAAATCCGTAACGAAAGTGAAAATTTACTAGTGCTATTTTCAAGGGGCAAGTGGCAAATCCGCAAGCCGCCAGATTTTGTGGGCGCCCACAAAACTTGAGCTCGCGGATTTGCCACTTGCCCCTTCAAAAAAGCACTTGCAAATTTTCGCTTTCATTATGGATTTTGGAGCAAAATAGAGACTGCTCACAGTCTAAATTGGAATACCTACTGTAACAGCTATTTAGACAGATGTGAACAGCTAGGGACAAGAAGATGTGAACAGCTAGGGACAAGAAGCAACTTTCACATTACAGCAAATCTTTATGGAGCTTTGGCAAGTATTCTGTCATGAATCATAGGCTAAATTTCATGCAACTTCATATAAAGACGTTTTTCAGTCTCTCTGACTGGTGTCACACAAGGCCAGACACCAACTTCAAAATAATGTAACTGACTGAAAGCCCTGTGTAATAAATACTGGACGCAGGTGAAACAGTACGAGGCAAACTGAGGCACTTGCCTCAGTCATGTTGTCTTTTGCTTTCCAGGGCTTGTAAAAATATTGTGTGACCAGGGTAAATAAAGCTCCATTTCTACTGTATATTCTAGGCTCGAAGAAATCCAGCTTACCAAAGCAGACAAACATCTTCGTCTCAAATTTTGTTGCCCAATGCAATTCAATGCTTGTCTTACCCTGCTGTCTACATATTTACAATTCAGTCGGCATACAAATTGCTTCCAAGGACTGTTAACCATTGTGTAAGAATGACAAATTATTACTTGCCCCACAAAAAAATCTACTACCTCAAATAACCGGGTGGCACTTACTTTGAGATCTGAACATCCAGGTAATGAGCTACTTAATGAATGATATTGGACAAAGGATAAAATAAATGTCAATTACATACATCCTGTTCTTGTCTTGGTTCCTGTTGTTGTGGTTCTGGTGCTGGTGGTGGAATTTCTTGACGATTGTTTCCTAGAGATGCAATAAGCTAGGATTGAGTACAACAATAATTGTCTTAAACTAATACAGGGTGTACATGTATGTAAGTAAAAAACCTGGAAATTTTAACTTGCAGACACACACTTAATATCCGAACAATGTTAACAATGATTTGCATACAAAATTAATACTGCAAAATTTATGTTCACATGAATTTACATGCAAGGTGCAAAGCGCATGCAACGTACATGTACGTTTCCTGGTAGAAAATTATAAGTGAAAAATATGAACTTGGTTTACAGGGCTCGAAATTAAGAAAATTCTTTGGTCGCCATTTGGCGACTGAGCAGTAAATCTTAGTCGCCAAATTCAAATTTTTAATCGCCAGATTACAAAATCAAAGGGGGAGTAATTCAAAACGTCATTTGTAGGAATTTTATTGAAAGAAGAACGCCATTTCAAAAGAAAAGCAAAATTCTTACCGAAAGGTGTAAAAACACAATTTTTTAAATTTTTTTGGCCAGTAACGTTTTAGCTAATGTATGCTAACATAACGCAAATGCGAACAATGAATTGAAACCTGAAGAATCTTCGATCGAAGGAATCAACATGGCGGATAGCCATGCATTACGAGAGACAGTTTGTAGGCATACATGACGTATACAAGGTTTGCAATGAATTATAGGGTGAGAGCAGGATTATACGATGCAAGAGCAGGTGATCAATGCAAGAGAATCTTTTGCAGCAAAGCAAAAAGTTTGATTGTCTTTTCTTAATTCGACGTCTTTCACTATAATTTTCTGGAAGGAGACAATGTTTCAGAAAAGGTCATTATACAAAGAAAGCTAGTCGCCATTTTGGCGACTAAACCAGAACTTCTAGTCACCATGGATGAAATTTTAGTTGCATTGGTGACCGTATCGGTCGCAATTTCGAGCCCTGGTTTAACATTTTTCATGAGTAGAACAGATGCCAATGCTGGTTAAATCTGGATAAGGACCTGTGCCAAATTGCGGTAAAGATTATTAAACTAGCCCACAACTCAAGAAGGCCGGTGGCATGCCTCTAATTCCCTGTGCTCCTCCTGGGACTTACAGTAAATCTGAGAAACGTACAGTTATACACTAGATCTCACCATGTTACAGAAGATTATAAAACAAACACCATACAAGGAATGATAATTAATATAAACACATTGGAGCACTCATACAGTACTGTTCAACCATTACGACTCATTTTAACAAGGATGAGAAGACAAAAACCGACATGTATCAAGAAAAAAAATTAATGTACAAGCAAATTTTTGCCAGGACGTGAAAATTAATGCCACATCAAAAATTTTGTCTTACCTCCATTTCTTCTAAAGATCTGGAAAATGCCTGATTGGTACAAGTAGATCAAAACAAACGTGATTATCAACACCAGGAAACGGCTTGTTGATGAGTAAAACCAAAATATGCTCAACAAGATCCCTATCCTACAAAGAGTGTAAATCTTATCCAGCCAGTCACGATTAGGATTCTCTTCATCTTCATCGTCCTCAAATAGGGGTCCGCCATTAGCATTTGCTTGAACATTTTCATTTGCTTGTGGTTGGGGTGCCTGTGGTTGCTCAGCAGCCTGTTGAGGAGGAGTCTGTGGTATGGGTTGTGGTTGCGGGGTCATAAACGGTGCTTGAGGTGCAGGAAAATTCCCTGCCTGTGGGAGCCAGGGGTAGGGCATTTGAGGATATCCACTGTGGACAGAAAGGCACAGACAGTTCATGTTATTGTTCACTAGTTTTAAATTATACAATGAAACTGTACAAAATAATACGCTGTAATACCTTCTGAACATCCATGCACACGTACAAAGCAATGCAAATTCAAAACTTATAATGCAGTGTATTTCCATATTCTGTTTTTCCTTACAATACGGAATTACTTAGACTATGAGTATCCCCTTTTGCTGTTTTCAGTCTCATTTGTGGCTAAAATCATTACCTGGTACCTTCAATCCTCCAAGTTTATTACAGTAAATCCTTAGTGGCCATTTGGCCACTGACTGTTTAAGTTTGGTTGCAAGTGAAAAATTTTAGTCGCTAAAGTTAGCTCAAGCGCACAATCCTTCTTCTTAATTTTAGTTGCCAGCTGGCGACTTCTGTTGCAATTTAGTCACCAGCTCCAAAATTTTGTTCGCCATGGCGACTAACATGGTCCCAACTTGGAGGGTTGGGAACCTTCAGTTCACCCCTATTTAAAATGCTCCTGATGGACTAAAAGGAAGACATCAAACGAATTGTGGCTCAGAGAGCAAACCAAAATGAATTTCTGGTGATATTTTCAAGGAATGGCTCTAGTTTTTCAAATTTCAATCCACTTCCACCCTTGCCATCCTAAGTGAAAGGCAGCAATAAACGGTTTCAGTGCAGTGATATAGTCCTCAGTAACAAAACTACACCATTATTTTTGGGTTTCTATTGATACAGGAATGTATTTCAGGATATTAAAATAATACCAAAATACTGTGACAGTGCTCCTTTAACAGCTCTTCTGTATTACAATAATGTAAATGGATGTCCGTTAATTCTATTTTCATGAAGTGTTTAAGGAACTGTAACTTACATCTACAAGTACATGTACATGTAGGTAGCTTGTACATGTAGTTCTCACAGGAAAGTTTCCAAGTGATTTGTACACGGTTACTTCACATGACTACAAATTAGTTAAAGAATCATAGTTCTACAGGGCTGCAAATAACAGCCATACATCGGACAATGAACAACAAAAATTTGTCAACATCTAATAAATCCTAACTGCAGTCAAACAGTTTTTTAACACCTTCCAATGCAAATACCAATGTTTTGTGTTGACATTGCTTTATTGTTCTGTAATACTGGATGACTTCCAACAGACTACATTGTACTGTTTGGCTGATCAAAATGGCGACTTACTCAAGTTGTACAGGTCCTTTTACAGGAAAAAAATATTTGAAGCCCTGTTTTAACACAAACTGCCTTCACTTTTACATGAAATTAAGGGTTTAATGTTCAAGTCTAACCATTAGTTACTCACTAGTTGGGTGGCATGTACATATTAGGTTGCGGTGCTCTCCCGGCTGCCATTTGCTGAGCAAACATTTGCTGCATCCAGTAGGGTGGTGGCATGAATGGTGGCACAACATAGCCATGTCCCTGAGCAGGAAGGTTGTAAGCAGCATTTGCCATCTGTTGGCTGAGACAGAAGGTAATGAAAAGATACTTAAAAAGAATGCTCATGTTTGTGAGTTGTATCCAAACCAGATGTTACATGCACATTTCTTAAAAGTAATGCATGTTGCTTCATTATAATTTAGGTTAGTTAATGCCGGTTTTCACTAGTGACGGAGTCAGAGTTGTATGTGGAGTCACAGAGCATACTGATAAAGCGAAATCATACCGGTAAAAGTCGTGAGCAGAGTTCTGATTCCGCTTGCAACCCTGTCACTTATGATCTACTGAAAACTAGATTGTCTGAGTTGGAAGCAGAAAGGAAGTACTCGGAAAGGAAGTACTCAAAGTTTCTGAAATAAGTACAGTAATTAATTTTTTCTTCTGGAGTCAAAAAAAAATTGTTAGGAAATGAAAAAATTATTGACTGGTTCTTCCAACTATGATTCTGCCATGCTTGTGACTCCGTTTACAGCTCTGATTTTCGATTTTCACTACGTGAAAGTCGTAAGTGCTTTTCCAAGTCCACTTAACAAATCTAATGCTATTGAAAACCAGCCCTTAGTAGAACACTGAACAAGTAGTACACAGGTCATGGATTAAAGTCAAAAATTTTTATCAAGAAACTGTGGTCACAACTTCCTCATTTCTCTAATCTGATCATCGTGTTTACTGTATTATTAAACAGTTTAAATTGAAGTTATGACAAATTATACTTACTGGTACATATTAAACTGTGGGTAGGTGGGTGTATTAGCTCCCCTGTATCGTAGTCCATCGGTGGTTGTTTGTGCTGTAACAGGTGTTGCGGAAGTCGTCCCTGTAGTTGAAGTGTTATTGCTCGTTGTGGGAGTACTGGGCCCATTCTGAAATAAAAATAATTTGTTTATTGAATATTGCCATTGACAGAATTTTAAGCCTTGAACAAAGGCAAATGGGAGCACGTAATTGGGTGCACGTAATTGTCAAAAACTTAGATCACAACATTTCTTTAGAGTTTTGAAATGTTGCTAAATTTTATTTTCAACTTACTCCACAGGGCTCAAAACTGTGACTGATTATATCACCTCGTTTTTCAAGAAAACGCTTTTATTTAGGCTTAGCAAAAATAAATTTGTAAAGAAAATGTGTGGGCAAAATGTTACCATACTGTAGGTGAATTAATTAGACAGTCACCAAAACAATAATGTTCGGCAGTTCCCCAAACTCACCATTGCTTGCGAATTTGTTGTAGATTTGGTTTCTGCTTTCATTGGACATACAAGATGTACAGTGTGATGTTTCCCATCTTCATGCTGTTGATAACATAATCAAGGATTTAGTGCATACAGTACTGAAAAATTAAACCAAAGGTTGCTTGCCTTGGATTTGCTACACTAAAGCAAACACAGCAATTGCAAACAAAAACAATGGCTCCTGTTGGAGTTTGCAGCCGTTTCACATACAAACGCAGCTAACGGGTCAATGTGCATTGTGTTGTCCAATGTTTTGACCCTTTCGCCTCGTTCGCATGCCGTCTTTACAAAAGAATATATTATCACAGGGTCAACTTCAATAACAGCTACATGTACTTCACTTCAAATGGAGGTTTGAAAAATCAGGATTCCACTGCAAACGATGCTAGCCTTCTCACCATCATGATGTGCACAATATTTACATGTGCATCAGCAAGATATTTTTTTTTATTGTCACTGTTATTGTCATGCAAGTGCCACAATTTACTTGCAAAATTTAATAGATTGGCACAAATGATGCTGCATGTACAACATACAATTTTTTTCTACACTGTGAATAATTTTTGTTCACCTTGTCCCACATCAGTTTGCACAAAGCAAAATGTCCTTTAATACACACACCTTACAAAATTTTGTAAATTCTATTTATTCTTTATTTATTCTTTATTTATTCTTTATAAATGTGTGACACATGCACTTTAATCACGAAATGGTCAAGAGCTGTAGCAAATTTTGTTTTCGCAAAACAATAATACAATTAGCCAAAAAAATGAGATTGATAATTAAAATATTTTTAAAATAATTTAAAATTTCTGGTTTTAAAATACTGAATGTGAGTTCCACAAGAAACGTACCCTGCGAGCAGTGGTTTTCCTCTACGCTACGCAGAGTGTGTTCTACTTGGTAATTATAAATCAGTGGTCTTCATCAGCTGTATTTTTCCATTCAAAGCCAATAGACCGCCTGCAGATTTATTACTTCAACGCTTGACGTACCAAACTAAGCTTTTAGAAACAAAACTTTGTCCATATTGTAGGATTACTTATAACGAAAAATAAAAAAAATCAGCTGCTGAAATGGTCGCTGGAATACTAAATTGTAAAAAAAATTGTAAAAGCGAACGGAGAAAATGTTCACCGAGTAAATACGTATAGACAAGTAAATACGCGACATATTTCATAGATGTTCGTATGCGAGGTAAAATCACAATTTTATTGATCCTGGGTATTGATAAACGTCGTGGGAAGTCCTTGTTATGTCATAGGAGCTTCTGGAATAATACGAAACCGTTGAATCAGTATTTTAACATGAAGGCAAGGAATGAGAATGATAAATTTATATTGATTTTGTCCTTTGCAGCTGAAACTGATAGCAAACGAGGAAACAATCGCAGTTCTCAGACACAAATTAAAGCTTCTTACCTCTCGAAATACATCTCTGAGGATTAAACTGTCGTTGAGTAGCTGTCCTGAATAAATGATTCTTTGATGTTGGCTTTCCTTGAAACAGAAATAAGACAACAATCAGTGTAAAGTTCACCTATATTTAAGCAGGAAAGATTGACAAATCCTGTATAAACGGAAGTCAAAGTCTCACCGGTTTGGTTGGATAAACGCTCGAAAGATGCCGTTTCAATTGCTCCACGGACCACTCCAAAGCACAATCTATCCTTAAATCGTCCACCTTTTGATTGGGAGTCTTTATAACTAAAGTGACGGGCGAATCGAAGACCAAACCCGCCATAACGTTGCTTCAAAGTCTTTCGTCTTGTGCTTTTCTGTCCTCCACAACAATTTCGTCACGTGATGTCGTGGCATCGACTGGTTGGTCATCTATTCCCATGATTCTTCACGGGAATCATTTATGACGCAATCTCGGCAGGAAAATGCGAATGCGTTAAACAGTAAAGCTAGCGGCTGAACACAATTTTGGATAATTTGAATACCTGTACTTCATCTAGCCTGCGTAGCTGGCGGTTTATTTTGGTAGCGCGCTCGATCAAAACAAGCAGTGACGGCCAGCTATGACGGCCGCGAAACCGGTTCACTGCGCGACACTCCACTGCGCTCTCTCTCAGGCCCCTCGCGGCTTCGCCTCTCAGTTTCGGGGCTGTCACTACCGCTTGCGCGCTACCAAAATAAACCGCCAGCTACGAAGTTCGTTCTCTTGGCTATACTTAATCATGATCTCGCAATTAAATGCTAACAACTAATGAGCCCATATTTGGCATACATCTTATATAAGTTATTTTTTTAAAGTGGGCCGTTTCAATAGATATCGGTAATCGATAACAATTGTTATCGATTGATATCGATTATCAGTTTCTTGCTTGACTACGACTGGAACACTGTATTTCGATGCACGATGGTGGTTTCCAGAGGTAAGCTTAAATAGGCGAAATAAATGATGATGATGATGATGATGATATAAATGATTATATTGACTTGTTTTGCTTTTTCTTGAGCTCTATCCGGAAGCATAGGCGTTCGAGCCTGGGGGACCAGGGGGGGGGATGCAGCCACACCACCTCCCCAAAGGTTCGAAAATTGTCAAATTTTTCGGGCGAAACACTCATGAGTTCGGGCAACATCAGTTGAAAGAAAACTGAGAAAAGTAAAAAAAAAAAAAAAACCCGCCTGTCTGCATCATGCTTATGTAAATAGTAGATTGCTCCTCATTTGCAAAGGCGACAACCTACAACTTGCTTATTACAAGTTTTAGTCCGTGAACTGTGTTTGAGCGTGCGAATTGCGATCGTCTTGTCTTCGTTTATATAATACAATCTTCGGGCGTCTTTATACTGGTTTGTTAGTCACACTTTCGGGCATTGCAATTCTTTTCCGGCAGGGAGATCACAGAACCCCTCCCCCAAGGGGGCCGGTACACCTATGACCGGACGTCATTCTCTACTTGCACAAATTCCATAATACACCTCTTTTATCCCCCAAAATTTTGCATAATTGCATATTTGCATAATTTGCATAACTTTTTGGGGGTAGAAGCGGTGTATTATGGGATTATGCAAGTAGAGAATTGGGTAATTCAAGAAAGGGACGCTTTTCTCGCCACCGTGCCCCCATAGGCCGTACAGCAAATTCTAAGCTAGGTAATAACCTCAGGGCTCCTATATTGATAGCAGAGATGCTGTGTAGCTCCCTGAAGGGACTACCCTGAGATTTTACCTATTTATTTTTTTTAAATAAAGGTGTCTATCTATCTATCTAATATAAAAAACTTGAGGGGAATCGAAGTGTGAATTAACTAATTAAGGAAAAATAGATACCACTGGCATCTAGTTAAGTTTAAGTTACACACAAAACTCATAAATATTCAAATAACGGCTGCAGCATCGAAAGCAAAAAAGTAAATTTCATTTTAATTGTTTTATTTAGAAGAAATACGAAGTTCACGTGATAAGCCCAGTTATATAAATATAGTGATCGTGTGCTTTTGCCTTTAATACAACTCGGGTCACTTATATATAGGTACAACAAATTTGTGGCCAAAGCTTTGGTGATTGAGTGGTTTTTCACCCATAGCTATCGAGACCCGCTATCAGAACAGGCCTGTTATTTCGGTATGGCGAAGGCAATGGAAGAGACATCTGAAGGTGGCGCTAATGAACGCACTGCCAATAGTTGTTTGGACGAGTACCAACCAAGCTGTACAAACGCGTTTTCCGAATATCAAAGATTATTGCGAAAATCCTTTCAGTCATCCATAATTGAAGAACCGAAAATTTTAAATTTAACAGATAATAACTGAAGACATTAATTTGCTCAGCAAAGATCTTATACAGTATGTTGCCCTATTTCCCGGACACCCTACACTATTTCCGGACACTTAACGATTCCGTATTTCGTTGAAACAATAAAACAAATCCGATCGATATGTTCCAAAGACTTATCGACTAGTCAGCTTTCGTTTGATACCTTCGTGGCCAAGCCACGCTCCGTTTAGGCGAGAACATCCGTTTTCAGTCCAGGTAGGTAACTTTTGTTTCTTCTTAAATACGATTTTTTGCGTGCGTCGAATTACCTATTTACAGTTAAGCGGTCTGTTCTCGCAAAATACGATACAGATTAAACTTTTCATGGACATAAGTAAAGCTTAAAGGACTAGGTTTGTCAGCATATAAGAATTTTCTGTTTTTAGTTTCGTATCTTCGAACTTGACCACAAAAGAGTTTACTGTATTTGCATTTTTGGTGAGGTGTTCTTATTTCCGGACACCTAACAATGGCAAACTAGTTTCTGTTTTAAATGCAATCTTATCGAAGAGTTGTTGAAAGACAAGCGTTTTTATAACTCCCTTTTAAAATTTCAACTCACCTTAAATAATTAGTTGAAAAAATACTTGAGTGTTGTTTTCCAAGTCTTGTCCACTATCTAATAAATCAGTCGCCAGTCTTCCTCGTCTTACCGTGATACAAATCAAATATGGCGCTTGTTGGCCGGTTTCAAAACATTGATGACTTCTTCGCTAAATAATCGGAAGAAAAAGCTTTCAATTTCGGACAAAATGTAATCTTTTAAATGAGTGTTTCTTTATTCAACTTTTATAAGATATATTTATATATTATTCATATTTATATAATATATTTTCCTTTTTGAAAAGAGCCTAACTATATATGGTTAACAAGTACACGTAAATTCTTTCAAAACGAAAAACGAATGCTGAATTGAAACGAAAGCGCGTAAAACGTTACAAAAGGGACTGTGCAATAATTATCAGGAGGGGGAGGCTGAAAAACGTATTCTATAATGCAACAGCACCTGGGATCTTTGTTGTAAAAACGTTTATCTTTAATAAAAAAATTCGCCGGTACCCATTTATACACCTGGCTGAAAAGAGTAAAGTGGCTTGCCCAAGAACACAACGCAGTGGCACGGTCATGGCTCAAACCCGAGTAGTCCGATCGGGAGTACAGCGCCCTAACCATTAGGCCACTGCGCCTCCCACCTAAAATAAAAATAATAAAAAGTCCAAAATGAGTAGGAAAGTTAGCATACTACGATAAGTGACAAAAGTGTTGCCACATTGTAATTTTAAGCCTCATTTCAGTTATTGTATTACAGTCTCGTTTCACCCCTTGCCCCTTCATTCCGACGTCTGCCCAATATCAAAGTTGTAGTTTGTCTTTTGGAGTCCTTCACTGTAATCATATAACATTGGATGGGGGCCGGAAAGGGGGTATTCTAGCAGAGTGCAGTGAACTATAAACAGCAGTGATAAATCTGTCTTAAAAACTGCAATTTTAAATCAATGCGTTGACTACTTTTGGCTAATATTGTAGCCTGGTCACGAAACAAAATAATATACTTTTCAAACTGAAAAAATTCGGAAAGATGAAATTTATTCGTTTGTCTCACGATGGAGTCACTTTGGGATGTCGATCGCGACGGACGATGAGGTCAGCAGTAACAAAGCGGACCTGGGAGAGAACATCTTTAAGTCGAATTAATAATGAGGGTTGAAATGCACGCCGTACCATCGCGCTACAAATAGCGACAGGTAAGCAATCGACCTCGTCGCCTGATGAAGACTGGCAGAGAAAAGCAGTCGAAACGTTGCGATCAATACCTCAAAGTGACTCTATGGTGAAACAAGTTATCTTTCCTATCTTACATCACGACAAACAATAAAACCATCTTTAATGGAAATGAAAAATTCTCGTTGGCCTATGGAAGCGGATTTGCAAAAAATATAGCCGCTAACGCCGTCCAGTGTCGTCACTACACCAAAAACCGGGTAGTGATTAGTCGATTTAAGAACATAATTGTGTGTAATTAATTATGAATTAAAGAAGATGAAGCAAGATTTAATGCAAATGATTTGTGTTGTTGTGCTGTACGGAAGATCAAAGATAAGAACTGAAACAAGAATGTGTAAGAATGAAATAATTCGTAATATATCACAACTTATTTGTAGTCCTTTCAGTCTGTAGCGTATATCATTGAAGCATTGCACCGTATTTTTATTGTTCAACTGACTTAATTGTTTTTAAAAAATAAAAATTAAATATAAACAAGAGAACAAAATGTGTTGTGTAAACGAGCGAGATGCCTTAAGCTTTTTAATAATTAGGCATCGATCTGAAAGTTAAGTGAAACAAATTCATTGTCGTTGAGTTGAATATTTTTTTATTTACGTAATTCCAACTTCTGTTGCCTCCCACCTTTGGAGGAGGAGGAGGAGGGGCACGCGATCCCCTAAAAACAGCTGAGTTGGGGGCTAGAACTTCCGAGGCAGTGAAAGAACCTTAAAATCGTATGAAAATTTCCAGCATGTGACATCTCCGCCTCCGAGTTTTGTTTGACTAAGCCGAATTAGAAAGCCAGTAAAATAAAGATGCAATCCCGCACCTGCCAATTTGCGACCCTCTTGGTCAGTGGACAGTACTAAGAGTCGGGTAGATACGCGATGTATGGGGAAATTATTATGTACCCAATCTATTATCATACAATCAATCATGAAATCTTACCCTAACCCTAACCCAGATAACCTGTTATGTAGTTTAAAGCGATTTATATATATCCCATAACCTGTTATGTCGTCTAAAGCGATTTAAATATATCTGTATATGTTGGGTACATAATGGGGGCATAATAATTTCCCTACGTATCTACGAAGAATCGAGCCCTTTACTGACCTCTGACTGAGATGGACTGAAATCCGCCAGGAATCGAAGACTGTCAAATCTGATTGGATGTCGAAAGGCTGTTACAATCAAACCGGAACGAGGGCTGCTTATCATTTAACCCAAGATCCCGGAAATTTCAGTTGGAAGGAAAACGGAACAGCAGATGCCAGAAATCCTTTTGAAAATTGTGGACTACATATTCCAGTTGATTGAGCGAATCGTTCATTACTAGGCCCTTTCCGCGCGGTTTTAGCCATCCTTTCAATGTGCTGCAATATGGCGTCTTCATATATATCAAGTAGCGCTTAATTGCAGGAATGGCTCCGGGCTCGGAATGCACTGGGAACGAGTTTGGTTAGCTAAATTAGACTACAAAATCACCCTGGTTAGCCTATTATAACACTGCGGTTAGCCTACTAAGCAATCCGGTTAGCCTACTTTTGCATTCCGGTTAGCCTACTAAGCACTGCGGTTATGCGGTTAGCTCTCAAGAATGGTAAGGGTAACACGATAAAATCTTAAAAATTTTGGTGTTTGGCAGCCGGGCCTCGGTAGTGTAGTGGTTAGTAGGAATAGCTCGTGTTCTGGGTTACCCGGGATCGATTCCACCTCTGTGCTTTTATAATTAACTTTGTTTTTTTCTCTTTATTAGACGAAAAAATCAAAGTCTAAAAAAATCTAACTGTCCCGGAGCCATTCCTGCATTTAACGCCATGTTATATATCATTGTAGAATGTATATCATTGTAGAATGTGCATGTTTACCTCGGCCACTTAATTTGGAAGTCATCTATGCTACAACCCTATGGTCAACGACAGGAAAACGTTCGTTTCCTTCTTCTTATTTTTTAGTTTTAGACTACAGATAATTGATCGAGTGGCTTTTTGGGCAAAAGGATTCGAGCTTCACGTTGACCAGCATTTTGCAGATTATGCGTAGAAAATTAGCTACAAAATTCCGTATTTCCTCAAATAATTATTTCCCCTTTTGTACGTAAGAACATCACATGATACACTGTTCAACATTTGTTGAACCTCAGTTGCAACATTCGTTGCTCAACAAATGTTGAACCGTGTATCACTGGCTTAAGTATTTATATAATAGTTTGTTCACACCCAGTGAACCGGCCTTACATTGCTTTCCCCTTTTTTCAGTTTCATGTGTCACTGAGACACCACACGTTATTTAAAAAGCCGACTTTTACTATTCTTCGCAGTGAGCCGCGACAGCCGACGCAATGCACTTTCCAGTCTATGACCCGTCTATCCGTCTGTATTTGAAAGTAAATCTTAGTTGTCGCGATCAAAGCAGCAGAATATTAACAGAAGGCATTTTGAAGCTTCTGAGTAACAGATGCGGAGAGCCGCTCCTTTTTTCCCGCCATTTTCTCCTGCAACTTTCTCCTTCCCACGAAATCGCCAGTCAGCGGCTAAGCGTTCCCAAAGCGCATGCTTATTGCTTACTCTATCGCATATACGAGTTCCATCGTTTTTGGTGTCCCCTGTTGGTCGTCAGATAATCAGATTAATCCAAATACTGGAGGAGGAACCTTTTTCTTTTCATAACCTAATAGAAAGAAGAAAACGGTTAATGATAAACGTACATATCAAGCTGCTATATTTATTTATTCGTCTTCGGCTGCAGCCACCACACCCCCCCCCCCCCCAACCCACCCGCGCACAAATTTGAGGCAACTCAGATCTTTTGGACAGCAAGAGAAATTTGGGCAAGGCAACTTGGGGAAATGGTTCATCCCTCCCTGGCAAAAAATGCCCGCACGCCTATCTATGGCAATAAGCAAGTAAGCAAGCGTGGATGTCGACATGACAATCTGGTGAGTACCCTGGGTGTGACCTCCCGCCCTCCCCTCCCCCCCTTTGAAAAATCCTGGCTACGCCCATGATAACATTTTGCACTAATGACAAGCATTTGATCTGCATTTTCTACCGTCTTACCTTTGTGCCTGCTACATCCGTACACCTCTACTCTCATACACACGTTTTTAGATGTCCTGGGGTAAAACCGGACAAACCTGGCCTGGATTGGCCGGATTAACCTGTTTATCACAGGAGTAAAGTTATCGCAGTTTCCAGGTAATATCTGAGATAAATCAGGAATGAGCTTTGGTTAGTGATGTATTTTTAACAATAACCAATATTAGCTTGTCTATAGCAGGCCCGAAGGGAGAGAGAGATTTAGAAAAAGTGAATTGATAAAAAAAATGTTTATAGTACAGAATAGTTCTGTTCCGGTTTTCAACTTTATTTCAATCTTTATTCTTTTTAAATAGTGACACTATCATCTAAAACTGTAAAATACATACGTAAAGTAGTCTCTGCGTCAAAACCCCATTTTAAAGTTTTTAAATTCGCTTTTGGCTGGCTGTTTCATATCATACTGATTTCTCAGACAACCAAATTTTCAAAATTTTTCGGCGAACATGTCCCCGGACCCCCCAAGAGGCTTGCGTCTGCGGCGCTCGCTCGATAAGGTGGTGATTGAACGACAGCCGGCTGAAATTTACTGGGAACGAGCACGCATTCATTAGGGAACTACTTTGGTGATTTTAATCTAATGGAGCTCAAACCCAACAATATGATAGACAATTCAAAACCAAACAAGCGTATGCTTTTTATTTCCGATTTTAACGGTTTTTGGCGGGAAGATAACGTCATGAAACTAACAGCAAAATTTTGTTCTCAACTTCTAGCAAAACTAATGGATTATTTTGAAAAAGATATGTTAAAAAATGAAATGTGAAAAACGTAATTGTAAAAGGATTTTAACTAAAAAGATATTGCACTTGCAAATTTGCCAGATTTCTAAAAATAGTTAAGCTACTCTTAGTCATGTAATCGCAAAGACTTCTTTATATTTTCAAAAGAAGAAATTCAACTAACAAAGAATGTTTAATTCCACGGTATAACCAAATCAAAGTAGTTTCAACAAAAAGAATGCTAAAACCCTTACCCTAACCCGTCCATTCTCTTTGTATCGATTCCATCTCTGTCCGTCTTTACTAAAGGCCAGCTCATACGACTGTACGTGCTCATAATATTTGTCACGTCCTACCGGAAAGAACAATCAAATAATGGACAATTTAGTGCTATGATTGCTTATCTATAGGGGGCATCTTTATTCTTATGGTGGATTCTGACTACACTAACACGAAAGTTTATTCAGGATGCGTCAGTCAGTTATCAGTTATGAACGTTGAAATAACTACAGGTTCTAAACAATAGAACCTGTGCTACGCCAGAAACGCCAAACACCACCATTAAAGTGCACCTAACCCCAAAATATTTTTTTCGCTACAATGAACCTTTGCACCAGTTCGAAACGCGTTACACCTTTCGTTTCTCCTTTTTAATTACCAATTGCTGACTATTTATAGCATTTAAAGGGGAACTCAAGTGTAATTTTAACTATTTTTTGTATTGATGTTAACATTGGATGGATTAGTTTTACAGCGATAATATATATCGACGATTAATAATTTTACGAAAAAATCGATCCAAAGCTTCGGACTGCACCCGCCATGTTGCTCTTTCATCGCGGGAGCTGAAACGGTCAGCGGATTGAGATGTGACGTCTGATCGTGATGACAAAGCAAAGGGTTGCGTGTCGCTTCGCCCTTGTTTTGCATGAATCGTTTAGCGAGCTGAAGCATGTTTTTTTAGCTAGTTTAGTCCCATTCGCTCAAAATGTCTGACGACGAGAACTCCTCGCATTCAGACCAATCAAGTCCGTCAATTGACGACGAAAATGTGCCCGGAAACGTGATTCTACCGTACCAGTTCGAACCAGAGTTTTCTTCCAGCGAAGAAGGTGTGGAAGAAGAAGAATTAGAAGAGCATCAACACGAGGACGAAAATTCTCGTACCAGAAATCTAGACTGGTAAGAGTTTCTAGATTTATGTGCTATCTTAACAATCCAATTTAACCGGTCCGTAGAAGCGAACCATGAATAATTAAACGGCGTTTAATGTTTTGGAGGTGCTGTGAAGATCAAACACTCGCGCTCAAGAAAATTATTGTAAACAATAAAAGAATAAAGTTCACTCTTGTATGTTTTTGTTCGCTTTATTCATAGCTTTATACATTCTTCAGTGTGATCGCACTAGCATTTAGGAAGGCAATATCCACTGCTATGCTATATTTTTGACGTTACTAAACCAGTTTAAAATCACTTTCTTGGAGTGGAAACAGGCGATTGTACATTTTTATCGAGATTCTATAATGTTGAATCCCTAATTTCCTATCTACAACCCAATATACTCCATATTTCTTGTAGCACCGCAGCAAGATTATGAAACAGCTTTCTAAGCTATCCTACTTTTTAAAAAAGGAACGATTGCCATCGTTACCTCTGAAACGAAACAAATAACTGTTAATTTCGTTATTATTCGGAACCTGTATTTGTTTTGTTCTAGTAATGACAAACTGTGCAGTGATGGGGCTTGCAAATGGATCTGGCTGTTATTTAGAGCTCAGAAAAGGCGAATGGGAGACTATTTTTTTTTTATCGCAATCAGAACGAAAAAACCATGTAATTTCAGATTCAATTTTGTTATGCTTCTACTAAAGGATAGGTTTGCCGCCACCTAAATTAAATTGTAAAGAAAGTATTACTGACAGAACCTGTTGAAAACCTAACTAGGCCGGATCAGTCTTAAACATTCAATAACAAAGAACCTTCTAAGCTAACCTGAAAAGTTTGGGGTAGGTTGCTTAGTGTGCAATAAATCCAAGTCAAACAAAGCTTATTTACTTTAGGTGTACATGTGGAAATTGCCAAATACTGAACAGAAACGAGGAATGTACATGCTGTTCAGAGTTTCCTCAAATGTGTGACAAAAACAGGGAGGCAGTAGAGATGGGGGAGGTTGCTGACACCCCAGTTTGTATCACTCAGCATCCTGGTTTCCAAGCTGTTTGTCTTAACAGATGGGTACTGCAGACAGCCTGGTACCAATATAAGCAGCAATATTCGCAGTCGTATGAAGGTCCTCAAGATAAACTGAACAGGCACATAGCCTATCGTCAACTTGTCAGATGGTGCTGGGGTGTTCTTGGCAAAGAGATAAGAGTCCCTTTGCCATCATGTGCAGTGTGCTGCATAAGAGCACACTTTCCTCCACCAGGACTTGAAGATGACTTTCAATTTGAGGGTTTCCACTTTCCAGATGAATAAGAAACAGCATTTTCATATGCTAATACAAAATTGATGCATCATTTGTGCTTTGACTGTATGATTTAAATTGGCTTTGTTTTACGTAAAAACCAGTAATATCAATAAAGACATCTACAGAAAGTTATTGCTGTTATGTAAACCAGCTATGTTATATTTTAGAGAAAATCCCACAAAGAAACACATTTTCGAATACATGTTCTGTTGTTAAAAGCAAAAAATGATTTTGTCTTTTACCTTATGACACAAAAGAATGTTTTTAGGGGGGGAGGGGGGTTTCATTGGATGATAAAGGCCAAGTCAAAACAATCGAAACCCCTGCAGTGTACAGAACTGACTGAATCCCCAGGGAAACAATAACTGTCATTTTTGAATCTCAGTCATTTGAGTTGGGGTTGATCACATTTGTAAAATGAATAATTTTTATCGGTTAAACCTGGACCGGTGTTTACGAACAAGTTCTTGTTTGCTTGGAGGTGCAGTCCTTGAGATATTTTTGGGAAGACGGCGTGCTTCCGGTTCAATTTCAACTCCACCTGTTTCACAGACATTAGCAACAGTGTCCATCAAAACTACAACATGTGCATAGGATTTTTTTTCCTTGATTGGCTTTGCCACCCACTGTTTCTGTGCCTTTGGGAAGCTGACCTTGTACCTGGCTTCACCAGCACGTGGCCCAGATTGTACAACTGCCTGCTTTCTTCCACAGTTTGCATTGTGATCGAGTGCTGTGAGTTGTGAACGTGCCACCATGCCTTTATGTGAAAAATGCTCACGCTTAGGGCAGTACTTCAAATATTCGGAGTGATACACCTCAAGCTCTCCAGTGTGGCAAAATTCAGTCAGCTTCTCGATATCTTTCAAGATCTTCTTGTTGAGCACCACCTCCTCCAGTGCAATATAGGCAGGGGTCTCAGGCTTCAGCCACTTCTTTTTCCTGGTCTGAGCACTTGTCAGTCTTGGATGGCAACACTCATGAAAGTGGGAGTAGCCATTCCACTTGTGCTTGTTGGTGACATGAAAGAGGACTGACTTCCACTTTTCTTTCAGTTCTTCAGCATTGCCATTGCATGTTGCTGAACACCACCACAGGTGGTTTGAGACCGAACGGATCCATGGAAGCAGATCTTTGCAGCCTTTAACCTTAGCCTTCTTGGAAAGCTTTTTTATGACCCACTTTGACAAATGCCAAACATCATACTGGTGGTCGATTTCATCATGGTCCTTTTTCATGGAACTTGAGATTGATGTATGGCGGTCTGTGGCAATTCTTTTGATAGTGACTTCTTCCCTGACAAGGTCTTGAATGCACCTCTCAAACCCTTCCTTTTCCATCGCATTAGATGAAGTTACCTCTGTTACCTGTACAACATTGATTGCTGCCACCTTCCCTTCATCTGTCATCATTGTGTAAGTGCAGTACTTAGCATTGTGACCTGGACTGTCACACCTTCCATCTCCAATCAAATTGACTGGCCCATTGCTTTTCACTTCATCTAACATTGAACTGTTTTCCTCTTTCCAGGCTTTGTTTACTACAGGAAACAAATATTTCTTTTGTATGTTGTAATATGTGTTGTGGCTGAAGAACTTCAAATTCAGAAAAGATGCAAACTGGGCAATACGAGAAAATGTATTACCACTAAATAGAATGGCAGCCGAAGATAGTAAATTACCTGCTGCGATATTTTTTATCAGTGGCTGGGAATTCCAGCAAGTCAGGTGGTCATTGACACACAGCATTTTCACTGAGAGCATACTGCCACTGGTTGTTTCGGTGGATTCCAAAATGGTTCCACCACATTTTGAGCAGAAGTTCAAAAGTAATTTTAAACAGGACTCAAAAACCAGGAATTTTTGCTCAGGGTGTTCCTCTGAATCTAACTCATAATCTGTGTCCTCTGAGGATGATCCTGTATTATCAGACATCTCACACTTGTACTCCTCATCATCGTCATCATCATCCACAGCCAAAGGAGATACTGGGGGATCGTTTTCAGACTCCTCATCTGATGGATAGACTTGTTCAAACAGGGTAAGTTTCTTTGGTTTAGTGTCAATGTTTAACTTTTCTTCAGAATCTTGTTTTTTTGCAAGTTTAATAAAATCAACTGGTTGAGAGCCAAAGTAAATTCCACCAGAATTTGTTTTCTTGTCAGCTTTCACAGCACTACTGTGACCGGAAGGGCCAGGGCTAGCACCATCAGGGGGTTCACTAGTTACCTCAACCTGTGTCCCAGCATCAGCAAAAGTCTTGACTGGCTGTGGCACTGGTGTTGAAATTACTGGATCAGTTTGTGTGTACTCAGAACGAGTGATCACAAACCTTGCTCCCACACAACACTGAGTGCTTGCATCTTGAGAAGAAACACTTAATTTACCCGGGCAGGTTGCCATTGAACTGGCTGACTCGACTGGCTCTTCCATTATGTTGCAAGCTCCTTCTGTTGGAGTGCTTTGTGGCACAGCTCGAAAAATCTTAAGAAGAAGAAATTGAGATTTGAAAATGCATAGCAAGGTACCCAGTGGCTGAGAATTTATTTAGTCCGAACCATCAAATTAATACAACCAGTGCTTTGTGGCACAGCTCAAAAAATCTTAAGAACAAGAAAGTGACATTTTTCGAAATGCAGTTGATTTGATTGTTTTGATCTTTGTTTGCCCCATAAATTCATCAATATACAGCAATGTAATGACAAATGATTAAATCACAAGGAGAGCCCCTGTTACAACTCAACATTTAGTGAGTAACTTAGACGTGTACATTTGTTAATAGCAAGCTTACTGACTGAGAATTTGACTCAGAGTCATCAAGTTAATACAGCCAGTGCTTTGTGGCACAGCTCGAAAAATCTTTAGAAGAAAGTGGCACTACTCACGGACTGTTAAATCATTTAGTCACCGCTAATATAATCGATCGATTTATGAGGATAGTGCCATGTGAAGAAAGAACAAAGACAAAAGACTACTTGACGAATTTAAGTTCAGGAAATTTTATTAATTTTAAGCAAAATACAAGCTTTAGTCTGAGTTCGATATTCGACACCCACCTCTTGTTGTAATTCTTCTGCTCGCCGCCGGTTCTCACGATTCTCGCTACTTAGCCGAGGTTTCTTTGGTTCAGGCCCAAAAGAAAACACCGAGGGTATCGCATCACGTTTAAGACGTCTTTTAACCTTTACCTCGGGCATTAACTGTGCTTTCAAGTCCGTTTCAAAGCAATCATCGGTGAAATGTTCACTGCACACGTAACAGTTTTGTAATGGAGGAAGATTATCTCTTCTGATCCTCGCTAACCAGGCCTTTTGCAATCCTTTATCGTTGGGAATGCGATGGTAACTTATGTTAGAGGTCTTAGTTGAATGGTTAATACAACCAGGCACGCAGCAGTGGACCATTATTACTATTCCACAGCGAGATTATATGGCAACAAAACGACATAAATATTTTATGAGCTGAGGTTTTGCGATTGAAAAGCCCGCGAACCTCGCGCAATTGTGTTTCACGATATGACGTCAATCGACGTTCCGCTGACCGTTTCAGCTACCGCATTCCAAATCAAGATGGCGGGTAATTCACGGAACTTTGGATCGATTTTTTTTATAAAATTATTTCGCGTAGGCAAGATTTATGCCAATATAGGGACTCCAGGTAATATAATTGTTGATATGAAATTCTCTTAAAATAGGCCTAAGTTCCCCTTTAAAAGTTACGAAAACCTTAGCCTTTGTTGTTTCACGACCGAGTCAGAAGGGGCGTGGGTCTATTCCTGGGTTGTCGACGTCACAAACTGATTTGCATCGCAACAAGTCTTTGTAAACATGCATACAAATCTTGATCAGTTTGTGACGTCAACCCAGGAATAGACCCACGCCCCATCTTACTCGGTCGTGCAACAACTGATGTTCGGTTTTTCGTAACTTTTAAATGCTATAAAAAGACAGCAATTGCTAAAAAGGAGAAAGCTGGAAAGGTGTAACGCGTTTCGAACTGGTGCAAAGGTTCATTGTAGCGAAAAAATGTTTTGGGGTTAGGTGCACTTTAAGCAGCGGCCAAAAAAAATGTGGAACCGTATTCCTCATCTATAGCAGCAGCACAATACCCTAATTAGTAAATTCTCAACCTCGGTTATTCCATTTCACAAAATAGCGAATAACCGAGGTTTTACCTAATATGGAAAATGGGAGAAGACGACTGACGGGCTTAGAATGAACTAAATTTCCCGCTCAATTCATAAATAGTCCTACACATCCCATAACAACCCGCGAACTTCCCAAACGTGCCGTCAGAATATTAATTTCTGACTAATTCATTCAGTCAAACGTCAGAAATTACACTTTTCGTGACAGCGCAGCACTTCTGTCCATAAATGAACGCAGTGACGAGACTTCTGTAAATTTACAAATTCAACGATTTTTAGTTGCGGTATTGCGAAAATTACAAATTTTACAATTTTTCTTTACGGCTCTGCAAAAAATGAAGATTTTCTTTATTTACGATTTTTCCCAGAGATTTTTCATTACCTCGCTTTGCGCAGTTTTCAAACGCTTTCACACTTTGTTATGTTAATTATAAGACGTCGGAAAAGTGACGCTGTGGATTTTACAAAATTAACGATTTTAACGATAATAAATTTTTCACCCTTCATGGAAATAAATTAACTGTTAACTGTGAAAGCCACCACCCCATTGAGATTCTCATAGCCGTGAACCGTGAACCGACATGTTTTTTTCCCTTTCTTTTCGTAACCAGTGCATGAATGCTTAACAGTCTTGGATTCGTGCAATGGCTATTTTATTTTGTGTGAGACATGAAATGGCCATTTATTCGAGAAGCATGATCTAGACCCCTCCTCTGCCCTTACCACCCTTTGTATACGGTAACATTTCAAGTTATGTCTGTACCTTGAGTAGCGACAGCCGTGACGAATTTAATTTTTCCAAGATCCACTTGTAGCCACTGACCACTGCTTTTGTCTCTGGCGCACCAGCCGCCAATTCTCTTTTTAATGCGATCGTCTTGCTTATACAGTCGAGCATTGTATGCACCGAAATCCCATGGAGCTGGAACAGATAGAATGAAAAGGCTTAGTGGAGTTAAAGGGCCCTAGTCAGCCTCCGCCATTTTCGATGTCATTGAAATTATGAAATTTGTAACGTGAAGCGTAATATTAAAGCATTGCTGTAAGTTATGTTACTCAAGTGTTTAAAGCACTTTTAGGAAGTTTATCAGTGATTTCTTTCGTTTCGATACGCTCCGAATAAAAAAATAATACTCAAACTATTATAATATAATAATGCTCGAATCTCTTTACGGTGGCCAATTCACATTATCAACCCAGTTGATAAAACCAAATTATATTATTATTCCAGTAACTCGTTGCAATTTCTTTCCGCTTGGCCCAGCCACTTAGCTCGATTAGCTTTTGCTATTTCTAAGTGACTGTGCTCTTTCCTTTTTGTAATTTTCCTTTCGTTATGTATTAATTTTATTATTATACGTTTCTGGGCACGAATAAAGATTCCTGTTGTTGTTGAACACTCGACGGCTCCTAAGGTTGGCACGCAAGCATTCCGCTATCTCCGCGGATTCATAGCCTGAATGCAGACACAAATTTAATTCTGCAAAATAAAACAATAATATAATATTTCCCAGAGCTAAAACATCTCTGTACTGACCTGCGAAGAGACTGGAAGATGCCGTAAAGGCGCTGTCAGGCAGAGTGAAGTTCCATCCCACACCCAATGGCTCGGAACAGGTTCCTGTGTAAGTGATAAGTCGTGAGTGAGAGCTCAAACATACGTGTCCTCAAATAGGAAACGCCTACACCTTCCTTGCCTTTCCTTGCCTTTGAATGCTTCAGGGTCTCTTAGGTCCCTTCCACTCTATCTGTCGAGTTTTCGACTATATCCACAAATTTGAGCGTGGACGGGCCGATATATTTTCCCAAGTTACACTGTTTCTCATCATTCGCGATCGGTTACAAGCTTTATTAGGATCAAACAAAATTAAATCAGGGGCTGATTTAGACGGGGCAGAGTGGGCCGAGGCCCCCTTTTATTCTAAAAGTCATCTTCAAGTCCATCTTTCGAACTTTTGGTGACTATTTTTTATGTTTCTGGATCCGCCTTTGGTGCGAACTGTATCGCACCAACCGATCTCACCTCGGCGGCCGAGGCCGCTTTCACTTTCGTTCCGCCTCGTGGTGTCGCTCACCCTGAGACTCGTGCACATGTTAGACTTTAAAGCAAGAAGGATACAGTGTAATTAAGTCTGTTTCAGTTCTCACCCATGGGTCTCACTGGTTCATCGTCACAGCCTAGAGCTAAACAAGTCCTGATGCAACGCCTTCTCCATTTAGTCGAGCACTGCCCTCGCTCAAGCCACTTTTTACAAGCTTGATGACACTTAATACCTATGATAAACAATGAGTGAGAATAAGCAAAGCCGGATACTAATAGAAACCAAAAATTCATGGGTTTAAGGGAAACATCTAATTATTAATTTTTCATAGTTAGTAAAATTCACTCACCCTTCGGCTCAGCTGGCCGTGTTTTGACTGGGTCTGGAAGATTAATGAAAACACGATTAAGCTTTATTTACACGGAGAGCATGTGAGCTGCGTCAACTAGTTTTCTGTGTATAGCAGGGTTTGCGCAATGGCGAGAGCGCTCGCCTTCCACCAATGTGGCCCGGGTTTGATTCCCGGTCCCGGCGTCATATGTGGGCTGAGTTTGTTGGTTCTCTACTCTGCTCCGAGAGGTTTTTCCCCGGGTACTCCGGTTTTCCCCTCTCTACAAAACTAACATTTGCATTCGCTTTTATTTGATTGATAATTACTATAATTTGATTTGATTTCATTTGTGCTTTACAGTGTCCCAATAGACCAATTCCGATATATTAAAATTCTAACATGGCGCCGAGGCTTAGGGGAATAAAACAAAAGAAAGTATTTATTCATCCCTAAGCCTCGATGCAAAATCTTTTGTTTTATTCCCCCAAGTCTCGGTGACATGTTAGAATATTAATATATCGGAATTTGTCTATTAGTACGTCAGTGCTAGATACAGTTGACACTCAAATAAAGGTTATTATTATTACTATTATTTTTATATCTCCAGCTGTTTTATAAGTACAACAATTTCACGGTCACGAGTAGTAAACTCGGGAAGAGAATTTTTGCGGGAAAACACTGCCTGCTTGGTGCCAATGTACTAAAAAATAGGTCCGCCATGTGTACATGTGCATGCTTTCAATTTTGAGTTTAAAAACGCAAGTTAATCATAAATGAATCAATAACCCAAAAGTTTTTGTTTTCAACAGTGTGGCCTTGTTACAACCTGTACGTGGTCAAATGGGTCCATTATCTTGTAACATGTTGCACAATTGTTGCACATGGTTTTTGAACTCTGAGTACGTGCAGGACGAAAGTTTTACTCGAATCAGACTTTCTGCCAGCACAGGGTGAAAAAACAGGGGTTTCTCGACCCGTTTGACCAGGTCCGCTAGCTTCCATTATGATACTTATTCCCAATATTTTAAGGTTTAGACAATGTACAGTTACAGGCCAATTTCCATGACTAACCTTTTGGGCATGAATTACAAGCATGTTGACACTTGTCAATCATAAAGTTAGCTCGGCTTTGACACATGCCAAGCCCCGCCCAGTGCTCGCAGTTTGCATCATCCATTTCATTCCTACAGGGCTCCACTGGTTTATTCTCTACCTCTGGAGAAGAAACAAATTGGAATTAAGAGCAATTGACATTATGCAATAAGTTTCTAAATGAAATAGAAACTGCTATGCTTGTTCAGCGAAACGAGTCTGGCAAGACGTAGAATTTAACGAGTACCTATCAGCTCGATAAATTTTTTAGTTACTCAACTAAACAATACTGCATGACTCCTAAAAATATACAGCGATACGATACACTAAACTGAATAATGAGGTTTATTTATTATATGGCAAGGAGAATCCGAGCGTTATGATTGGTTCTTTCTTGGTCGGGATTTTGCCATACGGACCGTTTCCTTAAAATTTGCAACTAGAACTACAGATAGAAAACTTATAGAAATACACTAATTTAAAGAAAAAATGTTTTCAAAATCGTGGTAGCTTGTTCTTTCTGAGTTGTTGGCGGCATCAAACACATTGCGGTGGAAAACCTCTAAATTCAAGTCACCAAAAGTGCGTTTTTAACAAGCATGCCTGACCCGAGTGCCATATAATAAACTACTTACTAACCTTGCTTGCTCCAGCCGGTTAGTAAGAGGTTAGTGACAAGCTTGTTTATGCGCCAAACGAAAGTCTCCATCTTAAACTATAAGCATCCCAGCTGTGCTTATTACCTGGGTAGCAGGCTTCACAACTGAGCGGGCATTTCTTGTACATGTAATTGGAATAAATGTCACAGTAACCATCGTCGCTCCATTTTGGACATTTTTCATGTTTATCAACGCATGGCCTCTTTGCACGCGGTGTATCTGAAAAGATACGAGCACGGTGCTGTTATGGCCGGAATCAAACACTAGCCCCCAAAAGAGTAGAACTTAGAACTTGCCACACTAGTAGAATTACACGCTATAGAGCCGATACACAACTACGAAAGGCAAATAGACAAGAATGTTTTCTTCTTTCTCATCTCAGATCTTGAGTATCAGTATTTGGCTTGTCGCGAAAGGTAGAGAGATGCCTTCGTACGAATCTAAACATGTTTCACTCTTTTACAGTTCAAAAATTGATTAATTCCAGAACTCCTTGAACAACCTTAGAAGAAACCGTCTCCTCCCCAAACCCTAAGGTATATCATTCAAATGACTTACTTGTCTCGTATAATCCATTCGAGTCACAGAGGTTGCAGCTCTGTTTGCAGTTCTTGATCATGAACAGCGCTTTAATGTGGCAGTCACCACGGGCGGCCCAGTATTTACAAAACCTGTGCTTGTCTGTGCACATTGTTGGCATTGCTGAGGAAAACAAGCGTTAGTCTCTGCGATGACTCAAACGTCCTTCGGGCACGTCAGGAATGCGTGTACCCGAGTACCAATTCTTTTTTCTTAGAATTTGAAAAATCAAAGATGAAAATTTTAGTTCATTGCCATTTTTCATTGTTGTTTCAAATTGAAAACGACTTTAGCAACCCATCTTTCAAACTTAGTTTTTCCTATGAAAATGACGATTTCCTTTTTCCATATTTTCAGAAAAATGAAGATGAAAATTTAACAAATTCATTTTTCAATATTCAACTTCAAGAAAAAATGAAAATGGAAATTTTTCACGAATTCAATTTTCATTGCTTTTTTGGATAGTCACTTGATCGGCTCGATATTTTCGTTACAGCGAAGCTTTAGAGTCAAACTAAATGCCCCGAAACCACAAAACCATTAAGGGAAGGCTGTCTAGGTCTGTCAAAGAAAAACGAAAAATGAAATGAAAAAATTTTCTTTTTCATTTGTTTCCGAAAAATTAAAAAACAATTCGAACAATTTATTTTTATGAAAAAATGGAAAACGAATTTTGAAAGAAGGGGTTGCTTAAGTCGTTTTTAATTTTCAACAACAATGAAATGAAAATGAACTAAAATTTTTATTTTTCATTTAAAAATTAATTGCGTGACAATGCGTGTTCCTACATGCATTGTCACGCGTTCTTCCCCAAACACGCTCAAGTGGAAGAAAAAGATTGCGTGACGAACCCAAAGAAATTCCGCGTAGGAGGCTAAACAAGCGCTAGATTAAAATATTTTAAAGAACTGACATAGAGAATGAAGTTTCTGCAGAACAGCTGAATCATGGTTCAAGGACTTTTGAAGGACAAATCACATTTTTTCAAGGACTTGCATGGTTTCTGCTGAATTTGACATAATTAAAGACGATTTCCAGTCCATACTGTGCTATCTCCGCTTGCAAAATTCATAACGGCTCACAAGGTACGTCAAATAACAGCAATGAACTATGCAGCAAACGACACGTGAAAAAAAAACAGTGTCCCATGTGATGTTTCAAGCTGAAAATTGTGTATAGCTGAGCTTTTAAAGTTTTCTTTGCTCAAGACAACGTTGTGATAATGAAGTTTTATTTATTCAAGGAGCTTTCGATAAGATTCAAGGACTACTGGGGAAAATTCAATGACTTTTCAAGGACTTCTGCAAATTTTCCAGTTTTCAAATTTCATTTAAAATTCATTTTCCCGAATCACGAAAATAAGAGAGTAACGTATTAATTTATCCTGCTCTTACGTAAAGAAAAGTGACAAAGAAGGAGTATATAAATAACGAAAAATCTAGAAATGCAAATTGAAAATTGTATACCTATTATCATTATCGATAGACGACTCTAACTATTCGTCCGAAACTGTCATCGGGGAATGCTCGTTTAATTTAGTCACCGGAAATCGAATTCTTTCCTTTTCCAAGGAAACTGAATGGACCCAAGGACTTGGGAATCAATCGTACAAATCTTCTCGTTGAGTGCTACCATGTTTAAAATCATGGTCCTTTCACTAGGCTTGGAAAATGTCTGCCGACATAATTTGAAGCGAGCATTCTGCTGGCAGAATAAGGCATTTTCGAGCTTTTTCGGGCATCATTTGAGCTTGGGCTGTCCCTGAACTATCCATTCCGCGCGTCCTATAT
This sequence comes from Blastomussa wellsi, assembly GCA_947652115.1. NCBI lineage: Eukaryota > Metazoa > Cnidaria > Anthozoa > Scleractinia > Plerogyridae > Blastomussa > Blastomussa wellsi. Next base: position 41,432,515 of record OX393561.1, read on the forward strand.
AGGGGCTGAACCCAGCCGCGAGGGTTTAAATGGAAAGAAAAGAGGTGATACTAAATCAGAAAGGAACAAGGATGGTTTAGGATGGAAAAGTTGAGACGGATTGCAAAAGACAAACTTGAAAAATTAAGGCTAAGGTTATCAAAATACACAAACAAAGGCTACAGCTCTTACCAATTCTTCTTCGGCACATGTTACATGTTCTCTTGCAGTTGAATGCCATATATGTTTTCTTGTCTTCTCGTTCGCAGTGACCTCGAGCTTTCATCTCTTCACACAAGATATCATTGTCCAAGCATTTCTCGGCTAAAAAAAAAGCACACATTTTTGTACTAGTGTGATAAATAAAGAAGGATGGTAAATGCTCAGCTCGGTGAATAAATGATAAGATGAATTGTTACTTTTTACTAAAAAGCCGAAAGGATATTGGGAAAACAGAGATGACATTGTGGATTGACGCGATTATCATAAACATTCGTAGTGGTAGTACAATACGAAATCGTTTAGCTTGATTGCGCTGAAAAACGTTTATTTCGATGACCAAATGCTTGGCCTAACGGGCGACGTTTTGCGTCAAATTCTCCACTATACAATATACAGAACTAATCTCAAGTCAAATGACCGGGGTGGTGACCCATAAGGTCTGTTTAAATGCTAAGAGGACCATGAGGGAAGCTTGCTGTCGCAAATTAATTTGTCGCATTTGAAGCTCAGCATTCAGTTGCTTGTCCTATCAGTTCACTGGTACCTATTTATACGCCTGGGACGAGAGGGGTATAAATAGGTGACAGTGAACTAATAGGACACTAAGAGTAAAAAGTGTAAGGCCAAGCCGGGGATCAAACGCTGTCACTCACCAAGAATTGGCCTGGCCAAACAAAGGCACAAATAGTCGCAAGTTGGATGTGTGTACAGACTTGCGTTGGATAGCCAACAAACGTACTTGTTAGTGCAAGCATGTTTTAACCTTCTACCGCGTACGCTGCAATTATATTCTGTATTTGAAGTAAACAAAGAAATTGCGCTTGACAAAACGGAGAAAATCTTGCGTGGACTTCAGTGCGTGCAAATTTGATCTCGAGCAACGTGAACGCGGGTCATCAAGTTCAGAAAACGTGCGTCCACTTGCATTCACTTTGCGTTCACCGTTTGACCACCCACTGCAAGTTGATACAAGTTGACCCATGTCTTCTTCATGGACAAGAAACAAGCAAAGCTTGACTAAATGCCATTTCACTCTACAAGTGACATACTTATAATCGATGAAAATCACTAAAGCACTAAAGCACTACATGCTTAACGTACTTGTGTATTCTGGATCAATGGAGGTGCACATGTTACAGCTTTTCCTGCAGTAGTCGCGCATGAAACCCTCTCTGTTATTGGCGGAACAGTATCCAAGTCTAGACCAACCAAAACACGCTTTGAATGTATCCACACAGGGAGGCTTCCTTGTAGGTTTAGTAACTACAGCGTTTTCAATTTTTCCTGCAGTGAGAGAAAGGACATATATGCTTGTACTAATGAACTGCAGATCTTCTTGTCTGCGTAGCTAGATGACAGAACCTCGCAGCTTCGTATCCTTGCTAGTAGCTCTGTAGCCGAAGCAGAGCCCTCGCGTCCGAAATCCTGCCAGGAACGCAAGGTACCTGCTTTCCATTACGCACACGGGTGAAACTACCTCGCTCGCACGCACTGCTCCTTGGTCGTGCGCGATGCACTTTGTGTTATGGGATTAATAGTACGCGTTTTGCTTGATCTTGTAACCATCTTCTCCCGAGCTCAATGGGCGCGGAAGAAAACTCACTATCTTGAAATCCCGCCTTACAACTCAGCCTTCCGCTTACTGCAAAACGGAACATTAATTTAATTGCGAAGAATGGCGAAGAGCGAAATTCATTACCGTATAAACTTGAAGTGTTGGGACCCTTAAGCTGTCGCCAAGGCAAAGTTCAAATGCAAGTAATGGATTCCACTAAGAGATACCAGTGGCCAGTTCTTAGCAGTAGTGTAAAAGCTGTGAGTGTCACTCATATGAGTGACTTCATACCATTCGAGGGACTGAATTTAATTGAATAGAAAACAACAACAGGATCAATGCCCTTAGCTCCACAAAAACAATTGAGTATGATAACATCATGAGTAGGATAAAAAACTTAGAGTTGCTACAAAACTGCTACTTACGGCAGAAGTTGCAAGTCAAAGCGCACATATTTCTCATAGAGAGCCGTTCATCAGGGTTCGTAGACTCGCAGTATCCCTCGTCCTTGAGCCTTGGGCAACGAGACTTCACACGGTCTTTGCAATCGTTGGTTTCTGAAATAAATTGATCAGAAGTGAAATTCTCTTTACAATATCGATACATTGTCAATGTGGAAAAATGCTGAAGAGGTTTGACAAATAAGGCACACTATGTTCATGTACTACCAAATTCTTGGAAGTGACATTAAAGAAATTTGGCCGTAACGTGTGAGAAATGCCATTATCATCCAATGCATTTTTTACGTTTCATTGGCCGAGAACCCATCACGTGATCATCATCTGCAAACAACTACCTACAAATAATTGTCTGCTCATGCGCATAATCCTCCAATAGTGATTTTGCTCACCTTCGTATCCAGTGTCTTCGTTCCCCTTAACTTGCGGAGTAAGGAACGAAGCCTCGAGGTATGAGACTGTGATTTTGATTTAAACAATATTCTACACAGTCACGCGTAGTTGTGTCCACTTACGTGAAAAAATGACAGTGCGTTTCTAGAGTTGTCGGTATGGGATACCACAACAAAACCATTGAAAGATAAAACAATTATTGAACACAGTTATCTGTCAGTGTCCAACAGATCAATTATTCGTCGAAGCCGAAATGACGTATCTAATAATTGTTCAATGGTTTGACAGCAATACAAACTTTACCTAATAGATTCTCAAGCTGTTTCTTAATAACAATAATTTCTTTGATTAACCTTACACGTCCTACTGGTTTTATATATATATAGATTACTTCATAGAAAGTGCGACGTACGGATTTTTATTCACGAGTTGCAAAACTTTGGAAAACGAACGAGTGAGCGCAGCGAACGAGTGAGTTTTCCAAAGTTTTGCGACGAGTGAATAATAATCCGTACAAAGCACTTTCTATGCTGTAATTTGTTTATTAACTCGTTCGTTTTCCAAAGTTTTGCAACTCGTGAATAAAAATCCGTACAAAGCACTTTCTATGCTGTAATTTGTTTATTATATATAACGAGTACTCAACCATTGTAAACTTAAAGCGATTTTTCCAGTCTATAATTAAAGAGTTACAGCGCGAGGAAAACAAAGCTGCAAATGCATTCTGATGGCTTTCCAAGCGAGATCTCTTTTAAATAGAAAAGAAAAATTACGGCGACGACAAGCTATCGTAAACAAGAACTTTATTTAAACAGCGGTATAAAACACACTGTGTTCATACTTTTTAAAAGAAAAGCTTTTGCTATCGCATCGAGAAACGTCGCCATAAGTGAATCAACTACTGCACGCAAATCAACTGGCGAATTTTTGAACAAAACTTGTGATAACACAAGGAGTCGGTTCATTAAACAATAATTACGACGTAAATCCATATTCAAAAGTGAAATATTTACTTTACCCTGGTGTCCCCAAGAGTGCTTGAATTTTCTTAGAACGTCCACGGCTGCGTTGTATCAAAGCTACAATGAAAGTCTTTCATTTCTTGGCTTTCCCTTATCGACATTTAGTTTGTCTTCGCTCCGCCTGGAGAATGATTTTAGCATTTCCATATCATAACTGTGTTCTCAAGGTTTTGCTTGGCGTGTTTCTGATGGCTTTCCTTTCCATAAAGTTCTCAAAAGTACAAAATTTGTAGCCAAAAAATAAACTGTATTCGAGAGCTTGCAAACTTGCAGCGTGTTGTTTTCACAACCTCGTTGGAAACCATTTAAATTCCCGCGCTCTGATTGGTTAGGTCGTTCTACTCTTGAAGCTGATTGGTTATATTTTTCACATGTGAAGAAAGCTATACGCGAAGCTGATTGGACGTATCGCTTTTCTCACATGTGAAAATATAGCAGATATCGAATTCTATCTGCAAGGTTTATTACCTAAAATTGTCGCTATATATATAATAAAATGATATATCTAATAAGTAATTTCTTTAATTTATTTTGCTTTGAAGTTATATAAGCTTATTGTCTACGCCCGTTAACTTAACGTGGCAGTGACCAACCCGAAAGCCTTAGCTACTTAGGTCATTTGCGCACATTTTCTTTTCTATTCATTATAATTTTATTTCTGTTGCTCTTACTAATATTATATAATAATTATGGATTTGTTGTTAATAATATATAAATAGTGCAACTCAATAAAAACCTGAAATCTGACAGTTTACGAGTAACGAGTAGAATGCTGTGCGTTTTGTATTATGCGTACGCGACAGGGCGGAAAAACGAAATACGACCTCCCGTTATAAGGACGCCAATGGATATATAAGCTCAATATTTTGTATTCAAGCCCTTTAAGGCTAGGGATAAATAACAAAATATCAAATGGGACCAAAATTTTGTGAATGCGAACCTTGAGATATAAGGCCCTGTACTTTGGGAGAGGTGAGAGTTTGATCAGCAAATAACACACTGTTTTCTCAAATATCCCTGAGTACGGTAAGTTTAGTAAAGATGAACAAATTTTTGTACTACGTTTTGACCTATGTTAACACAAATATAACCCTTTCAATTTTGATATAAAATGGAAAGTTCAGCGTAAAAAAATTATGAAAAAAGGTGCTTAAGCGTTTTTCCGCCATGTCTGCGTACGCTGAATCAGGACACTCCCTTACCAGCGACGCAAAACGCGCAGCTCCTCCTACAGGCTTGCATCATTATGTTCTTGTATTTTTCATGGGTGCAGTATTTCCACCTCGCCCAAGCACGGCAGCGCGGATCTCGGTCCATGCATCTTTCTTCAGCTAACAAAACAACTTAAGGTCATTCCCCTGTATTGCATTGCGCATCCTTACTGCGCACGATTTATTGCGTCATTAGCGCGCGCACCTAAAGAAAACTGCGGCGTTTTATTTACGGCTTTGCTCGCGAAGGAGATAAATCGTCGTTTTCTCGCAAACGAGTATGGTGACCTATATTTTTTTACCCTTTTTCTGAGACTAGCAATAACTTTCTTCCTATAACAGGAATATAAACAAATTCCCATTGCAGAAAAATAAATAATCGACGGAAACGTGAACTTACTGAACAGATATTGTGGCCTAGAGATCACTGCATACTAGTAACAAGTTGAATCAAGGTCGACTGGAAATGCGTGGTTTCATAATGAAACATATATTAAATTGTTCCTTGAAGGCGATACAGTATATCTATAGTTTTTTTCCCTTGTTTTGCTTTCTCCCTATTTTTTTCTTCTCCCATAAGACGTGGCATGAGCTAGTCAAATGAAAACATTTCTGAAGCTGATATTTTAACGAATTATGGGGTATTTTCAAGGTGCTCCTGCTCTTAAACGAATATGGGAACCCCTCTTTTTCATTACAAAATTTAAATTCCCTTACGGTGAACAACAAATGGGCAAAGTTTGAACGAAAATCTATTGTCAGTTCTATTTCAGGGGAATGACCTTGAGTTAGACTGTAAGGAAAGGTTAAGGTTTAAGTTTAAGTCTGTTCTGAAGAATAGAGCAATTGGAATTCCCTCCTCCCCTCCCCCACTACCCCTGGGTGGGATGTAAGTCTATTCAACAATTAGACTACGAGCCCGACTCACTCACTCTGGCCAATCACATGGATACAACGAGCCAATCAAAACTCGAAGTAATTGCACGTAGCTGACACAAAGCGCGGGAAAACATGCGCGAGCGCGTCGCGATTGGTTTTGGTTTTACTTCTGATTGGTTCAAAAAGTGGCGCGAGATTTTGTAAACCAATCACTGAGCGCAGTAATGCAAAACCAAGGCAATCGCGCTATCGTTTGCTCACCGAAGCAAAAACAGGTAGCGAATGCTTAGCTGGATACTTACTGCAAATACGGCAGCTTTTCTTGCATTTTACGTGCATAAAGTCTGGCTGACTTTCACAGTATCCGTTCTTAGCCCATAACGGGCAGCCATGCTTTGTGTCAACACACTCATCATGAGATTCGTCTATAGTCTCTGCATCTGTCAATAAAATAGGAAACTCTCAGCAGGGCAATCGTTGGGTGACGTTGACTTTTTGGATCAATCATCGCTCCTGAGAAAACCCTCAACCCACCCTACCCCTGACTTGTGGCTTTAGTGTAGAAACATTGCTTAGAAGTGGAGTGGGTGAGGGCTTTCCCAGGAACGATGATTGATTCATTTGTTTAATACTGACACCAAAACGAGCGTCACGCAGCCTTACCTGTGTCACACGTGTTACAGCTAAGCTTGCAGTCCGTCAGCATGAAATCACGGCGTGTCTCACAGAAACCCTTCTCGGCCCAAAAGGGGCACGCCTTGCTCGTATCCTTGCAGTTTGGATCTTTATTTGTCTTTGTGTTTTCCACTGTTTAATTGAAAAAGTAAACCAATTTTACTTTTAGCCGTGAAAGGATAGTATGGTGGATAATCCCGTACAAAATGTTTGCCGAGATTTTGGTGAGACCTCGGCGAGATTCTCGGCGAGCTTTTGGCCGCCGAGATTTTCATATAGCTCGCCGAGATCTCGCCATGAATCTCGGCATTGGTGAGACCTCGGTGAGATCGCCAGCGAGACCTCAGCATTCTCGGTATGAGCTCCTCAGCGATCTCGCCGAAATCCGTGCAAAAAATTTTGCATGGGTTTAACTTTGCATCAGTCACAAGTAACACAAAATTCGCTCACCTTCATTTGAGTGGGATCTGGATCCTCTGATGGTTACCAGCCTCCCGGTTACAGATCTCCTAACCGCTCGTCTTGAGCGCTTTATTGCCTCGATATGGGAACTGTTTGCGGATTGTTCATTTTTACCTGGGAAGAATATAAAGGAATGTCATTATCAACAGCAAACAGAGAATCTTCATTAATATATGACGCCGGGTCTGGGAGTCGAACCCTGGCCAAATTGGTGGGAGGCGAGTGCTCTCAACACTGCGCCAACCCGGCTCCTCAGAGAGGGTAAAACGCAAGAACCAGGTCGGGATTCGACTCCAAGCCAGATCTCTCGACCCATAGCCTGCAAACATATAAAGCAACCACAAACCGAGAGCAATGATGGGCTGCCTCCGCTCAATTATTCCAGCCCCTGTTACTTGCCCTGGAATTCAAATGACATAGAATAAAACGACGAAATTTTCAAAGGCAGTACCATCACAATTGTACATTCTTTTGACCTGAAGAGCATCAGTCTTGGAGATCCTCCTGTAGGGACGGGCCCGAACTTTCCTCAGGGGTACTATTGTTTTCCTTCTTGATGATCTTGAGAAGGCGTTTAGTTTGTAATGCATGATACTGGAGTAATCATATGGTGTATTCAGTGAGTCAATGTCTTGCCACGTCTTTTTCAGAAAGGCGTGCTCCCAACCTGATAAAATGAAACGAAGTACATTTACGTTGCGTGACTGTGTTGCATATAGTTGTGGCAGTGACACCATAAGGTTACGCCATAGGTGTGACTTTAAACTGACGGTTATAAATTGAAATACTTGGTGGACGACCTACGATATGTTCCAATGGGAATTCAAGGGTTTAAAGTCAGTAAACTTTAATACTCAATAGGTAGCAGCTATCCAAAACTACTTTTGTTTGTTATTGTAAGCAGCTTCTATTGTTTTCAAGACAAAGTCATTGTTTCAATTGTTGAGTCTTTTGTTTAGGGCTAGGGTATCAAACCAATCACATTATATGTTAGGAAAGCTGCTACATCGCCCCTCAATAGAATACCAGACAGTCTTACAGGAGTTTAAAGTATGGAGCTTGAGAAACGGCAAAGCCAACGGTCACGAGGATATCGCTCATTAGTAAAATCCAACTAGTGGTCTATTATCAATGCTGCGTTCTGATTGGTTGAGCTACTACCAGGCTATATGTTATAGCCCACTAGTAGCGAAAGCGCCGGCTTTGAAAACCAAAACAATGGCGGCTGAATTGCGTTTTGCTGCAGTTTCGGACGAGTATTAAATAAATCTATACCTTCGGCCTCATGGGCTATTGACTCAGAGCCCAATCGGGCTCGAGGAATAATTGTTAATCACAAACGACCTTGTCCTCGGTTGACTAATGTACGCCCTAAAACAGGAGCACGGTGGCTCGACATGCAATACTTCAGATGCTTGGTGTTTTTGTACCTTTAAAAAACTATTGTTTTTTTCACGTGACGTCATAAAATTTTAAAAACTAAATTCGCTGGGCCTGCGTAATTTTCATTGTCACCACGTGAAAGAAATCCTAAAAATACACCTATTCACAAGTTTTCAGCTAGATAGTGTCCTTTGCATGATGAATTTTCGAGATTTCCGCCGTACGTGACCTCACGATGGCACCGTGGCAAAGCTGTCGTGCTCTAAGAAAAGGTCTTTTCGCAGAAGTTTTGCAGTTTAATCAGTTCAAGTATCAGGAAAGATGTGTATGTGCATATACACTAGATCGTGAGGAATGAGCAGTCGCTTTTATGGCAAAACTCAGTGACAGATGTTTTCTTTGATTTCCGGCCACAAGTGGCTCTGGGGACACATGATTCGATTGGCTGAAATCTAAAAAAGGGAGTCCAATCGCATCTACCGTTTTAAACGTGCCAATGATTTTGGATTTTAAAACGGCTCATGTGATTGGACTCCCTTTGTTTGGTTTCAGCGAATCAAATCGTGTGTCCCCAGAGCCACTTGTTTCCTCGCGCACAGGCCCAGCCGGCTAGGAGGGACAAGTGGCTCTGGGAACGAGAACCCGACGTTAGGCTAGAACCAGACTTTTCGTTCCCTCGTCACCAGACTCGTCTTTAGCCATTCTCGTTCCTCGGCGCTTGTTCCTTACAAGAAGCAAGTGGCGCCGAGTACACATGATTTGAGTGAAATAAAATCAACCGATTTAAACTCATTTTCGTCCCCAGAGCCGCTTGTCGCTCTTAGCCGGCTGGGCCTGTGCATGAGGAACAAGTGGCTCTGGGGACACACAATTTGATTCGCTGAAATCAAGAAAAGGAAGTCCAATCACATTGGCCGTTTTAAACATGCTAACGATAAAGGATTTCAAAACGGCTTATGTGATTGGACTCCCTTTGTTTGATTTCAGCGAATCAAATCGTGTGTCCCCAGAGCCACTTGTTCCTCGTGCACAGGTCCAGCCGGCTAAGAGGGATTAGCGGCTCTAGGACGGGGAGGATTTAAACTTTCTTACGACAAAGAAATTTTAAAACGGCTGATGTGATTGGACTTCTTTTGTTAGATTCTAGCCAATCAAATCATGTGTCCCCAGAGAAACTTGTTCCTCGTGCACAGGCCCAGCCGGCTATTAAGAGATACAAGCGGCCCTGGGGACGAGTTTGTTTTTTAGCCTGGAACTATGAGGCCGTCTCATCTTCTACAAGTCAAGTTCTTAAGGTACAATTTTAACGTGATCCAAACTTGAAGACGATGTTAAATATCTTATTAACTAATTTAAATTCTGTGTACGAACTGACCTCTGTTCACGTTTTTCCAAATTATCTTCACGTGTTCGTCTCTATCGGGTCTGCTCTGCTCGTGCCAGAATCCTATCACGTGACCGATCTCGTGTAACATCACGTGATGATACTCACATCCGAATCCAACAGACACTTCCCTGCGTTCATGTCGCGCCTTGCCCACTGTACTGTAACAGCTGGATTTCAAGACAGCATCAAAAGTTAAAACATTGTTATCGGAATTTCGGTTTAATTAATTTGTCACTCCTCTGCTCACTCTATAGAGCGACGTTCTGAGTTTAGCTCTCAACAAAATTATTTTTCCTCCGTTTTCTTTTGATTTTTCTTTATATAGAGCTGGAACTGGCGCGTATCAACGGCACCACAATCTTGTGTTATTTTCTAATACGGAATATCTCGTCATCTTCGTAACTCAGGAAAAAAATCACCATTTCCTTCATTGGGAAATTGCTTAATTCACGGAAAATTTGTCAAATTTCTTTTTAAGGGCCCCTGTAATTTAAAAGACGTCGTCTTTATCGGAGAAAGCGACAGGAGAACACCGCTGAAATTCAGGGTACAGGATAAAATGTTATTGCAGAGTTGGGGATTAACTTTGCAGCGTGGTGGGAGACACTCGTTTAAAGAAGGGAACGGGGATGGTCATTGGAAAATTGAATTCAAATTTAATTCAGAACATGGCTTAACCTTGGTGTGACCCTGAAAGATACAGTTTTTTGGTTGGCGTACGGGCCGGGGAGGGGGACTGGGGCTGCAACCTCCCGCCCCCCGAAATTTTGGGAAACTCAGATTTTTTGGCATTTGGGCAGAAAGAGACATTTGGGTACGTTTGGGCAAATGGTTCACTGCCCTTCCCCCCGGCAAAAAATGCCCGCACGCCTATGTGCCTGAGCAGTAAATAACGCCAAAAAAGTATGGCGGCGTGTTTCTATTTTTTCCCGTGCAACCGAAAACAGGACTTCTATGCCGGGCTAAAAGTAGTGGCTTCTGTCATTAACACCCTAAGTTGGACCGAATTAATTCCGTAAAACCCTTACTGCATTTACTCAATTAAGCGCCGTCCCCGAATAAGCACCGCCCTTGCACGGAATAAGCGCCAAATATGAGAGCAAATGAGACCAGAAATATTAAAGAGCGCCGCCTTCGGATAAGCGTCGCATTCATTCTCAACAAAGCGCCGCTTAAACAAAATATATATCATCAGATTGAATTATTCGAGGAGTCAAACAAACGAGCATGCACGGCGTAACAGCTCAATATAACCAGCCTCAGAAGTTTATTCTACTGGAAATATTTTTTTCAGTTAGGAGTGTCTGTATTGGTGTTGGAATTTGCTTGATATCATTTACAAGTGTTATGGTTTTTAAAGAGCGCCGTCCTCAAATAAGCACAGCAACAGAAACCAAAAAAATTGAAATCGACTAAATGCGATAACTGGCGACCAGCTGGCGACCATTCCGTCCCATTCAGATAGAAGCCTCCCCCCCCCCCCAAGAGGGAGGAGGGGGAGGGAGGAAAACTAACTCATTTCAAAGTGAAATAGCTAATTGTAAGACATTATAAAACGAAGAAAAATGCTCAAAAATGAAAAAAATAAAATATTCTTACTGAGTTCCCCTGAAAAACGTGACATAGTCCTTCTCGTCCTTTCGTTCCACGAACTTGAGGCACGTTTTCGATTCCCAGTCATCCATAGCAAGTCGGATAATACTTTGAAGTTCTGGCATATTTTCTGTAACACAAGAAATATTAACACACGTACGTCAGAAAAAAGTCAGATGAAAACAATATTGGTTCAAAAATTGATGCAGCAAGTGAGGTTGACATTTTAATTTTAATTTGACTTGTTACCCGGGTCGGCTTCTGTTTACATCGGACCAGTTTGAAATCAATCCGGACCGGTCCCAAACGGTTCCATGTAAACATCTGGTACATTCTTCTGATTTGCAGATTCGGTTCCAGAACGTTCCCGTGTAAACAAAAGGTCAACTTACTACGGATCGGATCCATTTGAATGCTTTTTGAACCGATCCCGTACTCATCAAGATAGTCTGTTCGAGGCTCACGAAAAACGGGTCCTCAGTGGTCCTTATTTGTGGAGGGGGGTGGGGTGGGGTTGGGGGAGGGGGGTGACAGGATCCAGGCAGAATAGGAGGCTGGAGGAGTACGGGAGGGGGAGAAGAGAAGGCCGGAAGCGGAATTGCAAAGGTGCCGTGTGTAATATTTTTCAATAAGAATAAAACAAAGAGGCAGGAGCCCCTAAAGAAGGGACGGGAAGTGAAATGTAATAGAAGCGGGAGTTTCACAACCCCATCCCCCTCCTCCTGTTTCCCCATTTAATCGACGCAAATACGCCAGTATGATTTTCTTAGATAACTTACTCAAACTGCAGTCAAACACATATGGAATGACTCCTCCCTCCCACAGTAAGGTCTTCTCTCGGGTGGCAGCTGGGGGTTTTCGCGGGAGATCGAAGTCATCCGCACCGCTCGGTATATCAAGCAACACTTTCTGGTGGTCCGTCAGTTTCATGTCACCATACAACCAGAAATCTGGCATGGTCCTTGGGCTGGAATCCTCTTCTGTTTAAAATACAATTAAAAATATACTCTTACAAATTAACTAGAGGATGTTAGCTTAGATTTTTCATTTATAAATGGTCATAAAAATTAATTTAAATTTCACATCAAATACACTTATATAGCTATGAACACTGGCCTGAATTAAGTTTGTCCTTCGGAATCCGTCGAAAAGGAGCACTGTCGCGGATGTCCTCATTCGAAGCCACACTTATATTTCTTCTCAATTTATTGTTATTTACTTTGCTAAACTATTATTTTGAGGTTCCTAAAGATTTCAAAGCAATTTTATACATAACCAAAGAAGGCTTACTTTTATAGCGAATAAGCCCATTTAAATCTTCCTCATACAGTCTTAGCCATGACAGTTTAATTTCGGTTAATCATTCCGTTGGTGATTTCTCTTGCTAGGAAATTTATTATTTTGGGTTCATTTTTGCTGATTTGTCAGACAATTCTACATCAGAAAAAGGTTGTTTACCATTTACATGAGGAAACCGGTTGGTTGACGGTTTGTGCAAATGAAAAGCAAAAATCCCCATTCGAAATTTCCGTTCGGGATTGACGTGTACCATTTACAAAACAGATCCAATTTACCGAGAGAGAACTGTACGAGTTGGACATATTGGCATAGGGCCTTGGAACTGGATGCGGATGGCAAATCTAAGCACATTTTCCGTTCGGATATTCCGGCTGGGAATTTTTGACTACCTTTCAAGACGTTCCATTTATTTTGGAACATTTTCGTTCAGGCAAATCAAAACAGTCTTACCATTTACTTTTTTTTTTTTTTGACATCCCAACCGAAATTTCCGGAAATGACTTGAATATCTTAACGTAGCTGATTTTCAAAGGAAGCACCGGCTCCTCCCCTCCGGCACAAAACTCCTTCCCATACCTGCCTCCACGAGCACCGCCATGATATTAAAGATCCTGGGTAAGATCGAATAATAAAGTGTTCTGGATCTGTTCAGGCCCGCAAATGATCCCGGCCCGCAAATGATCCCCAAATTGGACCGCGAATGATCCCAGGACCGGAAATGATTCCTGCAAGTGATACCGTAGAAAAATAGAATGGAGGAATGGAATGGAATTTAGGTTCAAATCGTTCAAATACTGTAATTTTGCTCATTTTGCTTGCGTTACCTTTAATAACTGTTGTGTTTTAAAGAAAATAAAATGGACTTTGTCATTTTCAATCCACTGTCCAAATTCGTGAGTCCCCACATTGAGTCCCCTTTATGGTGAAGCGATCATTTCCGGTCAGGAGATGATTTGCGGTACCATCTGGGGATCATTTGCGGTCCTGGGATCATTTGCGGTCCCGGGATCATTTGCGGGCCTGTTTTTATCAGCTGCCCACCAAACCTCACGCAAAGCTCGTGAGGACGGTATTGAATTTTGTATAAACATAGCAAAATACCGCTTTTATATACCAAAATATTAGCCTGCAAATGTCCGTGAGTTGATTGTCACTACTTTATAATTAGCCGTCTGACCCGGCCGTCTGAAGAAACAATCTACATCATCTTTTGTAAAGCTATAAGTGACTACAATGAAAAGGGGATCAAGAACTTCACATTGGTCAAGTTGCCAAATTACAGTCATGAAAAGCACACATGCTTTCCATTTTCGCCAGCAAGTCAGCCACACAAGATTTATTTATCCACCAACTTTGAATCTTGTGATGTCGCTAGCCCTTTTTCTACATTTTTATTCCTAGCAACGCGGTTGCTCGCGCTCCATGTTGTAAGATACCCGGGAGGATACTACGTCCTAAAGAAAACTTTGCAAATACGGGTTTTTACTGTTACCTTCATCGTCGTTGTCACTTGGTAGTTCGGCAGTTGCTAGAGACACGCTGGATACCAGCAGAATCCAGGAAATGTGAGGCTTCATTTTACCTTACAAGATTAAAATCACATGTTTTTTCACGTGTTACTGAATTCATTTAGCTGAAATCTGTCATCATCTAAATTAAAATAAATGCGTTATTCTTGTCTGCACGACAAACTTGATACATACCAATTGACGCTGTTTTTATAATTCACCTAAAAACATGATTTGATTGCAAACTAAGATAAAGCAACCTGGCTGTTTCACTGTAGGATATTTCTAAACGTATTTAAAAAAATGAAAACATTTACCTGATTAACACCTTTTCTGACGAGCGTGATGGCTTCAAGAGTTTATGGAGAGAAGGCGGAGTTGAAATAACTTTCCAGGTCGCCGGCAGGGAGGTTGACATTCAGTGACTGAAATTATGCATAGGAGTTGCTTTTCAAGGACCTCACTGTTACAAAACAAACAGTTTTAAACAGATTTGTATTCCAGAGAGAAATAAAACCGCAATTGAGACCTGTTATTGACAAGCTTTTCTAAAGCGGCGTCATCATGCAGCATTGCCAGCTGTTTCATTTACATTATAATTATTCAATTGTTTTTTGTTCGCAGTTGGGCTAAATTTTTGCAAACAATACTTCTCTTTTTCTGCTATTTAGAATCGATTCAGACCGAAATTAATGATTGCCGAAGTCATTTGTTGGCTATTAGCACTAACCTTGCCAATTCACTACCAATTGCAAAGGGAAGTCGCTGTAATAAGTTTGCAGTAAAAGTAAGGGTCGATTGAGGTTACAATCAGCGTATTTTACAATCATTATAACTATTGGCTGTGCTAATCGCCAACGTAGACATTAATGCTAAATGATGAACACATCTCTGAGATCCTAGGTTATTCAACCAGCAAATTGCACCATTTCATGATCACTCACCCCTTTTCACAGTGTTGTTCAATAGTTCCAGCAATTTAATTAATTGTCCTTTTGTGAATTCTTTGTCGGTTTACTTTGAATGGTTTCATTGTTATTCAAAATTATCAGAAGTAATCATCAGTTAAAAAGTGAGTAATTAGTTCCTTAAAATAGTTTCTAATCAACATTTCACTCAGCTCAGTAACCAACCTTGCGCCATTAATTAGCGTCTTTGGCTTCAAGATAAGTAAAACAGGGTCTAAGCGTTGGTTACCAGACCCACCGACCAAGATATTACATTTATTTGACTGCTACTAAGTTTCTGTGAATGAATGAAAAAAGGCACACTGTACAAAACCTTGAAAATTCAAAACATCTGTTTGAAAAGCCAGTAAACATGTCTGTTCTGCGAAGGCACGTAAGGATCTTTTGAAAGTGTCTCTACGGTACGGTGCTTATAATAATTTGTTATTCCTTAGTTTGAAACAACTTCGAGATTACTTCTCACTCTGTCGACCCTCTGGATGTTAGCCCGTCTCCCCTCCCTTCAGCGTCCGTTTTGTCAGGTGGCACCCACCAAATATGCGTTTATACTTCTGGATAAAGGAAGGCACATTTTAGAAAAGTGTCGATCTTGCCAAGGAAAACCTTGCAAAAACTCCGGAAATCTTGAGATCAGAAAACGCAGGCCATAAAAACACACAATGATTTCAATGATTTTCACTTTTTAACTCTGTAAGCGATAAGCATGGATAAAGTTTGTTTCTTAAAGATAACTAAAACTAATGCATTATTAACCAATATTTCACGATCACGGCTGACATCTTTAAATAATTTGAGTACTCAGCTAGAAAACTAAGATTGACAGAATAATACTCCTGAGGCAGCTCACCTGAGGCTAAAACGCCTGCTAAATAAAGATTAAAGTTTCCATCCACACGAATAATATTAGCCCCTGAATGTATTGTAGAACCGGACAACATCCTGCCTTCCAACTGATTTGAAGCTCACGAGCCCGGTTTTACCCTCTGGGATCGAACTAAAACCGATTGAAAGCCTCCAACTGTTCTGTGTCTTCCATAGTTTACAGTATTTTAAGAAATTTTTGATCTTCATTATTACGTCATTCAGGGCCTTTACTCGGCTATGTTAGACATACCGGGCGGTTTGAGTATCTGTTGTGTTTAAACCCCGAGACGTTACATATACGTAATGTAAACATATCTAACAAAACCTAACAAACCTAACAACAATTCTTTCCAAAAAATTAAGTTCAATAACGATCTTCTTTCATTTTTTTTGTTATTTTCATAGCAGCATGCCAACTCGTAAAGATCACTCGAGTTAATATTATCAGAAGATATATGGAATGCAGTACTAAGCTACAAAGAGAAAGCGGATTATACAGTATCGTTCGTCACGCAATTATTATCAACATACTCAGAGTAAGTCAGTTGTATCTCGTGTAGAATGGTGAGCATAGTTGCTGGAGGGGAATGATCATCATCCTGAATATAAATGAATATCAAGAAGTTGTCGCCGACTTTAAACTGTTCTCTAGCCTGATTTGTCGAGCTCAGTTCCCAGTTGGTAATAATCTTTTTCAAAGTTCCCCAATTTAAAATTAGACATCCATCTACCAGTTTGGTGTATTGATAACTGCGTTTGAACCACTTTAATAGTGCCACAACGTTATCTTAAAGCGAAAAAAATCTACGCCATGATAACCTAAACGTACACTGAAAATAAAAGTCTAGTTTTATTAAAAAAGCACCAGATTTTTATCCTAACTACGAAAATTCGGGTAGTTGTTTCCACATCAAAGAACTCGTGTCTAGATCTTGGAAAACCATCAAGAAACTGTTACAGTTTGCGCTCCCCGAATATTTTTTAGGATCTTCATCTTGGAGTTATTGGGGCCTTTCGTGTACAAGCTAAACACCGCTTTGACTAAAAATGTAGCAAACTTCATTCGGAATTTATCAACGATGACAACGGTCGCAAAGTCTGAAAAGCCGCAAAGCTTACAAACTATGTCAAGAAACTATGTGACGTTAATTCTTTCAAGAGGGCTAATATATCAGCAAAGAAATTCCAATAGTGATAATGTTTCTTTTGGTACAAGATACCATCTGTGAATATAAAATATAATTATTTGGTGCTCGAAAAGTTATTCATCTTTTCGCTTCATGTGTGGTTGAAAAAGAATAACCGAACAAAAATATAAATAGTTTTATTTCGCAAGCGTTTCGAACACATGTATTTTCTGTTCTTCTGAGCAACTTGAATGCATTTCAGAAAAGAAAATAGGATTTGTAATTAAAGCTATTTCAGTGATCTTTAATTAACGGTTTTTAGCCATGTAGGAAGATTGTAAATGGGCTAATACAACATGATCCAATCCACTGCTCAGCTGAAAAAACAAACTCTATAAATTTGATTTGCTCAACTGAGAAACCGGAGATGTTCATGATCAGAGCCACTGCTATCAGCGTGCGTGATCGTGGATAAGAAACCGAGTTATCTGGCCATTGAGACTTGTTAGTGGAAGCTAACTGCCGGTTTAACTTATGCACTGAATGGGAGTTTAGTTGTTCTATATAGCTTGGAAGATCAGTGACTGCTGAGTGACATGAATCCTTTTTAGCAAATCGACATTAATTAGACAATCAAGCAATTGCAAACCGATATGTGGTGCCAATACAAAAGCAGAAAGTCAAGAGCAAATAATATTCCATTCTTTTTCCAAATTGTCCCGAGTAAACGGACCATTCCATTCCGGAAATGTCCATGATTTGTTAATAAGCTAATAAATATTTTTTCGCGTTGTCGTGTAAAAGGCCCATACAATACACTACGCGCAGTCCCTTTCTTTCTCAGTCCGTCGAGCGCGAATCGAAAAAATGGCCGCGCGAAACCTGGGAGACACGCCCAAACGGAAAAAAAGGGACTACTCGTAGTCTACACATACAATGGCCGATGTGAATACCTGGTAGGCAATGATACGTGCTTACCGTAGAATTGTTCTGTCGTTTAAGATTAATAAAGCTAGGTCTTTGCATCAGACCTTTCCTCTAAAAGCGGGGATCAACACAAAAGCTTCGTATGCAGAAAACGTGAACAAAAATCACGAAAACAGCAAATCGTTTGTGCAAAGCACTTTTAACACGTCTTTCTGTAAGTGACTTTTTATAAGTGTATTTATAAATGACTGATGCCAGAGAAAATGCAAAGTTGTAATCCTTTAATCCTAAGTGAACCAGCATTAAATTTCTCCTAACTACATAATCACAAGAAAAGGTCGTGAGAACTTAAAATTTTCACCAAAGATCACCAAAAAAAAAGAAATTTTCTTGATTTTAAAATGTTTCCCAGCTAGCGCCATAAGAAATGCATGGAGATGGTTGGGTCGACTATCATGCAGTCACATCGCTGATCAGTCCAAAGCATACGGCGATGTTTTTAATTTTGTGGCTAAAAGTTGACTTGCGAGATGACAAATGATAATGAAAGTATGCTTGTTCTGTTAACATTTCATCGCCCAGAATGCCATTGTCTTTTGCGACATGTACTTGCAGTACCCGGTTTTGGGGCTACACATGGTTACATAACGAAGCAACGATGATTTCTAAACGTATAACAATCTTGCATGGTTTTAAAAGAAACAATTGTTTGTTCGCTATCCACTCTGTTTCAAATCGCTTCGAGCTATTCCCAGTTCTAAAACTGAAATGCACGGGAAACAGAGCAGAAATAGTTTATACCCATCGTTGACTGCCGTCATAGAAAACATAGATTTGTTTGTTAAATAACTTCGGAAACGGATGCAGCCAATTGCGTTTGGCACCTTTTTAAATTTGATGACCAGTTTTGCTTCTTGTGAACATTTGTGGATACAGACCTGCCTATCGGCAGACCTACCGCAGATAGCTTGGCCTTTATAAAACGTGAGAGCTACCTACAGTGAGGCACGTAATATGAAGATTTTCCGGTTTAGTTTCATAGTTCCAAATGCCCAGGGGTCAATGTGCATTAGGACATTGAAGGTTATGGAGTGCTTGGAGGATCAAAATTTAATAAGAGATAATGACAGTTTCTATTCGTTTAACTTTTTTATTCGTGTGTATGGCTGTTAGGTAATAAGGCGTTCTGCTTTCGTCAATTTTATTGGGCTAAGTTAACTTTTCTTTTCTGGTAGATTCAATGGAGATAGTGCTTCATGCAAACATTTGGGTGATCCGCTGCCAAGGTTAGGCGGACAATCACATTTTTAATACCTTTCAAAAATCAGTTGATCCATTAAATCGGTTATTGAGAAAATCTCTAAATGCCAAGCCAGTTTTCTTCTGCATAAAAACTTGCGTACGTGAATTGAACTCGCTTCAGTGATTCGAAACTTGACCTTGTGCCAAACCATTCACAGTGCACTCTCACTCAAGTCGCATGTTCTTCTCGAAGTTTCCTTTAAAATAATCTCGATGTAACGTCTTAGCTAATTGGTAAACATATATTTAACGATTATTCCACGAGCGCGCGTTGGATATGAGATGGTAGATAGCCAACGAGGCGCGTAGCGCCGAGTTGGCTATAACGTTCTCATATCCAACAAGCGCGAGTGGAATAATTGTTTTATTAAAAATGTCCAATTTATTGTACAAACATTGCGAAAAATGCATTCTTTTTCGCGTACACCTACCATATTTGTAGGTCAGTGGTATATGAGCTCATATACCATTGCCTCTAAATCAATCAAAACTCAGGAAATGTAATGTAACAAGAAAATGTCTGTACAAGTCAGCAGGAAGATGTTTCCTTTTAAGAAGCCGACTGAACGAGATTTTAAGGTAAATCTATTGAAGCAGATTCACAACCCTCATTAAGTGATTCGACAATTTGTGTTTTAGCTTGTGTTTAACAATGAAATATTAATTGTTCATATCATTTTCCTGGACATGATGTGGTGGAGGAAGTGAATTGTCCAAATTGCAAGAAATTTTTTATAATCTTGAATAGTCAAATGACAGCCAACATGACCAATCATCACTCCTATTGGTCCTATTGTGCTAAGGGTTACATGTTTTGTAATAGCTACCTCGTATTTGTATGTGAAATCGATATCTCCCAAATCATTCTAAGTAGCATATGGCAGTCTGCGGCCTTTCCCTTCACCAAGGAAACACGGAAAGGCGCAAAACTCTGGAACAAAAATTTATTTTTCAAATCGGCACTCTTAATCCTCACGGTATCAACGAACGCTTTTCATTCAACTAATTTATTCCGTTGTTTTCACTTTACCAGGCACCAGCCAATAGCGAAGCTCCATCTTTCTGTATATAAAAAACACACGACCCACAATTCCTTGATTCGCTCCGACGAAGGGCTAACGCTCGAAACGTCAGCTCTTGAATCTCTTTACGGTGGCCAATTCACATTTTCAACCCAGTTGATATTCCAAATTATAACATTTTTTTAGCCATTCGTGAATATAGTTACACATACATGAATAAAATATCTAAAAAATAACCCTAAAGTTGCAGTTAAATCTTATCTTCAGAAGGTTATCGATCAAGGTGATACTTGTATCGTACATTGATAAATTTGATCTGCCGTCTTTCAAGCTGTAGTTCCAGGATTCTTTTATCTTATGATTTCAGCGTAATGTTTCCTTACTTACTATCAAACATATAACATTACGACGTACAAAACCCAACCACATTTCCGGTACTCATTTGAAACCACTCCCCTGTGGCGAAAAGCGAGCGAAAATAATGAATGGAAACTTATACACCTGACATCGGTGGATATTAACGAGCAATCAGTTATAGTATACTTCCGAATTTCCGGCATTTTAAAGGTCCATAAATTATTCCTTGGCAAAGTAAATCATTCTTTGCCTACAAATGCATTAGGCACACTGTTTCATTTCTAAGTGAAGAAAAAATTTGCAGTGAATCATTGTTCATTTCCGGACATAGTTGGAGAGTTGCTGCCAGTTTCGCGGTATGTTTACAAAAAAAATTGTGACAGGTGAAGATAAGCCTTGAATGGGTTTACTTTTCCGCTGCATAATTCTTACAGCCACTTATGTGCAGGGTACAGAATTGACAAATCTGCATTACGAAAGTTGAGAAGGAAGCAAAATAAATATCAGAATGGACATTCATCGCCTTTTGATCTATATAAGCCAGGTGATACGCTTATATATAAATCTAAGGAAACTCATGCACTGTCGAATTGTTTATTGCTTACTCGTACAATGTTGGAATTCTTTCTGTTTTGCAATTCGGCAGTCGTTGCCGTCGTTTTCGCGGCATTTCGTGACTGCATTCGTTGCTAATATTCGAGCTATGCCAAAGCAGGTGAAATAGCTCAGGGAAATCCATAAGGCAGCACTGCTGGGTGCAAAAGTGAAAGGGATTCTAGCTGCGCTGATGATCGGTTCATTGAATCATTTAAGAGCTCAACAAGACCTTTCGCAAGTTTCTGAGAGTTCCATATTGAAAGAACGACTTTAGAATTGCTTCCATACGATTAGATTATAGAAAATAACGTTTTTGGAATTCCAATCCTAATACGTTTTTGGCTGTACGTTAAAGGGGCCGATCCAATTGGCTAAGTGAAAAAACACGAGATACATGCATAAAAATACCATTGAAGTGCTTGCAATTTGTAGGCCACCGTACCGGCTTTACAAACAGTTTCCAAGTTGTCCGTCCCCGAATTTGATCAGTTCCGTGTATAGTGAGACATCTGTTTTGTATAAAAATCCAGGTTGACTTTTGGCGCCTTCTACTGAACGTTAAGCCCTCCACAGAAAGGAACAGGGAAATCTCCAACATCACGTAACAAGCATAACATGAAAAGAAAAGCGAGGTTCAAATTTCGATTACAGAAGTAATCTATAAATGAAACATGGCTGTCGCAACAAATCTTTTAGTGAGCCTTTTCAAAGGAAAGCAGTTTCCTATTTTGTTTCAAAACCACCACTCGCCGGCACACCTATGAAATACATATAAACATTGCAACATACAAGGGCTGATACATGGGATAAACTTTCCAATTTTGAGCGCGAAAGTGAATTATGCGTACCTCCTCTTACACGCGCATATCAAAACAACGCCCGGTGGTGCTTCTAAAACTGCGAAAAATGCTGCAAAAAAATTGCAACCCACCTACCTGTACAAGATTCAAACAATTAAGCTCTTCATCTCTCGGGAAATTCCCAGCCCTCTGATGATCGTTCGTTTATAATATAATGTAATCCGTAGCTGAAAAACAATCTCTCTGACTCTAGTGCTCGGGTTAAAGGTTAAAACGCGAGGGAAACCCAAGTCTTTGGTTTCAAGCGCGATGTATCATTCTTTTTTCTACATCTAATCCAAAATTGACAAGCTTAAACCACGCTAAGCTAGACATTTCTCGATACCGATGAAATGAGGTTGAAAAGTAAAAAAGGGAATTCACCAATTTTTGGATGAACGTCAAAACAGTAGACACGTACTCGCGATCGATGTATACGTGTATTTATATCAAACAGGGCTTCCGTATATTAAGATAATGTTGACTAAAATCTGCCTTTCGAAACACTACATCCTAGCTTCTTTAATTTGGCATAAAAAGCAAGATAGCGGAGAAGCTGTGGCTTCCGTGAAGCAGTTCTGGAGCTTGGTTTGAACACAGCAAGTGACAGCCCAGAACTCAACACCGTTCCTCGAGTGCATTACTCAAAACAAGACGGCGCTAACAATAGAACAAATCCTGACAAAAATGGACAGGATCCAAATCACTCGATACTCAAGTAATACACTATATTTTTAGCATGCTAAATACTTGAGGCTACTTCTAGATTTTGTTGGAAGATCTTGGAAAGAGTCGAAGGCAAAATGGGAAAAACTTGAAAGTTATATCCGTGAACAAGGCCGGTAATAGTCTGACATGCCGGAAAATAATTTCTTCTAATCCTGCAAGCTAAGCTTGACCTTTGGTCGTTTTTGCAGGAACCTTTCAGTTTAGAATTATATGCGAATTTCATCCTTACAAAAGTCAAATAAGTTAAGCGGTATTTAATGTCGATGTTTTGTTCCCAAAGGCTAAAAATAAATAGGTGGGCCCCTCCATATAATGATCGTTTTATAGATGTGTAAGTCAGTTTTCGAATTTTGTCAGTGCCCGAACTCGGGCGAACTTGAGTGGGTGCCAACTTTGTGTTTTGCCTTTCCCTTTATAAAAAACTGAAAAGTTAGAAAAAAAAACCCGAGTCAAAGCAAATTG
This sequence comes from Blastomussa wellsi, assembly GCA_947652115.1. Classification (NCBI taxonomy): domain Eukaryota; kingdom Metazoa; phylum Cnidaria; class Anthozoa; order Scleractinia; family Plerogyridae; genus Blastomussa; species Blastomussa wellsi. Next base: position 41,455,735 of record OX393561.1, read on the forward strand.
TTTCTTATTATATTATGTTTGATATAAAAACGAAGACATGACGATTTGTTGAAATCTACCGAAATATTTAGTTCAAATCACAATAAAAATGCAAAGTATGTCTCACAAAGTCACGCACAGCCAAATCACACATGTAATCACGTTTTCGTTGCATGTTTTGGAAGCACGTGGCGAGTCTCAGGTTGTCTATGAAAAGAGCCTTTGTTTCCTTTGACCAGTGGTCAGTGATCCCCTTCAGGTCAACGAAAATTTTAAAAGCGTGACAAGGGAGGACAGTCTTGTTAGACAGAGCGGCATGTTACAAATGCAAGTTAGCCAAGGTAAAGAAAGAAAGAAAAAGAAAACAGTGAGCTACATTGTAAAGCCAAACTCGATTTATAAAAATAAATGTTTACAAGTTCGAAGAAAGTTTCAGAAGATAACTACAGTTCTCAATTATGTATAATATAATATTGCAAACAATTCAGCAGGGCTGATATAGATACTTCGTAAAAAGTAGACTTTGCGAGCACATGATCGGATAAAGCTGAGTTGCAAGCGTGGACAGCATTTCGCCCTATTGGGTCTCGTCAGCACGGTGTAGCGAGTATGATAGGACGAAACAGCGCTGTTTACGGTTGAAATCCTGCTTTATCGGGTCTTGTGTCGTGTTGGTGTCATTTTTGGGCTTATTAGATCTCTTGTAGATCTTACGTCAGTGTATCGTTTGCAGTCAACCTCGTTCCCAGGGTCTTTTCCCTGGCTTGGGGGCCGTGCGGGAACGAGGTTGGTTTGCAGTCCCTTGGTGTTAACATTATGATACAAGTACAGACGATTTCAGTTTCATGACAGCTGCTACAAAGCCTTTGAGGCGAGGACGCGGTATTTAGATCATATGTTTACTACTGCAAGATCTAAACTTCACATTCGCTGAGAAAGTTTTCTATTGGCCAATTCAGCACGACAACATAAGAAACGATGATAATGAATGACTGCGTTAATATACAAAATGAGATAAATTTGAAAAAAGGTTTTCCCATCTATCCCCCTACTTGGCCCTTTTGTATTTCTTCCTTTTGAGCTCTTCTAAACCTTAGCCTCCATTTTTTTGATATTTCAACTAATTCAATGAACAGTTGGTAATGGCTGAAATTGGCTAAAGTTGCCTGACCTGGCCTCTTAATTTATGCTCTCGTTCTCTTGTACATGTGCATCCGGAATAGTTGACATTGGTTACACGTGATCCGTTGCCAAGGTCCTTTCCATGCCAATAACAGCTTGTGGTTTCCTACTGATATTAATGGGCCCTTTGTACGACCCGGTCACATGGTACAAAATAACACCCTGCTGTTGAGCAAATTACGCGCTGGAACATCCATCTAACTTGCTCACCAGCGATGTGACTGGGTCGTGCAAAGGGCCTATTATAATTTGACGGCTAATGAAGACACTTGAACTGAGCACGTATCGAAAGCCACTTGACAACCAACTACCGGACCTCGTTCCATTACAAGCCGGTGATCACGCAATTCCTGGGTTCATATTACGTCGACTCTCTATAAGCCGGACACGTATCTAAGAGGGACAGTTGTGGCCGGTGTTGATGGTGTCCGTCCTAGAGAGAGTTGACTGTATTTCTTATGGCGCAATAATGGTGCCGAGTTTCAACTGCATTGCCTTGTTATTTGCAGAGATATTCTTCATTTTGTGTTTTGGAGCTCCGTATTTTTGCTGGTTTTTAATAATTTCTCTGAAATAAATAATAATTGAAAACGTCAACTCCAATTGCAGAATTTCCGCTAAGGATGACCATAAAAAGTTTAAAAATGCTGCCAGAAGAAAAAAGAAAGAAAAACATATCACCTCGATCCGCGATCTGATCATGTGATACTGGTCAGCGGATACCTCGATTTGACATCTGTTAATTGACCATAACATGGATGCCCTATAACAAAGATGTAAGCTGATAACGCTGACAAGGTGTTGACAAGGCATGGCTATTTATGGCCGCCATGTTGCGCGACTCCGTCGTCGTCGTCGTCGCCGTCGCCGTCGTCGTGCGTACGCGCCCACGAGCAATACCGCTAGCCATGATAACCATGAGAAAATCAACTCATGGGTTTCCTTTTCTTTCCCATATGAGTATGGAGCTCCGCTTGGAGGCCCTTCGGGCCGCCAGAGCTCCGCTATGATACAAAAACGCGTGAATATCCCTGGAAGGAGAGAAAATATCACACAAAGGAAAGCACCGTCCTTCCTCATTTTGAAAGCGCTTTTGAAATAAGCTTAAGTTCATAGGCATTTAAAGCCTCTGGTTAAATGTACGAATCCACTAGTTTCATATTCAGCTTCCGTTACCATTTGAAAATTTAGCAGCTGCATGTTTCAGGGTTTCAGGCTACGTTTACATGAACGCGATTTCTAATCGAATCGGTTTCGAAGTCAGTGTTTACACGGAGCCATCTAGCCGTCTTCCCAAGTCTCCCAAGTGTTTTCCAAAGCGTTTTGGATAACCAAGCGTTGCCTTCCGTGCCAAGTTCACCATGTTTACTATTTGAGAGCCGGCCAATTTCACGCTAATTGGCAATCGTTTTCAACTCGATGCGGTTTCTCCATTTCAACCGTTTACGCGAGAGATAAAACCGTGTCGTTTTGAAAGCTCTCCACTTTTGACAGCGTTTCCAAATTAAAACTACCCGGTTTCAATTCGACGCCGTGTAAACAAAAGGCATAAACGCATTGAAAGCGATGCGGTTACAAATGAAACCGCGTTCGTGTAAACACAGCCTCAGTTCGCTTGTTACTTGAATAGTTTATCAAATCTTGTTCTCTCATCTCGTGTAGCAGCTACGGGAAGGGGGGGGGGGGGAGTACTAGACCCATGTTTGGGTATAGGGGTGCCACTGGAGGTCTGAAAGACTAAAACTCTGACCCTGTTTAGGACAAAAATAACCTCAAACACATACCCAGTTTAGGACAAAGGAAAACGTTTTGAAGGTCTTGAAGCCATACCCTGTCTAGGACGACAGAAATTATATTCGCCATTTTTACGTTGAGCAGGGGAGTGGGTCGAGTTGGTAGGCGCAAAGCATGCTGGGGCGGGTTTAGGGGACGCGTTTCAAGATGGCGGCAAAGGAGAAGGCAGGTGATACGACAATAACGCTTACAGAACAAGATATTCCCGGAGCAGAGCTTCCCAAACCCCCTGAAAATTGCACTGTAGCAATATTGAAGCGTTGGCTGAGCTGCAGAGGAGCTAAAGTATTAGTCACACTTGTGTTTGTCACAGTAAATTTTGATAATGGCGTCCCCTAAACCCGCCCCACCATGCTTTGCGTCTACCGACTCGACCCACTCTCCCGCTCAACGTAAAAATGGCGAATACCCTGTTCAGGACTGGGGGGTCGAAAACCATACCACTGTATTTTCTTTGTTTAGGACGCATTGGTTAGCTGTAATGCCTTGTTTGGTCTTTTCTTTTGGCTAATTTTGTTTGCCGATACAAGAAAACAGAAAACTATGTCATTGTGTGTGTACCTCTCTTCAAATCTCAGTCACAAATAGTTGCAGTAGTAGTCAAAAGACCAGGATCTGTCTTAATTCCTTATTTTTGTCCCTGCTCTCCAATGTTGCAATGCCACCTTATTCGGATTATTTGCCAAAATCGTGGCCGCAGACGTCAATTAGCTAGCTGTTCCGCATCTCGCAAGTACGTTCAATTCAATGTATTTCATTTCAGTAAATTGTTGGTAAAATGATGTTAAAATATATATTGTTTGCTAAATTGTCTTGGTCGTCTTGCGCAAAGTGCGCGTTCTTTCGTCACATTCGTTTCATAAAAAACGGCGGGAAAAGTTTGAGGCACGTTTTACCATCAACGATGACGTCATTGACGTGACTTAACCATTCACGTGACAAAGGTATAGTTTGTTTCTGCACGGCAAGTTTAAGAATCTTCAGTCATGCACCGCTAACCTTCTAAAATGGGTGCAACGTTGAACCGCGCATTTCGATTATGAAAAATTCCTGCCAATGGTCACGCTGTCACGTGACTGGATGCTGGTGAAACTGTACGTGAGTCAAATAAAAACAGCTTACTCTGCGCAGTGTGACCTTGACCTTCTGTCATCAATCAGTTGAATGTACTTGTATAAAAGGTGAACAGATTATTAGAGATTACAATGCAAAGCCAGAAGCACAAACTGAAGTGAACCGTCTGTTTCCAGTCAACGATAGAAAATCAATCGTGTTGAAATGCATCTTGGCATTTCGATGTTTGCTGATCAATCATTTCCTTTTTGTGCTGAATCGTTTAAAAAGAAATCTGTACTGCACTGATCGCTTCTCATGTTTTCGCTTCTCGTCTCATCTTACGCACAAATGCCATTTTCGCCGTATATGAAGTGCGATATATTGCGAAAAGGATATAGCCCGGGGGGGACTAGCATATGAAAGGGGTGGGGATTCTTCTCGTCTCGCTTAGGGGTGTAAATTTCGGATTTTGGTCTCACTTACGGTGTTCTGGGCAAACCGCTATTATATTTAGCCGTGAAGGTCTCGTTTAGGCCAATAAATTTTGCCCTTTTGCCGTAGTACCAGCCTTGCAATCAATTTGGTTCTCTCTTAGGGTTGCACGCGGAGAAATATAAAAATGTTAACGGACAAACAATGTCGCGTGCTTATGTTGATCAGTGATGTAAACAGAACTGTATTAAAATCCATATGTACTCATATTGAGTAGTCTTCATGTTGATATTTGATATGTATATTTTTAATTCTCTTTTAGGGATCTAAAAAGCTTGGGACACGCCCAGATCGGTCTCCTCTGCTTTAGGGGTTTAATTCAAAATTTCCGACGAGCATCCCCGACCCGCCCCTTTCATATGCGAGTATCCCCGGAATTATAGCCCTTGATAATCAACATAAGATCACGCGGAAACAAGCGTCAAAATAAACTTATAAACAAATCAACTTTGTGCGATGTAAAAATGAATTCTTCGTTACGAAAACGCTCCGATTCGGAACATGAGTAGAACCAAATGAAAAATTTGGCGTAAATATAAACGTATATTATTAATGACATTACATTTCCACGCTCAGCGACTTGGGTACCTGAGGACAAAAGGTTCTATAATTACCTTAGAAACTCTTACTAATGAAGCGTCACGAATTTAGGGACTGCGGATAGGTTCTTTTCTTTCTCTCAAAGACAGACTAGATCAGACTAGTAGAGGTTGTTACAAGAGCATTTCATTGACGAGTTCCTTTCCAACACCGAAACAAATTAGCGTGGTAAATACACACAGTATTCGACGGATATTATGACTGGCTGCAAGCAAGCTGTTGCAGCTTTGTGCTGCGTCTTCAGTCAACACGAGTGAATCAGCTCGGTGAAATGTGTCGAAAAACGCCGAAAATTATTATCGAATGACTTGATTAGCATGCTGCAGACCTCGCGCGGACATGTGACAAACTTTCGATGTATTATTTATTTAATAATAAAGCATCTAGATCTTTACCTTTTCAAATGTTCCTTAGGGCTCGCACTTTCAGATCGTCATCAAGGACTTCGACATCCGTGTGTTTCGCTTCTAAAGCAACGTTGCAGCAGTTTGTTAAGAACGCAAATACTTGTGGCTTTATAATAGTGTCAAGCTTCATTTCTTAACGATGGATTTGATTAGTGTCCAAAAATCACCAACTTGAACATAACCCTTGACTTCCGTTTCCGCTCAGCGGATCTTATATCCGGTCTATCTTCCTCCCTCGCACACTTGACTGACTGAGAATGAAGGTTGGGGTGGACATAGCTCGATATGACAAGACAACTAAAGAAAAAAAACTAGACTTTTCGAACTCGTCCACTTAATTTCTTGTTTTCATTTGAGCCACTTTGGGTACAAAATTATATCGGGGGAGGGGGGGGGGAGCGTTGTGTGCAGCTTTCTGAATTTTAGTTGGATGTCAAGACACAAAATTACTACCTGAAGTTTGGTTTCTAATTTTCGGCATTGCCATTTTGACCTATTTGGTTAGACCTGGCGTCAACAATTTAATCTATCGGTTGAACGCCAATCAAGTTATCCGCAAACTGAATATCAACCGTGAAGTAAGTAATGTTCTACGCTATCAATATAATGAAAGCGTTGTTCTATTTCCCGCCGCATAGCCTGAGGGTTCAAACAAACTGAAGAGTGTTTAGGATCAGGAACTTTAAATGTGTGGGAATTGGGGAGTCAACAGTAAGTCACGCGAAATTTGGTAAACAAGTTAACTTTGTAATTATTTTTTTTCTTGACTGGAAGTTTTTTTAAATTTTTACTGCGGCCGTGGAGCAGTGCCAACCGGTGGACGCACTTGTCGACGTCCTGAAGCAAGTGAACTTAATACACTTCTCGGGTTTTAGCAGCTGGCAGTTAGGGATGTTAGCTCTATCCTTCATGGACTTGTTAAATGCGGTGTGGAATGGTTTGGAATGACAGAAAAATTAAAATAAAATCCCGCCTCCGAACAAGATCAAGATCTAAACAAGCAGTACGCGTACGCCCGGGAGTACATACTTCGTTACGATCTCAGAAATGTACCTGTCTCAGACTCTATTAGAACGAAATGTATCTGTGTGTAAAAAAATGTCCCCGAATTTCAAATCAGTATGTTTTGTCTTCAAACCCACGGTGGTTTCCTTTTATAAAGAAAAGAAACTCACACGAAATCCAAACCTTTTTTTAAAAAACATTTACATCCAGTGCTTTACATAATATGACCACAATAACACCGCAAATCTTTTTGAGCTAAGAATAATGTCAATTTCGGGCCTTACTTTTGACCTCATGTGGCTTTTTGCCATCTTTTTATCAATTACATAAAGCGTTCCCATGTCGTGATAATCCGCAAACCCCGCGCCAAAATGGCGCTCTGGATTTAGAAGCCTTAGAAAACAAGCGATAGCCAAGCTTGCAAATCCCCTCCTAATCTCCCGAGTGGTATAGATAGTAAATGGGCGCTTCAATTCGATGTGGGATGCGCTGCGAGAACAACAGTACAGCATGTGTCCGAACATGATAACCAAAATTAATTAAAATACCAAACAATTTTTTCTTCGGCAAGGGGTTTCCTAGAGGTCTCTAATGTGACCTGTACTAACGGAACACAGGTACCGCGAGCGCTTGCCAAGTTATCTTGAGAAGATTGCACCATCATACTTGAAGCCCCCGGGGATGTTCGGGGGGAGGATGTTCTCTTATATAAGATATATGACTTATATAGGAATGTGTCCCTCCAAAAGGTAATAATGTTTTGGCAGTTTTGATCCAAACATAAGGTAGGGTTGGGGTTCCCGGAGGTGCGCCGCACAAGCCGCCGAAAATTTAGGAAAGTTACCCCGGGGGGGACACAAGCTGTGGCTAGCTGTCTAGCAGCTCGTCCCGTTTAGAATTAAAGGAGCTACGTCACGATATTCTGAGCCATTTTTTTGGGACGAACGAAATTGCCCTTAAAACGTAAGAAACCTGAAACTAATAAACTCAATAGACTGCAAAAACCGTGTACGAAGATCCTGCTTGATTGATAATAGTTTACTAATAGTTTACTAAGGAAGAAAAACACCAAAGAGGTGATACTAAACCAAAAAGGAACAAGGATGGTTAAGGATAGAGAAGATTGAGACGGATTGCAAATGACGAATTTGAAAAAGTTAGGCAAAATTTTTCAAAATGCACAAAGCGTGACGTAGCTCCTTTAACGGGCAAGAACCTAGTTCTCGGTTTTGTAAGTAAGTCATGTGACCCGCGCCGTTTCTAGATATAGTATAAGTATGGTGGCAAGCCGGTAATTGTAACAAAATATTTTTCCTTTTTAACGTCCTTTTATCACTTCGAGTAATGAATTGGCTAAATTTCCGATCGCCGTACTACAGGGCTGGTGGCACGTTAAACACTTTCCAAATTCCTATTTCAATCATTTAAGCAAAAAAAAAATCATGACTTCTTACTTTTCAAAGCCGGATTTCACTGCAGACTGATGACTGGGCGACGACCATATGTTCACAAGCGACAGACTGCGACGATCCTAAGGAAAATAATATACTGCTCTGAATAGAAGATTGCGCGCGAAGAAATGCATGCGAAAAAAATCTAGAAACCCCCTCGTGCGTCTGTTCCTGGTATCGCTTGCGCCCTTAGCATTCGATTAAAAGAAAATTTGATGTTTTTAAACTTGGCACAATGCGGCACCGTCTGTAATTTGTTAGCATGGGGAAGTGGAGTGAGCAATAAAAACATGACATACATTTATGAATGTTGCCTTTTTTGGTAAGTTACTGCTGCCCTTGTGTGGAGCTGGCACTTAAAACTGTGGTAGCACTAGAATAACAACAATATTAACCGCGGAAATGATTTAATCCTCTTATTATTTTCTCTCTTGACATAATTACATAGCTAGCATGTGGACTAGTAAAACAACTAGCTATAAATATTCAGAGTTTTGTTAAAGCCGGTGCAATCGAGACGGTCGGATCGGCGATTAAGGCTTTATATGTGATTGTTTTTCTAGCCTAAATTGTGTCTTGGAGAAAAACATTGCATGCAGGAGTATAATCTTTTCCGTTAATGTTGTTTTAGGTTTTCATCGTAGTTGTAAAATTAATGCCACAAATTGTTGTAACAGCTATTTAACAGTTTTCTGCTCTCTCGATTTCCTCATACCAACGGATGAAAAACACTGATTTGTTTTATTTCCCGCAGTTTCAGCTTATTCCACTCAGAGTTTTTCTCTGTTGCTCCAAAAATTCCCCACAAGTTTTCTCTGACGTAATAAGTCTTCCAAGTCATTTAACGTGCTGTGGTAGCCCTTTTTGCGTGAATTTTTATTGCTGGAAAGAAAAACTAACGAATGACGTCTGGACTGAGAATGTATGAACGAGTGATAGCGCTTTTAGGAGGGCTCACAATGCATGCAGATGGAAACCTCTTGTTTATTAGCTAACAATTGGCTCATTTCCTAACGTACAAGCGGAAACGATATGTTAAGGAGGAAGTTTCCTTCTTGTTTTCTAAGCCCGAAAACGTGAGAAAAACCGCCACGTTTTAATTTATCGCAACATGCTTTCATCGCGGTAGTTATACTGTACATGTTTTACCACCAACGTGCCTCACGGATTGAGACAAGACATTTACGTTCGCGTGCCTGCGCTGAAAATCACTGATCGTTACTCGGAAGAATACATGAATAAATTTCATCGAGAAATGTAGAAAACATTCGTCTGCGGCTCGTGTTTTCTACGTTTTCCTCGTGTTCTCAAATCCCCGTCGTGTTTTATGACAGTGTAATACTGAACATGGCTTAGGCTTCTTTATTTGTTAAATTACCCAGTCAAATATGAAGTAGTAACTGAGTGAGCAATACTTGGGTTCGATCCTGGACATAAGTGGTTGCTACTCACAATTCGTTTACGTTGCACATCAAACATCGAATGAAAACATGATTCAATACTTGTTTGCTTAGTTAGAGAAAAACAAAAAGCTGATAGCTGTGCAACAGTTAGGTCAGCCGCGACTGAAGCATGTTGTTGGGACGAACTTTCAAAAAAATAGAGGGGGTAAGTTTCTAAAGAAACTGTGGTGCTGCGTCGGTGGGAAGTATAACAATATAATTTGGTTTTATCAACTGGGATGATAATGTCAATTGGCCACCGTAAAGAGATTCAATTGCTGACGTTTCGAGCGTTAGCCCTTCGTCGGAGCGAATCCGCTCCAACCCAGTTGATAAAACCAAATTATAATATTTCAAAAAAAATACCATGCTACTCTAGTGTTACTTTAATATTTTGGAAAGATATTTTATGAGCGTCAGTAAAGCATAGGCAACTATGGTTTACTCTTTCGACAACCGTCTAATTTGTAAGTCGGGATACGATAGCTATTTATTATTCAAACAAGAATTTGTCCTGAACTCGATCTCTGAAACTGTAGGTGTGAACAGGAGCCTGTGTGTGGTATAAATGAATTAGCGTGATTGGGCTCATCACCGTATAAGCTGGCATGGATTAAGTATGCCATATGATTTTGCTCCCCCAACGTTCTTCGATCGTGGTTTGGCAAAGACTTGACAGGAAAACCAATCACTGATCTTAGCAAAGAACATTTTTTTCAAGAGGAGACCTTCATTAGCATTACACACCTATTATCTACATCACAAGAAACAGATTAAATGGTCGTAAAATCCGGTTGGATGCTAGACCAATTATTGACACCAGGGACTTTCTGTGTTCTCTGGGTTCGACAGGGATCTATTTTTTGGCAGCAAATTTCCACCTTGTGATGACAGGATATTACATAATTAATTCGGAGTTTTTAAACCCTCTCGACTTTTTAAACGACATCCAGTGTGGTGTCGAAAATGATCACCGTCATGGCAACATGAAATAATTAAATTAAAAAAAATAACGAACTACGTGCGGCTAAACTTGGCCAGTTCGGTATGGTTTTTCTTGGATAACCTTTCTACCCACGTACATTCTTATCAGGACTCGGCACTTAAATAAGTTGTCCGAGTTTTTGTGAAATGATGGACAGACACCTCGGAAAAACGCACTGTGCACGCGCATGACGTCACATTTTCTCGAGGTTTTCTCGAGGTGGTCATCGTCAACAAGGGATACCATGATACATCAAGGCTATAATTTTAGCCCAAACATGCGAACTTTGGAGCTTATAGCAGAAATTGGAAGCAAAATTGTGAAAGTGGAAATTGAGAGGTAACTGGACATAATACAACCTACCTCTAGTACAAGTCTTAACCTTAAATATTCAGGGTTCCCAAGTTGCCAAAATGTTCACTTTCTCTCGTTATCCCGCCGTGTCGATGGAGACGGGTACCAATTTTAATCGACGCAAGAACCATACCGAAAGAATTTCCACTCACCCATGAACTCCCGTGGATGCGGGGTTGGGCCTGTAAGCGTGAAAACCGTACGTTGTTTATCCCAGAAAATACTGTTAATTGCCTGTTTTCAAAGAGAGGGGGGCGAGGTACGAGTCAACAAATTATGGGATTAGTAGCTATTGATCCACATAGTCAGAAAGCGCACACCGAGATTTTTGGTGTTAATATAATGTGGTGTTATTAAGCGAGATACAGCCAGTTAAAAACGTCAAAATTTACAAAGAAATGTATGGCCATCCGGACGCTGTTAAATGGATATATCTCAGTCAAAGCTAGCCCGATTAACACCAAACTTGGGGATTTTGTAAATTTAGGTGTGCTCTTTCTGACTTTGTGGATCAATAGTTGCTAATCCCATAATGAACAGACTAATACCAAGACGCTTTCGGTTTGAAACCAGGCAATGATATCACAGAAACAGCAAATGCTGACGAACCCGTCAGGTCGTCAAACCCCAAAACAGGGCTACAAATATTTTTTTTTCCCGTGGAAGGAAATGTCACCATTTTGATCGGACAAAGCAGTGGTCGGACGGCAGAACAGTTCAAATACTGGTAAGAATCTATGTAGATTTACAAGCAGCAAACACCTTAGGTCACTATGCATTTATTTTATGGCTTATTTTAAACCTTCTTTTAACACTTGCGATTATAAATTGAAACTAAATTAATTGCGTTCCAAATAGGCTCCAAAGAAATGTTCCGTTTGCATCAGGTCATTTGCTCTGAGAAAAAAAGAAACAAGTAATGTTAATAACTTAATGATTTTGTTAAATAACGTATTTTACTACGGGAAACGAAAAGGCAAAATAGTCCAAAATAAAGGAAATCGTTACAAGGTGGCTGGATGGACGGGGTTTAGAGGTGCACTAAGAAATAATTCGAGGATTTGAGGTTGCTCTGAACCCCCTGTGGAAACCTGCTCTGTCAACAAGATGATCATAGCTTCAGATTTTGTGGTCCAGATTGTATTTTTTGACTTCTACTGGTACTGTGCCTGACCATGTCTCGTTTCGTTTAACTAGTGGAGCATTCATTTCCGGGGTAAGAAAGGCTTACACTGACGGCGTGTTTACAGTTTTATTACTCGTTGGGTGCCCAAGCCTGAAGATTCAAATGCTCCGTCCTCTTACTAACTGGAGTTTTTTTTCTCGGTCCACCTCCTTCGTCAACCCATGTCAATCAGGGACACTGGTTCACCCCCTTCCAGTCAAGTAGCGGAAAGTTTCGACAGGAATGTTCTTTTCTTCATGGTCATAGCGCAGCTCCAGCGCTAAGCTGAGTATCAGGCCTTCCTGAGGGGTGGGGGGAAGGTGGAGGGGAAAATGTGAAGGAAGGTTTGACGCAAAACTTTTCATTGGCTCATGACGAAAGTCCAAATTCTGAACGCTGCGCTGATTGGATAACACACAATGTGGTTTGACGTCACACCACCACCATAGCTTGTGGCAGCGAAATTTGATCTATTTGCTGAATTAATGAGCCCATTTTTGGCCGAGTGATCATTTTTTGTCCCCACGAGGAAATGGAACTAGAAAATCAGATAACGTCATTTTAACAAATAGACGTGAGCTATTTGTGGTACGTCCTGTAATCGTACATTCTCAGGAAAAAGATTTATCCCATATAATATGTTCGGTCAAGATGGCTGGATACTGGCCTCGTTCTTTTTTTGCGTGGTCATGGGGGTCGACTTCGTCTAGGTACATAAACAAGCACAAAAAGAACTTGGCCAATAACATGCAGCCATCTTGACCTCACGCTTGGTCAATAACCCATATATATTATACGTGCTTGAAAGTTGAAACAATCTGACAGCAAAATAACAAACTGTGTTTACCTTGAACTCTTTCAAACGGAAAACTTGATCGGCCCAGCTGGGTCCTCCTTTCCCATCGCTTTCACAAACTTTTGATTGAACGTATTTGTCGAATGTTAAGTGAGCGTGACGACTGCCAACACAATAACCGTCGCTTTGAACTGAAAACATTTTGAACCCATGTAGTTTTGCAAATAAAGCGCATTTTCGGACTGCTTGTTGTTTTTCTTTGTAGGCATGGTATGGACTGGAGGAATCGTAATACCATGTCCCACCCACGATCTCGACAGGTTGTTTGTTAGAGTAGCATCCAACTGACTCGTACTCCATAAACGGAAGTAACCCTGCAAAACAAATACAGTTGAACAATAAAAACAGTTGAACGCTAAAATAGTACTGGGTAATTTAACGCTCGGAAATAGATAAATTTAAATTGAGGATCAGAAAGGGCGGACTATTTTACAAATCTACATCACTACGTTGATATTAAACAATTATTGGATGAGGTCGAGTATGATAGCGAGAATTATCAAAGCCATGGTTTGTGTTTATCCACGGAAGCCGAAGGTTGGGGTTGAGTCTATTAGTCTATTAATTAGGCACGGAAATAAAATTTTCTTGAACGATGTCCACAAAAGAAAGCTCAGCCATTTAAAGCCACGTTTATGGATTCCGAATCCAATCCTCAAGTAGCTTTTAGTGCCTTAAGTCCAAGTCTGATGCTGTTCAGTGTTTTCGATCCTTGCGGAAATAAGAAGTCCCAAAGGCAAATCTGGATAACTCGGCCATCGCCGGCTTCTGGCAGCGTTTGAACGATGATATGATTTGTAGAAGTGACGCCAGTTCTGCATGTATAATATTGCAATATTGCAAGTATTACGCCATAATTCGTGTCACCGAGCGTGAATTAGCTGCGTGCTCTCTACCAATGCGAATAGAGATAGTGGCTGCAATGTATTTAATATTGGGGCACTTAAATGAACGTAAAAATGGTATTGATATATTGGAAATTCATTAAGAGTAATATCCCTTTGTCACGCATTTGTTATTCTTTTGTGTTCATGCTAATCTGCCCGCCCAACCTTATTTCTGATCTGAGTACAAATTCTTTTGTTCTTTGTACATGCTGACGAGGCTAGGCGGGCAGATTAGCATGAACACAAAAGAATAACAAATGCGTGAGAAAGGTATATTGAATATCTGGAATGCGAGTGACTGAAACATTAAATGCTAGTGATTGCAAACTGAGCTCGGGCCGTTAGAGAATATCAACTGAAATCAGCACTAAACATCGTCAGTAGCACCGTATACCTTCCATGGTTCCTGTGAGATGGTAAACCTGATTAGCCCAGGATCCACCTTTTCCATCATTCTTGCAATCCAGTGATTTACCGTACTTGCTAAACGTTTTGTGTGCCCTGGGACTACTAACACACATACCACCATCTTGAATTGCAAAGGTTTTGTATCCCCGTACTTGGGCTGCAACGGCGCACTTTTGAATCGCATCATTTCGCTGTGAATAGCTGTCTTTGAGAAAAATGTCACTTCTTTCCAAAGATGGAATGGCTCTCATGCGTTGGTCTCTGTAACAGCCAAGTGATTCGTATTTAATCGAAGAGAGCAAATCTGCAGAAGTTAGAGAGCAGATAAATTATTACTAAAGTTATTGAGATAAGCATGAAGAAATTTATATTTTAAGCAAATAATGCTAAATACATCAGTGCTTTATTATAAAAGCCCTTGGAGCAAGCGGAGCTGTCAATTCAACGTATGTTCTCTAATGATATCTGTGCTTGCGTCGCCCTTACTTCGGATACTGGTTTTGGGATCACAGTCCCGCGGGTTACGGGATTGAAACCCCCATTGAAGACATCTGACCTGCACTCATCATTTGTTACTATACTTGTTTTTTTTCTCCTTTTTTGGATACGCTAGTTCCTGCACGATGTATAAATTTCAAGTACCTGGTATCCATGTTAAAGCATGTATTTCATTGGCCCACGTTCCCCCTTTTCCATCACTCTTGCAATTGTTGGAGACGCCATATTTGTTAAAACCTCTGAGCTTGGCGCTACCGACGCACATACCACCATCTTGAATACCAACCACTTCATATCCACGACTCCTTCCAACCAGAAGGCATTTTTGGATAGCATCCTTTCTTGATTTATAGTTGCCGTCAAGAATGTGGTCTTGTCCTTCAAGACTTTCCATGGCACGCACAGGTAGGTCACTGTAACATCCACGCGGTATGCCGAATTCAGTTCTAGACGTTAGCGCTGCAATACAACACACATGAAGACAATGAGTTTTGAGTGTGGTTTGCATGTTCGTTTAGCGAAAAAAACTGTCACTCTCTTCTGTCATCATAGTCCGCTGCAGTTATGCCAGATAGCCGACGAGGCGCGTGGCGCCGAGTTGGCTGTAACCATCTCATATCCAACAAGCGCGAGTGGAATAATTGTTTTGTTAAAAACGCCCAAAAAATATTGTACAAACATTGCGAAAATGCATTCTTTTACGTACGCGTACACCTACCATATTATGTAGGTCAACGGTACATGAGTTCATATACCATTGCCGCTAAGCCAGTTGAAACTCAGGAAACGCTAGTTTTTTTAACTGAGAATATTCGTCAGCAGTAGTTGACGGATATTGCGAGCATAATGACCATACATGGGCAACGTGACAATTTGTTGAGATTAAGCATGACGTTATACGGCAAACGGCAAACGCGAAGTTACCTTTCATTTTATTATCTTTTTATTTGATTCCAAAATATATCTCTCAGAAAAACAGGAAAAATTTCACTAGTTCAAAACAAACACAAACCGACATGACAAGAACTCTTGGGTCGAGAATTCCGCACGACGGATGAGTAGAAGGGACAAGGGAGCGGGCTTGTGAGCCCGCAATATTACTGTTCAGCTGTCTTATCCGTAAGCAGGAGAAGAGGGAGGGGAGGGTGAGGCTGTGTCGCGCGATAGGTAGGGATTGGAAGGGTGTCCCTTTCAAATTCTTTGAAGTATATAAATTAAGGCTCCTTTCATTTATCTGATGGAAAACAATCGTAGGCTCATATGTAGACTAAGCCCTTTGCATTCTAATATGCCATTACCTTTAATCCCGCCAATAATATAAACATGAATGGCCCCTGATCCTCCTTTTCCATCGCTTTTACAATCCTGTGATATTCCATACGTGTTGAACACTGGGATTACAGTATAACTAGCAAGGCATAAGCCACCATCGTAAATGCCAAACACTTCATATCTTTTCTTCATGGCCGCCAGCGCGCACTTGCTAATTGCATCTGTCCTGCGTTTGTAATCACCGTCAAGAACATTCGCGTCTTTTCCTTCCAGAACGGTCATCCTGCTTCCCGGTTCATGTTTGTAGCATCCAAGTGATTTGTACCCCTCGGCAAGTCCAGAATAGAGAACTATAACAAAGGAAACAAAAATGCGGCTTCAGAGGATGGCTTCGGAGTATTCAGCTTTATAGGGCTTTCAGGTTTCTTTGGCATTTTATCATAGCTGCCCCACTATAAATATAATATATTACTTTAATATGAACAAAACGACATCTCTATAACATCAAAGTTAATAGGCAATACCGAAAGAGGTGAAACATTCAATTCCCTCTTTCACCCTTTCGGAGGAGGCAGCGTCGCCGAGTGACTTAAGGCGCTGGTGTCGGTCAGGTGGCGGGAAAAGAGAGACCCTGGGAACGAGGTTGGTGGTGACAGCATTCTTAGCAACGAAATAAATTTCCGCCTTTCTATTCCCACCGGCTTGATTTCATGCATAGTTTTTAAAATACTAAATAGGCAACTTGATCATACCATTCATTCCGCCAATAACGTAAACATGATTGGCTTCATTCCCTCCTTTGCCATTGCTTTCACAATTATTTGACGTGCCATATTTTTGGAAGGTCATGTGCGCAGTGGAACTGCTCAAGCACATGCCGCCATCTTGAACAGCAAACACTTTATACCCCCGTTTCTTGGCTACCAATGCACACTTTTCTATTGGATTTATTCTCAAGTTGTAGTCTTCTCCATCCAGAAGCGGGTCTTGTTCCTCTAGGCTAGGGATAGCCCGTCGCCACGATATGTCGTAGAAACATCCAACTGATGTGAAGTTTACAGACTCACGAGAAACTGAAAATATAACCGAATAACGTCGTATTAGCATATACAAATTAAAGTACAATTAGCAAGGAAATGGTAACTCGAGACTAAGTAAAGTGCTGAAAACATCGCAGTTTTCTTCTCTGTAGGGCTTTGCCCTCGGGCTTCTGCGAGACGCTTCTCGCATCAGATAATGCCTGACACAATAGAGTGGCAAGTGATGACGTCACAAAGACTAAATTTATGAAATTATGGGATTTACTAAGATATTCTGAAAGTAGATAATGAAGAATCCCCACTTGCCAAAAACCAGCATCTTATTTCAATTTGGGGGTGAGATATTGACAAGTTCACGCTTCAGTGACTCCATACAAATCCTTTTAATTTAGAACTTGTAGTTTGGAAGGAAGACAAAATTTCAAGGATTTGTATGGAGTCACTGAAGTATGTCAGTTAGTATATCTCACCCCCAAATTGAAGTAAGATGCTGATATTTGGCCAGTGGGCATTCTTCATCATGTACTTTCCGAAGACGTTAGGCTTTTTCTTTGAAAACGCATACACTGGGAAAGGTTCAAGATCACCGGCACCGTTGGAATAACTAAATAAAAGGGCGTTAAATTAAAGTGCACCTAACCCCAAAAGATTTTTTTTGCTAAAATATACCTTTGCACCAGTTTGAAACGCATTGCACCTTTCGTTTCTCCTTTTTACCAAATTCTGGCTATTTATCGCATTCAAACGTTATGAAAAACTGTGCATCATTTGTTCCACGACCGAGTCAGAAGGGGCGTGGGTCTATTCCTGATTTGACGTCACAAAATGATTTGCATCACATCAAGTCTTTGTAAACATGCATGCAAATCAGTTTGTGACTTCAAATCGGGAATAGACCCAGCCCCTTCTGACTCGGCCGTGGAACAAATGATGCACAGTTTATCGTAACTTTTGAATGCTATAAATAGTCAGAATTTGGTAAAAAGGTGCAATGCGTTTCAAATTGGTGCAAAGGTTTATTCTAGCGAAAAAAATATTTTGGGGTTAGGTGCACTTTAAGCAAACAACTCAACTGAAAAGAAATTACCGCGGTAAACTTAGAGACTTGTTTGCCAAGCTTTCGAAATATTAAAAACACGACAGCGTTCCTCAGTTCTTTAGCCTACCTAGTCCAGCCCTAATCCTCGACGTAGAAGGTGGGAAGGGGGTGACCAGCTAACAGGGCTCTGACAAACTGTGCGTGGGGTTAACACTGAACCCCATGACAGCACAGGACAAGGGGGATTGTTCCCAGTCCGGAACTGGACCAATGTCTACACAGCACTCGAACAGGAAACTTTTGAGCAAAAAGTCAGAGTGTCGTATTGACACTTGTAATGCCAGGACTATGTTTCAAAATCTACAGGTGGCAAGGACATCGCCACAGTAATAAAGCAAGGAGATATTGATGGTCTGGGCATGTTATCAGGAAAAACTGTGATAGCATCACAAGAACCGCACTAAATTGCAATTGGACACCGCACAGCAGAAGAAGAAATCGAGAAACATAGAGGAGAACGAGCGAGGCAGAACTGAATACAATAGAAGACGTGTAAACAATTCCGGGAGAGTTGGCAGGTATGCATAGTAGGTTTCAGGTCGCAGGTTTCATAGTATTGTACTCGATAGATCGTGAGACTGAAGATTGTGCAAACCAATTTTATGCTGCGCTAGCGATACTTCGTGCACCGAGTACTGCCATTAAAACTCCGCACTCCCCAAGCAATGTTGAAAAATTTATGGACTTCTTTTGGTTGCCGGTGGTTACGTCTGTGCTTACCTGAGGGATCCCGGTTACACGTATTAGATGGCTAAAACTCACATGTGCCCTTCTGCATCAGCTGCTAGCTAAATTTGAAAGATACAAGCCCCTGTTATATATAAATTCATGAAACATGAACCTACCTGTTGTTCCCGGTAAACGGTAAACTTGATTGGCCCAAGGTCCTCCTTTCCCATCGTTGTTACAATCTTGTGATTCACCGAATTTGTTGTATGTTTTGTGAGCGGTGGGACTGGCGAGACACTGACCGCCATTTTGAATTGCAAACATTTTGTAACCTCGCAGTTTTGCAAAAAGTGCACATTTCTGGATTGGTTGCACTCTTGTTTTGTAGTCATTCGAAAGCAGAGACGAGTTAGGGAAATCGGAATGGCTTTTACCATCCACACTCTCAATAGCACGTTCAATTGAGTCTTTGTAGCATCCAACAGATTCGTACTCCGTAAATGGAAGTAGGCCTGTAAGACAAGAGAAAACAAATAAGCTATCAGTTGTAATGCTCATTAATTTTCGTTATAAGGCAATGACGTGGTTAGATTGCGTGCAGTCTCCATTTTGCTCCAAATTCCGAAACGAAAGCGAAGATTTGCGAGCGCTATTTTCGTGCGGCGAGCGGCAAAGTTGCACAGGAGCCAGCCGCGGACGAATCAACATAGAGACGGTAATGACTTCATACATCATTTTTGCCGCTCTTTGACAGCTCACATCAATGTCACCTTGACACCTACGCCCACATGATTGACCGGTCTCAATCAATTTTTTCCGGGAATCAGTCGAAGCGGTAAACAAAGCTAAAAATTAGGATATGTGAATGCGATTAGCGGTTCCACTCCAAAGTTTGGAAATGCTGTATGAAGCAATATGTCGTCACTATTTTGGCCATATGCAGTCACTATTTGCTCGCGCCTCGCGGCTTTTCCGCTCGCCGCTCGAAAATAGCGCTCACAAATTTTCGCTTTCGTTACGGATTTTTGAGCAAAATAGAGACAGTCACAGTCTTGCTATGACCTGATAATTTCAACATTAAAAAGGCTGTATAATTATAGCAGTAATTTAAGAGGTGAAAACTGTGATTGAGACTATGTACCAATATAATTACCTTCCTAAGATACCCACGGTACAGCTTTATTAAAATGTGCATTGCATTTTTTAACTCACTAGATGGTTAGAAAAGCGCCATTAGTCGACCGAGTATTGGAATCATTTCTGTCAGGCGACGACCATTTTCACGGATCGTATCATTTCCAGGTTGGGTAGATATCAGCTAACATTTAAACCAAATTTACCACTGAGTATGATACTGGGTTTATTTTCGGGCCCTATCCCGCAGCACATACCTATATAGTCCATATATTGGAGTACCCCTCTGGGCAACCATTGAAAAAGTGAAGTGAAGTATGACTAATAGTTGTCACGGTAAAAAAAATTACAATATGAACAAACTCAAAAGTATTACGAGTCTTACTTTAATTCTCGATACTAGCTCGATTATCTCGGTTTATAGGATTGCTTTGTTCAAGTCCTCGTAATCTATTTTACCTATAGTATTGCCTTGTCCAACAAATTAAAGCTAACCGCAAGCAAACCAGTGTGAAAGCTAAGCATTTCGTAAATGTGTATCAGTCTAATCAGTCTATCACCAAATATAACCAGTTTCGATTCTATTCCAGACCTAAACTAGAGCAGATATAGCATCGTCCATTCCAAAAAGCCTGGGTCCACCAACGGCGAGTAGGAATATTCCTTGTTGCTATGGAAACTGGAGTAAGCTCCAGCCCTAGGTTCCAACGCAGAGTTTATACTTTTCGATCCCATGACTTTATGGGGAATGGGGTTTCCTTTTAAAGAAAAATATTACTGTTCAAAAACCAGAAATCTTGGCTTCCGCTGTATAGTGTGCGCTAAGCGTTTATATTTCTTTCTGGCTTGATTTAATTTAGCATACAAATCGCTTTGATTACATTCAAATAATTCTTCAAGTTTAAATCAAAATATAAGCTCATACTGATCGTACCATGAACTTCTCCATAGCCAAGAATATACACCTCGTTGCTAACCGCCATTGTTGAGCACTCAGTCTTGCCAAAACCAAACTTGACAAAGTTCTTGTCAGTATCGGGACCACTGGCGCACTGCCCGTCAGCCATAACAGCAAACACTTGATGTCCTCTCCTCTTGGCCGCGAGTGCACACTTCCTAAAAACATCTTTTCTTGTAGTGTGGTTACCGTCTAGCACAGGGTCCTGCCCTTCTAGGCTAGGGATGGCACGAGCTTCTGTGTCTTTGAAACATCCAAGGTTTGAGTAATAATGATCAAACGACGAAAGGATGTCTGCAAACAACAACGTTAACAGACCAAATTTAGGTAATATTGCAAAAAAGCATCTGAACATTTTTATCGTTAACAATGTTACAGTTATAAGTACAAAGTACCTGCATGTCATTATGTGGTTGCCATAGCAACGTCGAAAACCATAGATTTCACAACTTCCGGCTGATCATGAATGAGCAGCTAATAAGGTCAATAACAGTTTCAGCAAAACAGAGTAAACAACCACAATCGGACACGAAACGTTTTGACATGCCAACATCATGCCTATCTCATCACTACACTACCAGGTTGATCCGCCAAATCCCCGTAATCTAGCTATTTTACTCATAGTATTGCCTTATCCAGCAAATAAAAGCTAACCGCAAGCAAACCAGTGTGAAAATGAACATTTAAGCATTTGGTAAGTGTGTATTAGTCCCTCACCAAATTATAACTACTTTCGACCTAGTGCAGACCTAAACTAGAGCAGATAGAATCGTCCATTCCAAAAAGGTTGGTTAGCAATTAAACCCCCTCCCCCACCCGCTGTATGAAAATAGCCTTATTGGCTGAAATATTTAATTCTAATAAATGCAAATAAGCTGATGCAAAACATCAGCACTGCCCTTTCGACAAAAGAAAAATCCAGAGTATCCCACTGCCAGCCTACGATATGAGTGTCGCCGTATACCTTCCATGGTTCCTGTGAGATGGTAAACCTGATTATCCCGGGATCCACCTTTTCCATCATTCTTGCAATCCAGTGATTTACCGTACTTGCTAAACGTTTTGTGTGCCCTGGGACTACTAACACACATGCCGCCATCTTGCATTGCAAACGTTTTGTATCCCCGTACTTGGGCTGCAACGGCGCACTTTTGAATCGCATCATTTCTCTGTGAATAGCTGTCTTTGAGCAGAGGGTCTCTCATCTCCAGAGATGGAATGGCTCTTACGCGTTGGTCTTTGTAACAGCCAACTGATTCGTATTTCACCGAATTTAGAATATCTGAAGAGATGACAGTGTAGTTGTAATATTAATATGCTACGTTATTATAAAACGACATAAAAGCTATTCCGGCAATCCGTACTGCCAACGCAAAAAACTTTTTCTTTACTACTCATACGAAGTATCTTTCTTGAGGGCTGCCAAATTAAGAATTTTATGTTTATTAAAAATAGTATTAGCCTTGATAGTACAGTGTTTTATTGCCATCAATTAAATCACTTATATGGCTAATCGTGATTATTAAAGGGCCCTAGTCAGCCACACCTTTTTATTGTTTACATGCGAAAATTTCAGTTATAGTCTGTCGAAACGAAAGAGATCACTGAGAAACTTGCTAGAAGTTATTTAAATACTTCCAGGAACATAACTTACAGCAATGCAATAAGATTACGCTTCGCCATTCAATTTCCATTATTTCGAGGTATCGAAAATGGCGGAGGCTGACTAGGGCCTTTCAAGGTCGAAGAGGATTTCAGTCCCGCGGGTTGCGGGATTGAGACCCGTTGCAGACGCCTGACGTGCACTTAACAGCACATTTGCAGGATGTCGTCATCTGACTACAATTACCAGAATTCAATTTGGTTTTCCTTTATCATTTAATATTTGTTATCCCAGCGGGTTTTAAATAACAATTGCCCTAATTAACGCCATTATGCAATCACCTATTGCTGTTCTTATCTTGCTCCATTTTCCTGCGCAATGCTTCGATCTATCTTTTATTAATTAATATACCTGGCATCCATGTTAAAGCATTCACATCATTGGCCCACGGTCCTCCTTTTCCATCACTCTTACAATCATGAGAGACGCCATATTTGTTAAAACCTCTGAGCTTGGTGCTACCGACGCACATACCACCATCTTGAATACCCACAACTTCGTATCCACGACCTCTTCCAACCAAAATGCATTTTTGAATTGCGTCTTTTCTTGATTTATAGTTGTCGTCCAGAAGGTGGTCTTGTCCTTCAAGACTTTCCATGGCTCGCACGGGAAGGTCTTTGTAGCATCCCAGTCTTATGCCACTTTCAGTTCGAGATATTAGTGCTGCAATGAACATGCATTGGAACAATGAATTATGGCGTGGTATGCATTTAATATACGATAAAGGTCCACATGTAATAGATCGTCGAAAGTTAATTAACTCGAAACGATACCCCGGAATTTAGCGATCAACTGAGATCGAGCCTCGGCAAAACTTATACAGGGGGTAAGTTTCTAAAGAAACTGTGGTGCTGCGTCGGTGGGAAGTATAACAATATAATTTGGTTTTATCAACTGAGTTGATAATATGTCAATTGGCCTCCGTAAAGAGATTCAAGAGCTGACGTTTCGAGCGTTAGCCCTTCGTTGGAGCGAATTAGCTGAGCCTAAAAGCGGAGCTTTACAATTTTGGCTGCGTCGTGATGATTTTTGAAAATACTGTCGTCGTTAAAAAAGAACAGAAAAATCACAAAAGTAAAAAAAAAATAACAAATTTTTAAAGATAAAAAAATGAGAAAGTGAAAATCGAAACCAAACATGACCTCCTCGTACATGTCACGTGCCTTGCGATCACGAGGTTGCGAAATTAAATCTTGGATCACGATTCTCCAAAATAAATATTCTATTTCTCCACTACGAAAACGAATAGTTACATATTTGAACATTTATTGTTCGCGTCTCGGGCGAATTAAAACCCGACATTTCAATTAAGACTTCGATACACCTGAAACCGACCGAAATGCCTTAGTTATATGAGTTAGCTCACTGAATTCCTTGTTTTGACAGCACTCTTGAACGACGTTGTACGCGTCCGCAAGCTATACCGCTAGCCATGCATGACGGCCATGAAAAAAAAGCAATGCATGAATATGGGGCGCCACTTGGCCGTTAATTAAGAAGCAATCGAAGTAGCACTTAATAAATAATCCATACCAACTTGACCTGATGAGCTCTGATGCTTACCAGACATAACTAATCGATGATTAATGACATCAATTGGTAATCAATGAGTAATCGATGAGCAATCAGTTGATTAGTCATTGATTATTGGCGATGATCAATGAGTAATCGATGAGTAATCGAAGCCCACAAATTTTGTGGCCTATCGATTACTCATCGATGACATCGATTGCTCATCGATGACATCGATTACTCATTGATGTAACTGATTACTCATCGATGACCCATCGATTACTCATCGACTATTATACTGCGCACGAAAGACACTTTTCTTCCTTTCTTGTACCATTTTTTTTTTCGTTTGTGATTCTTTTATATGTGTTAGAAGCATTTTTCCTTGTATCTGAAGTTCCTGTTGACGATGTCGAGACGCAAAGTGCTAATCACAAATACAGATGATTCTAAATTGTGCAATATTTCACTTTACCCAACTCTTTATTTAATAACAAAACAACTGAACAGTAACCAACCAGTCTGAAAATGAAACTAACAAGTACGCTGACAAGAATCGACTACTTGGTTGTCCATTTTTTTGTGGGTGTTTGTCAGCAAAGTAAATCGATGCAATCGATGACCAAAAATTGGGTGGCCTATCGATTGCTCATTGATCATAGGCAATAATCAACGACTAATCATAACCATTACAATGTCCTCACAACTGATTGGTGCACTGTAAACTGCTGTATTTTGCATTAATTAATCTGTAAAGTTGTAATCAGACAGTGTAATCGGACAGTTGGATGTAATTGGGCACCTGTAATCGGACAGTTACATAAGCCAAGACATTGTGTCGTCCAATTCTGTCTGTAATCATACTCGTGATTAACAAATCGGACTCCCGCTTCGCGGTCGTCCGATTTTGTTAATCACTCGTATGATTACAGACCGAATTGGACTCCACTCAGTCCTATTACCATTATTAATCAACTGATTACCTATCGATAACCTATTGATTACTCATTGATTTTCATTGATGTCATCGATTAGTTATGTCTGGTGCTCAGTACAGGTGCATTACCCTCTTCCAAGACGATGTAATATAAATCATCTCTTCAATTACATTTA
Organism: Blastomussa wellsi; assembly: GCA_947652115.1. Taxonomy (NCBI): domain Eukaryota; kingdom Metazoa; phylum Cnidaria; class Anthozoa; order Scleractinia; family Plerogyridae; genus Blastomussa; species Blastomussa wellsi. The sequence goes on from OX393561.1 coordinate 41,480,759, forward strand.
TTTGTCTTTGTAAACCAAATTTTTATATTCAAAAGATATATTCAAATTTATAGTGGTGTAGCTGCGATGGAATGCCAAAGACGGGAATGTTCAACCTTTGTCAAAATTGTAATACAAGCCACCTTAACAAAGTTGCGGTCTAATAATTGGATTCAAGTCATTCTTCAAGTCCGTCAAAACGCGCCAACTTGACCAGAACGTACGGCCTGCCCAGTGCCGTTGCAAAGTTATCGTTCCCAGTCTCTTACAGTAAACCTGCATTCAGCGTTGGATTTGCTTTTATTAGCAAAATTCAGTAAAGCCAGATCCGTTTACTTTCTGCACTTAATACAGGAAGAATTATACACTCTAGAGTTGATAATTTTCATTGTTTTTACACCATACCTTGAATCCCCCCAATAATGTAAACATGAATGGCCCCTGTCCCTCCTCTTCCATCGTTTCTACAGTTCTGTGAAATTCCATACTTGTTGAACGATACGTCTACAATACGTTGGGCAAGACATAAGCCGCTATCTTGAACAGCAAACACTTCATAGCCTTTCTTTATGGCCGCCAGCGCGCACTTTCTAATTGCATCTGTTCTAAGAGTGTAATTACTGTCAAGAGTATCCGCGTCTTTTCCATCCAGAACAATAATCCTGTTGCCGGGTTCATGTTTGTAACATCCCAGGGATTCGTATTCAATCATGGAATAGAAATCTACAACGCAAGCAACAAGAAATGTTATGGGACTTGAGGGGGTGATGCAATTATATTTGAAAAAGTTTCAGTGTTGTCTCAAGAACAACAGTAAGTGACCTCAGCTCACTGAGATTTTATATTTCTATTGTCCAATCAAATGAAAGTACGAAAACCTCAATACATAACGATAACTATTCTTCATCGATTTCCTAGCAACCTACGTGTGAACACCGGCTCCACATACTCTTTGTTTGTCCCCAATATTTTTCATATGCATTGTTTCCAGTTTCTCTTGGTCCCAAGAGAAAACAGAAACAATGCTTATGTAAATTTTTTGGGACAAGCAAAGAGTATTATGGTATTTTCTGAAATGGCCTATTGGACAGAAACTTATAAAAAGGTAGCAATGTCTGTTTTGTAAATTAAATTGGACAAAAAATCTAGTTATTAAAAAAGTTGAATTAAGTGATTAGCCTCGAAATGCCAAAATTAGAGTGTGTTTGACCACTTTTTGATGTTGTCATGGCAACGCATTTTGACGTTTACAGCTACCTCAGTTTGTTCATTGGTAAAACCTCTACAAATCCACACTAAAAGTTTTTTTTTTTTTTTTAATTTTAACATTGCGTTGGTTCTATGGAGTGCCAAAAATGGGGATATCAAAACCATTGCGAGACACTTAATAGCAGAACGGTATAACGCAATGTTTTCGTATGGAGCTTTCCGGCATTAGCTCAAGTTATTAATCGCAAATTACAGTAACCGTCCAGGTAACCTAACGGAAGACTCTCTTCTAATTTTTTTATGAATTCAACAATAAATGTTGGATTAAAATTCCCGCCACTTTTAGCCTGCGAACACAGACGGATTTCCGGCTTTTGTTTCACGCCACCGGAGTTTTATGAGGTTAATTTTGATTGGTCAAAAAAGCTTGACGTCATGGAAATCAAGTCCTGGCTCGGTATCGCAGACGGTATTTACCGGCGGCGTGAAACAAAAGCCGGAAATCCGTCTGTGTTCGCAGGCTACGCAACTTTTTAATTGTTTAATGCATTAAAAAAGGAAAAACGCGTTCAGCCATACCTTTCTTTTCTCCAATGACGTAAACGTGATTGGCTCCAGGCCCTCCTCGTCCATTGTTTTTGCACCGGTCAGCTATGCCAACTATATTGAATGTTTTGTGGGCGGTAGAGCTGCTTAAGCACATGCCACCATCTTGAACAGCAAACACCTTGTATCCACGTTCCTCGGCAACCAGCGCACATTTCTGAGTCGCGTTTTCTCTCAGTTTGTAGTTGGCTCCATCCAGACGCGGGTCTTGTCCCTCGAGACTCGGCATGGACGGATACCAAGAATAGTCGTTAAAGCACCCAATCGATGAATACTTTACAGTGTCGAGAGAAACTGTTAAATACGTTACAAAAAATTTCACTATGCGTTACTAACAAAATAAATACGTTGTTCTTTTCTCTCTTATATGCATACGGTAGGGTTCAGCCATGCACTCTCTACTGCACTCCCCCATCTACTCCCAAGGGGTAACCAACTTTCATGTTTACATAAAAAGCCCATATCATGCCATAGTCCGGGTATGATAACCTCAAATGGTCAGCAGCAAAGTAATTTTGGAGGTAACTGGAGCTAGTTCAGGGCATGTTTCAGAAGTAGGTTTCCGGGAAATTAGTTTCTATCTAATTCCCATACAAGACATACTCAGAATTGCCCATGCAGAACATTGCGCCTTGTGCCCACAGTGTAATGTTCAGTATGGCGGCTAATTTGCTTAGAACGCCGGCTTTAACAAGTAGTCCTCCACGAAAGAAAACATAACCATTAGTCAATAGATGAGGGGCGGCAAGGGGGGTCTTGTCATGAAGTCAGCGATAGTAAATTTTCGAAAACTTCACGGAAATCTGATCACATGTACAATGCAATGAAATTCAGCTATGAACTCAACTTTAGACATTCACGATTCATTTCGTATCTATTTACGATTAACAGCCAAGGACTTTTGCATTTCACGCATCCCGGAAAACACTTCAATTACGATTCACGGAACAGTTTTTTATCAAATCACGATTCACAGAGCACAAAAAATAGGTCCGCAATGCGTACATGTGTCTTGTACTAGGTAACTGAAGTCGTGAATGGTAAATATGGCATTTTGCAGAATAGAGTAGAGTTATATCATTTGTTCCATGACCTACTCAGAAAGAACATGGGTCTATTCCTGATTTGACGTCACAAACTGATTTGCATGCATATTTAAAAAGACTTGATGGGATGCAAATCTGAATGTCACAGGAAACAGACTTCTGTTCTGAAGCTAGCTGGAATGAATTTTATTTTTGTATAACATGATAGTTGTACGATTAAGGCCCGGTTAAAATGTCAAACTTTTCATGTTCTGAACCTGATTACCAGTATAAGATTTGGCACATGAAAAGTTTGACATATGAATAAATTAAGTTTGACAGTTTTATATTTGTGTCGACCTGTCGTTCTATTCGACCAGGCTTGTCGGATAGAACAGCAAAAGATCAACTTCAGTTCATATGTCGATCTTTACATGTGTCAAATTATGTGAATTTTCTTCTAAGAAAGCAGTCTAAGATCATGAATGGAAATACAAAACAGTTGATGTATATTGAACTAATAGCTTTCTCCAACTTGTGAATTAACAAAAGCAATAAAATGAGGATTCAGTGACAACAACAATA